>CM067168.1:68468613-68563136 GCA_034093135.1 Erigeron breviscapus | reverse complement strand
ACCAGTAAGTCTCTTTCTGTACTCTATCTCCAGAGCACCAGCATTCTTTCTTATTTTCTTCTGGAGACTTACCAGTTCAGCTTTTCTCTGTCTGATGAGTTCTGGTACACTCACGCCATAAATAATTGAGTCATATACCTGTTCTTCTTCAGCGTAGAATGAGCGTACATGAACATCATCTAATGCATTTAGGCATTGATGAACTCTGGGGTCATCCTTCATCCTTTTAAAAACTTCAATATTAATGCCTAACCTTCCAGCATTGTAGGAGTCCAGAGTACCCATTGTTGCCATCTCCCTTTGATGGGCCAGCAGTTCATCCTTTTGATTTCTTTTAAAAATCTCTATCATTATGCATTCCTGCTCTAACTTCCTTGAAGTTTCATTATCAACATCTTCAGTTTGCTCTTCCTCTTCACCAGATACAACTTTTTCCTTTCCTTTAACAGCCTTCAGTGTAGTAGGAATATCTGGGAAGGTTTCAAACTGGGGCTCACTGGCTTCAGTACCAGTAGCTTCTTCAGTTAGCCCGGCTTCAGTGCCATATGCTCTTTGTCTTTCAGTAAGCCCGGCTTCAGTGCCATATGCTTGTTGTGTTTGGTCACCAGACAACTCTTCCCCCTTGGAACGATCTCCAGTTCTTGACTTGAGATCATTCCACATTTGTTCAAGCATAAGTCTGTCCAGTGGACCAAAAGATGTACCTTCTACTGGAGTTGTTTCAGACACAACTTTCTTAAGTTCCTGCACTTCCTTCTGAACATTTGCAACAGCTTTAGGCAAGTGCTTTGGCAACTTCTCATCCAGTAGCTTTTCTACTTGGGGTAACACCCCATCATAAATGCTACGAAGAACAGTCCCAGAAACTTCTTCACATAATTCTTTCAACATGTTGTTTCTGAACTTCCTTGTACATTCATCACTTATAGTGCTAACAACTGCACCCTGTTCCAGTGTGGGCCTACTCTCCAGAGAGCTTACCCTGAAAACCAAATTTTGAACATCTTCTTTCAGACCTGCCAGTTCGCCAGTGACTGCAGTCTGAACAGAAGTAACCAACCTATTCTCTAATCCCTGGACTGCCACCTTGATCTTTTCAGTGTTGGTGTTTGTGGCCAGTACCAGTTCATCAAGCTTCTCATAAACCAGCTTCTCATTCCCAGCGAAGACATTCATCTCTGAAGCAAGGTTATTTGAAAGTAATGATTTGAAGTCAGAAATAACCTGAGATGAAGTCTGGAGTGATCTCTCCAGGTCCGCCACCTTACTTAAAAGGCCTTGGACCTCGGTTGAAGAAGAAGTGGAGAGACCAGTGGGGGGTTCAAGAGTGGAGGGTAATCTGGTCATTAGAGGAACTTGTGCCCAGTCCTCTTCAGTTGCAGCTTCAGACGTTGCAACTGGTGACTCCGGCGCACGAGGAGGAGGTTGAGATTCTGAAGGTTGATTGGTTGCTGGAGTGAAGTATTGGGTGTTTTCTGGAATTGAAGGTGGTGGTGGTGGCATTTCTGGTGTAGGTGTTGGCATTTCTGGTGTAGGTGTTGGCATTTCTGGTGTAGGTGTTGGCATTTCTGGTAGATTTTCTTCTTCTTGTACATCTTCACCCAGAAAATTCAAGTTCACATCAAAGCCTTCAGACATTGGAGATTCAACAACATCCCATTCTTGAACAATCCCAACTGTCTGTTCACCAGACTGTTCACCAGTCTCTACATTTACCTGTTCACCAACCTCAACATTCAAGTCCAGTGGAGCCTCTTGCTCACCAGAAGCATGTTCATCAGTCTGAACATCTTCAACAATTTCTTCAACAACCTGTTCTACAATCTGGGCAACGTTTTCAGTTTGTTCATCGGTTTCCTGCCCAACAACCTCTTCAGATTCAAATATTGGAGATCCATCCAGATTCATAACATCACCCGGATGTCTTTCTGGATTAACCTGGATTCCAGCTCTCATCAGTCGCCTATTAGTTCTAGGTCGTCTGGAAGGTTCAACAACTTCTTGACTTTGAACTTCTGGAGCAACTTGTCTTATGGGCTGTACAGCCTCTATTATCTGTACATCATCACCAGATGGTCCTTCAACATCTTGAACTCTATCTGGACCCATTTCAACTTCTTCCCTTTGGAAGGAAAGCATGGACTGAGGAATATCTACCTCATCCACTGGAGACCTGAGGTTGACCAGGTCCCTCATATACTCACTCACAGAAAAGTGAGTAGTATCCATATCATACTGGTCGCCAAGTGCATTCTTAAACATCAGTGAAAGGAATCGAATATAAGGCACAAATGGTTTTCTTCCTTTCACTCTTAGGCGCTCAACCAGGTCGTCAAAAAGAATTTGGGCAAAGTCCACCCTAAGCCCAAACCACAAGCAATAGGCAATCTGGAGGTGGGTTTGATTGATCTGGTCTAACCCTCCAGAGCTGCCTCCTAGACACTCAACAATATGAGTGAAGAAATATCTCCATGAGTCTGACAGCTTGCTCATGTAGATAGTCCCTTTTCTGGATAGCTGGCCATGCTCATCCAATATATCTGTATGCCCCATTAGCCTGCATACTTCCCTTGTATTTATACCAGTGGGAAGTTCGATAGGCAACTCATTCTGTTCATGATAGCTTAACTGGAGAACAGACCTGAAAAGACTAGCTGTGAAACCAAGGGATCTGGTACCTCCCTTGAGAGTATAGTTGATCGATGAAGTTTCATCGTCATAGGTTGCAGTGTACCAGAATTCACACAAATATTCATGGTACATCCTTCCTGGATTCAATGTTAATGCACCATATAATGGGCAAGAGAGAAAGAAAGAGTTTAATCTCCCAATGATCGATTGGGCATCATGAACACTGGACAGAGATAGTCTTGCCATCCAGTTATTCATATTGATTCTTATGGCACTTGCCTCAAGATTAATATGAGGTGCCCTTACAACATTTTCCGAAGGAGCAAATTCGTTGGCAAGCAAATTTCTAAGAGATCTTGACTGTCTAGGTGCCATTTATAAGTATAGATGAAAATGAAATTGAATATTTAAGGTTATGATGAAGATTTGATGAAAGAATGAATGAAAATGGAGTAAATAAGAGAGATAAATATGATTGGAAATTGAATGAAGGAATTTGAGAGATTTGGGAGTTATGTTCGAAGTAAATGCTATTGAAATTGAAAGTGGGTATATATAGGAGAGACAATGTGGAACTCAAACGTCTTATTTGAAATTATCAAATAAGACTTTTTGATCGGGTTTTGAGATCCGCATTAATTACATCACATCACACATAAATGCATGACGGTTTACAGCCCACAAAACAGTAACAACTTGTACTTTTTGTTTTCCCAAGGTAAAAAGACCATCATTGCGTTGAAAAAGTTTACATGCCACGTAGGATAAAAATATCTTCAAAAAGATTTGCTTACGTGGCACACACAAAGACCAAGTATTTAGAAAACATTATGACATATTTCAGTGCATCTGGAGGTTGACTGGACCTTCCAGTATCACTGGTGGATTAGTCCAGTGAACATGTACTGATGGTACACTAGAGGGACACTCCAGTAAAGTACCAGTGAAAACCATTTTTAGAGACTGGTAACCTCAAACTTGCACGTCAACTAATATAGACAAATGAGAGGGACACATTTACAAGAAGACATAAGTCAACTCAAACACGCACTTCAACTTGTCCAGTTACTAGTGAGAGGGACACATTTACAAGGCACCAGTAATATTTTCTGAAGAATTTGTCCAGTGAAAAAAAAAAAATTCCCCCTGAACTTAAAACATTTTTAATAGAAAATATTTTTCAAGTCTTCCCTGGAATGTTGTTCCAGAAATCTAATAATGCAAAGATAGTACACAAAGGCGTTTAATATCTGAGCAGTCACCAGATTTAAGGATTTAACATTCCCAACTCACCAACAAGATATTCAAAAGTTTTAACATCCAGTGGTTTGGTAAAAATGTCAGCGAGTTGTTTGTCAGTGGGAATAAAATGGAGTTCAATGTTGCTTTTCATAATATGATCACGAATGAAGTGATACCTTAGATCAATGTGCTTCGTTCTGGAGTGCATGACTGGATTGTTTGAGATAGCGATGGCACTGGTATTATCACAAAAGATTGGTGTCTTTGAATATTTAATACCATAATCAAGCAACTGGTTCTTCATCCAGAGTAACCCATTAGATCCATGCCTGAGCCTTTGGGGTACCAAAGACCTAGACTGGGGACACCTTTAAGGTACTTCAGTATGCGCTTTACAGCAAGCATATGAGATTCCTTTGGATTAGACTGATATCTGGCACATAAACATGTTGAAAACATAATATCTGGTCTACTGGCAGTTAAATACATCAGTGAACCAACCATGCCTCTATAGACAGTGGTGTTCACTGGTTTACCATCTGGATCAGAGTCCAGTGTCAGTGGTGCAGAAATTGGAGTTGGTTTAGATGGTGAAGAGTTCATATCATATTTCTTTAAAAGATCTCTAACATATTTCTCCTGATTAATAAAAATGCCATCTTTGTTTTGTTTAATCTGGAGTCCAAGAAAATATGTTAATTCACCCATCAGACTCATTTCATATTCAGTGGACATGATTTTTGAAAATTTCTTGCACATGTTTTCATCAGTAGACCCAAAAATAATATCATCAACATAAATTTGTACCAGTAACAGATTACCTTTCTCATGAAGAATGAATAAGGTATTGTCAATTGCACCTCGTTTAAAACCATTTTTCAACAAATGTTTAGTCAGAGTATCATACCAGGCACGTGGGGCTTGTCTGAGGCCATATAGCGCTTTGTCCAGACGATATACCCAATGTGGATGCTTTTCATCAACGAAACCTGGAGGTTGTCTGACGTAAACTTCTTCTTCAAGCGTTCCATTCAAGAAAGCACTCTTTACATCCATCTGGTAGACTTTGAACTGATGATTAGCAGCGAATGCTAAGAATATTCTGATTGCTTCAAGTCTAGCCACTGGAGCAAAAGATTCATCAAAGTCGACATCTGACTGGCAGTAGCCTTGTGCTACCAGTCTGGCCTTGTTTCTTATTACGTGGCCATCTTCATCTACTTTGTTTCTGAAGACCCATCTTGTTCCAATTGGTTCTTTCTTTCCAACTGGGAAAGGAACCAGATACCAGACCTTGTTCCTTTCAAACTGGTGAAGCTCTTCTTGCATAGCAGTCACCCAGCTTGGATCTTCCATAGCCTCGTCAATCTTCTTTGGTTCCATCAAAGATAGAAAACTTACGTATAAGCATTGATTACTGGAGGCTCTTCTGGTCTGAACTCCACGACTGGAGTCACCTATGATCTGATCAATAGGATGAGCTTTTGTCCATCTGTAGTACTGACCAGGATTGTTACTGACAACAATATCAGTGCAAGAGTTCAGTTGAGTCTCCTCTGGAGTTGCTTCTGGAGGAGGATCTTGCCAGATTACTTCAGTATCTTCATCTGAGTCATTTAAATCACGATTTGCATCATGAAATTCTTCATTTGAAGGCATTTCCTGGAGTACTGGTTCAGTTTGAAATTCTTCATAAGAAGACATTTCTGGTCTATTCTCAACTGACACTGATACTGGGGGAGTGTCAAGGGCTGGCTTCTTGTTGATTGCAGCATTTGATTCATCAAATGTGACATGAATTGACTCATGGACCTTCTCCAGTCTTTTGTTGTAGACTCTGAAGGCCTTGCGAATGGCTAAATAGCCTAAGAAATACCCTTCATCAGCTTTGGCATCAAATTTGCCTAGCTGACTGGAGTCGTTCAGGATGTAAACTGGACATCCAAAAACGTGAAAATAACCAATATTTGGTTTTCTATTTCTTAAGACTTCATAGGCTGTCTTTTTGTGTCTTTTGATGTACACTGATCGATTCTGGGTGTGGCAAGCAGTTGCAATTGCTTCCGCCCAGAAACTGGTAGACAGACCAGATTCAGCAAGCATACTCCTGGCAGCTTCTATCAGCGTTCGATTTTTCCTTTCCACCACTCCATTTTGTTCTGGAGAGCGGGCTGATGAGAAATTCTGGGAGATGCCAGTGTTAGTACAGAATGACTCCAGAGTTGCATTCTGGAATTCTGTTCCATTGTCACTTCTTAACTGACACACTTTTCGACTGTACTTGAGCTCAATTTGCTTGATAAGACTGATGATTTCAGCAGCAGCTTCACCTTTAGACCTTAGAAAGATCACCCAACAATATCTGGAGAATTCATCTACGATCACCAGGGTGTATCTTTTACCAGCACGAGTCTGAACGTTCACTGGACCAAAGAGGTCCATATGAAGCATATGAAGAGGTTCAGAAATGCTGAAATTCTGTCTGGTCTTGAAACTGGTACGTTTTTGCTTACCCATCTCACATCCTGGACATGGCCTTTCCTTTTTGAAAGAAACTGAAGGTATCTCATCTGAGTCATTTAAATCACGATTTGCATCATGAAATTCTTCATAAGAAGACATTTCTGGTCTATTCTCAACTGACACTGATACTGGGGGAGTGTCAAGGGCTGGCTTCTTGTTGATTGCAGCATTTGATTCATCAAATGTGACATGAATTGACTCATGGACCTTCTCCAGTCTTTTGTTGTAGACTCTGAAGGCCTTGCGAATGGCTAAATAGCCTAAGAAATACCCTTCATCAGCTTTGGCATCAAATTTGCCTAGCTGACTGGAGTCGTTCAGGATGTAAACTGGACATCCAAAAACGTGAAAATAACCAATATTTGGTTTTCTATTTCTTAAGACTTCATAGGCTGTCTTTTTGTGTCTTTTGATGTACACTGATCGATTCTGGGTGTGGCAAGCAGTTGCAATTGCTTCCGCCCAGAAACTGGTAGACAGACCAGATTCAGCAAGCATACTCCTGGCAGCTTCTATCAGCGTTCGATTTTTCCTTTCCACCACTCCATTTTGTTCTGGAGAGCGGGCTGATGAGAAATTCTGGGAGATGCCAGTGTTAGTACAGAATGAATCCAGAGTTGCATTCTGGAATTCTGTTCCATTGTCACTTCTTAACTGACACACTTTTCGACTGTACTTGAGCTCAATTTGCTTGATAAGACTGATGATTTCAGCAGCAGCTTCACCTTTAGACCTTAGAAAGATCACCCAACAATATCTGGAGAATTCATCTACGATCACCAGGGTGTATCTTTTACCAGCACGAGTCTGAACGTTCACTGGACCAAAGAGGTCCATATGAAGCATATGAAGAGGTTCAGAAATGCTGAAATTCTGTCTGGTCTTGAAACTGGTACGTTTTTGCTTACCCATCTCACATCCTGGACATGGCCTTTCCTTTTTGAAAGAAACTGAAGGTATCCCATCTGCAAGTTGTTTTCTGGACAACTTGTTAATGTTTTTGAAATTTAAATGGGATAACCTTTTATGCCATAACCAGTTTGTGTCTTCATCAGCTTGAGTATAGAAACACTGCTCTGAAGGAGAGCTTTCCATATCCATCACGTACACATTCCCTTTTCTGGGAGCAATCAACACTACCTTCCAGTCCTTGTTGAATACGATGCCCTGAGCAACATTGAATAAGACTTGATAGCCATCGTCACACAGTTGGCTTACACTGATCAAGTTATATTTCAAACCATTCACAAATGCAACACGTGTGAACTTGACTTGTCCATTGTTCAGAACACCATATCCCTCAGTCTTTCCACAACCATCATTTCCAAAAGTGATGGAGGGTCCATCAGAAATGGTGAACTCCTCCAGTAGGGTCTTACATCCGGTCATAGTCCTGCCAGCTGCACTGTCAAGATACCAGATATACTTCTTTCGATCGCCCTACACATACACCAGATATTTATCAGTTAGATTTGGGAACCCATCGACTGATGGGTTCACTGGACCCTCCCTTATAGGTCCCTGGGGCAATCTGGTTCAGTTCACTTTCTTCAACAGTGGTCTTAGTTGAAAAGACCACTGGGGTTGATAGTTTTAAAACCTTTTTCTTTTTCTCAACTGGAGAAATAGATTTGTCTTTCTTAGCAAAAGGTTTTGTGTTTTGTCTAGGGCCAGATGAAGTACCCTCAATAAAGTTTAATCTTGCATTAAAACTTTGTAATTGACGAGTCAGAATTTGAATCTGGCTCTCTAACATGGACAAAACATTTTCTTCAGATGATACCTTAGCCTTTCCAGTCCAAGGCTTTGGTAGGGGATTGGTCTGAGGCAAAGGCTTGTTCCGATAAACCTCTTTAACTGGAGCAGCCATCTGGAGCGCTCCAGTCTTAACCTCTGGGGATTGAACTGGGTAAAAGTTGGTCTTGGGAGTTACAGGCTTATCATAAACAGTGGTTGGCCTGAACTCCTCTGGTAATCGATCGATTACTGGTATTAATGATGCTATATTAGTATTTCCATCTAAATATGCACGTTTTTGAGCAGGAAATTGTTTTACTGCAGCATCATATGGCTTTTTGGTTTCTAGCCATGACTTAATCACCAGTTTTTCTTTCTCTAAAATGATCTCAAGATCTTGTTTTTCTTGAATCAATTGTTCAGTTACCAGAACCTGGGCTTGAAATGCCAGTTCAATGTCTTGAAGTTCTTTTAATTTTGATTTTAAAGCATTTATTTCAGAAGAATCTGTTTCTAGACCATTTACACAATCAGATCTAACAGTTTCTACAAAAATTAAATCAGAATTTAAAGCTTCAGCAATGTCCAGTTTTAGTTCTTGGTCAGTTGCATTATCATAATCACTAACCTTTTTGATAACAATGTCCACCCATCGTCCAGATGTGACATCTTCCTTCACCAGGAGCTCTTCGTCTACCAGAGCCATGTAACAGCAATCTCTTTCTTCTTCTTCATCAACAGATGAGTCATCAGAAGGAACCCACTTCTCTTCAGTTGTTGCAATCATGCACTTATTATTTGTTTCAATTTGTTGTGCCATGAGAGCAATTTGGGCCTTAAGCTTTTTATATTTCATTTTATAGCTATCATCAGGCTTATTATTAGAAGAGAATGGACCAGGCTTGGATGCAAACTGGTTGGACCTGCACTCTTTCATGAAATGACCCTTTTTGCCACACTTAAAGCATGTCAAATTGGTCTTGTCAGTGGAAGAACTGGATGCAAATTGTCCAGATGGCCTATTTGCTCTTGCTTTGAAACGGTTAAACGTTTTAGCAATCATTGCAATGAGGTCATCATCTTCAGTTTCATCACAATAGTCTGGAGAGATTTGACTGGATTCTCCAGAATCCATGAGTTCAGACACCATCTTCTTCATAGAAAATACATTCTCAGAAGATATCAGTGCTGTACTTTGTGGTTCAGTATGACTAACCACATTAGAACTACTGGAGGCATGGTTAAAGGCATCTTGTTCTGCCACCACTCTCTGAGCTTGATTTTCTTCAGTGTACCTGAAAGCTCCATAAAGAGTTGAGAGAGTGTGTGTGTGCAGAGTTTTTCCTTGTCGTAAGACCAGGATCATATGAGACCATTTGGTGGGTAGAATGTCACAAAATTTCTCCAGAAGTATATCCTTGTCCTTCTCAACCCCAAGACCTCTCAATTGGTTTATGATACTCATAAATCTGGTGTAAGTACCAGTGAGAGACTCGTTAGGTTGAGCAAAAAATGACTCATACCTCTTGTTTAAGGAGACCTTTCTGGTGACAATGGTGTCATCTCCTCCTTCATGTTGGTTTAAAAGTTCATCCCACATGGTTTTAGCACTAGGAAAAAGAACTAGTGTGGGAATTAGGGTTTCTGGAACGGCCCCGAGGATCATGTTTTTGAGAAGGGTGTCTAGATTCACCAATCTCCTCTCCTCTTCTGACCAATGTTCCTCCCTCTTTTCCCTTCCTCTTCTAGATCCAGAAGGATCAAGAAGGGGATTGAGAGGTGATGTTGGTATATATGGACCTTCGTTTAAAATCTTCATCATGTTCCTCTCAATACCAGTGACATGCAAAACCATCCTAGCTTTCCACGTACCAAATTCATCACTGTTCCCACTGAATTTAGGAACAGGATTATTTGAGTAGTGCACATGCACGTGTGGAGAAGCAGGAGGAGGAGGAGGAGGAGGTGGATTAGTGTTATTAACAATTGGTGGTTCATTTTGATCATTAATGTTTGCATTAGGATCGGGACCAAGACTAAAACCTTGTGTATTTTCTTGGTTAGCCATCAAGAAACAGATCTAGGCAATGTTTAGCCTTCTGCTCTGATACCAAATGTGAGTCCCTTTAAGTTCGAGATGGTTAAACCAGGAAAGTGCAAAATACAACAAGTCTAATAAGCACTAGAATGGACTAGTATTACTTTAATATAAATGCAAGTATATAAATAAAGTAATACAAGACTTAAAGCAATAAACAAATAAAGTGGAACATTATGTATTGTTTCATGGGTATTTTATTTATGATGTTTAAATAAAACACAAGGTTGTTGCGGAATCAAGATAATACAATTAAGTATATATCCTAACAACCTATGAGTTACAAATGATCTATATTTGTCAAATAACTCTTTAGGATCGAGATACTTAAAGTTGTGAAGTATCCCAGTTTAAGATCGAGAGTATTTGGACAAATTCACTTCAATGCAAATGAATGCTTAAAAGTATTTTTGTCAAGGAAATGACTTTGTATTTATAGGCAACAAAATTCACCATGAATTTTGTGCCGTACAAATATGGTTGCATACATTTAATGATCCGACAAGAACATTAAATGTATTGGATAAGGAATAAGGATAAAGTCACATCAAGTGCAAGTGTATCCTTTTATCCAACCACCTTAACACACGTATACTTTGGTAAAGAACAAGTGGATTGTTCTTTGGAAAGTGTGTAAAGGGAAAAGTCAATCCTTGATATCAGTGTTCAGACTTGGAGGATCTAGAACACTGATAATCCTCCAGTGAACAGATCTGGTAAGACTTTCCAGTGGACTCCGCCATTTGTTAAGTCTTCTTTCTTCAGACTTCAGTCTTTGACTTCAGTCAGAATGTCTTCAGTAGAGTTGATCTGGACAGGGGTGAAGTCCAGTGAGCTCATCTGGAGAATACTCCAGATTTCCTATACAAGTATTTGCTCACTGGTCTTCAATTATTTCTGGACAAATCTTCAGAGGGACTCTAGATTCCAAGTCTGGAGTAGGTCCAGTAGAACACGTTTCTGGACAGATCTTCAGTAAGGCTCCATTAGTCGAGTCTGGAGCGAGTCCAGTAAATCTGGACTAAATCTGGACCTAACAAATTCCCCCTATTTGTTTAGAAATAATGCAAGTGTTTTCAGGCTTATAGATATACAAATTTGTATGCCTGGAAAACACTTAGTCGATTTAAGTCTAAAAAATCTAAGTTACTGGAAAACACTTTATAGATCATGAGTGTTTTCAGTTTCATCTTTAAGTTCTAACTTAGACTAAATCTGATCATTTACTTATAAAAATAAAAAATTGCAACTATTATTACATTCATCAACTGATAAATAGTATACAATTTTCATAAGACAATAATTTATAATAAGTAAACAATAAGAGTTAGGCCCTTCTTTTCGATGTCCTTTCTAAAGCATCTTCAGTAGCCTTTCTCTTTGGTGATGGAGAAGATGGTAATGAATCTGGTGATCTTATGCCCAATGCAACTTCCATCTGTTGCTTTCTTCTCCATACCTTCTCAATCCTTTTCAGAAATGCCTTAACATCAGTCGACACATCTGTCTTCCCCTTGAATGTTAGAGCAATTTCCCTAAGTTCACTCCATCCAAAAGCTTGGACTGAAGTACTTCTCCTCTCATCAGTGAAGTTACCATCCCTGGTCAACTTTACCTCAAACTTAGACATGCCTTCATGATCTTCAGCCAACTTGATTTCAGCACCAGTGATCCTTCTTGCATCAACCCTGAAGTTCAACATTTCATTGTATTTTTCTTTCACTTGGCTTGCTGGATCAAAGCTTCAGTATCCTTGGACACTCTCCTTTGCTCTACAGCAGTTTGGAGTTCTTGACGATTTATTCTTCGAGAAGTGTTCAGGGGAATGAAAGTACTTACATCAGCATCTCTGATTGCTTTGATCTGTCTGGCAGTCAACTTTGGTAAACCAGTAAGTCTCTTTCTGTACTCTATCTCCAGAGCACCAGCATTCTTTCTTATTTTCTTCTGGAGACTTACCAGTTCAGCTTTTCTCTGTCTGATGAGTTCTGGTACACTCACGCCATAAATAATTGAGTCATATACCTATTCTTCTTCAGCGTAGAATGAGCGTACATGAACATCATCTAATGCATTTAGGCATTGATGAACTCTGGGGTCATCCTTCATCCTTTTAAAAACTTCAATATTAATGCCTAACCTTCCAGCATTGTAGGAGTCCAGAGTACCCATTGTTGCCATCTCCCTTTGATGGGCCAGCAGTTCATCCTTTTGATTTCTTTTAAAAATCTCTATCATTATGCATTCCTGCTCTAACTTCCTTGAAGTTTCATTATCAACATCTTCAGTTTGCTCTTCCTCTTCACCAGATACAACTTTTTCCTTTCCTTTAACAGCCTTCAGTGTAGTAGGAATATCTGGGAAGGTTTCAAACTGGGGCTCACTGGCTTCAGTACCAGTAGCTTCTTCAGTTAGCCCGGCTTCAGTGCCATATGCTCTTTGTCTTTCAGTAAGCCCGGCTTCAGTGCCATATGCTCTTTGTCTTTCAGTAAGCCCGGCTTCAGTGCCATATGCTCTTTGTCTTTCAGTAAGCCCGGCTTCAGTGCCATATGCTCTTTGTCTTTCAGTAAGCCCGGCTTCAGTGCCATATGCTCTTTGTCTTTCAGTAAGCCCGGCTTCAGTGCCATATGCTCTTTGTCTTTCAGTAAGCCCGGCTTCAGTGCCATATGCTCTTTGTCTTTCAGTAAGCCCGGCTTCAGTGCCATATGCTTGTTGTGTTTGGTCACCAGACAACTCTTCCCCCTTGGAACGATCTCCAGTTCTTGACTTGAGATCATTCCACATTTGTTCAAGCATAAGTCTGTCCAGTGGACCAAAAGATGTACCTTCTACTGGAGTTGTTTCAGACACAACTTTCTTAAGTTCCTGCACTTCCTTCTGAACATTTGCAACAGCTTTAGGCAAGTGCTTTGGCAACTTCTCATCCAGTAGCTTTTCTACTTGGGGTAACACCCCATCATAAATGCTATGAAGAACAGTCCCAGAAACTTCTTCACATAATTCTTTCAACATGTTGTTTCTGAACTTCCTTGTACATTCATCACTTATAGTGCTAACAACTGCACCCTGTTCCAGTATGGGCCTACTCTCCAGAGAGCTTACCCTGAAAACCAAATTTTGAACATCTTCTTTCAGACCTGCCAGTTCGCCAGTGACTGCAGTCTGAACAGAAGTAACCAACCTATTCTCTAATCCCTGGACTGCCACCTTGATCTTTTCAGTGTTGGTGTTTGTGGCCAGTACCAGTTCATTAAGCTTCTCATAAACCAGCTTCTCATTCCCAGCGAAGACATTCATCTCTGAAGCAAGGTTATTTGAAAGTAATGATTTGAAGTCAGAAATAACCTGAGATGAAGTCTGGAGTGATCTCTCCAGGTCCGCCACCTTACTTAAAAGGCCTTGGACCTCGGTTGAAGAAGAAGTGGAGAGACCAGTGGGGGGTTCAAGAGTGGAGGGTAATCTGGTCATTAGAGGAACTTGTGCCCAGTCCTCTTCAGTTGCAGCTTCAGACGTTGCAACTGGTGACTCCGGCGCACGAGGAGGAGGTTGAGATTCTGAAGGTTGATTGGTTGCTGGAGTGAAGTATTGGGTGTTTTCTGGAATTGAAGGTGGTGGTGGTGGTGGTGGCATGTTTGGTTCTGGTGGTGGCATTTCTGGTGTAGGTGTTGGCATTTCTGGTAGATTTTCTTCTTCTTGTACATCTTCACCCAGAAAATTCAAGTTCACATCAAAGCCTTCAGACATTGGAGATTCAACAACATCCCATTCTTGAACAATCCCAACTGTCTGTTCACCAGACTGTTCACCAGTCTCTACATTTACCTGTTCACCAACCTCAACATTCAAGTCCAGTGGAGCCTCTTGCTCACCAGAAGCATGTTCATCAGTCTGAACATCTTCAACAATTTCTTCAACAACCTGTTCTACAATCTGGGCAACGTTTTCAGTTTGTTCATCGGTTTCCTGCCCAACAACCTCTTCAGATTCAAATATTGGAGATCCATCCAGATTCATAACATCACCCGGATGTCTTTCTGGATTAACCTGGATTCCAGCTCTCATCAGTCGCCTATTAGTCGAGTCTGGAGCGAGTCCAGTAAATCTGGACTAAATCTGGACCTAATAACTAGACATACCATACTTAAGTGCCACAAACAAGTCATCACATATCAACGTAAGGCATAACAACGACATTATCAACAAGACATTTCTTAAACATATCATAGCACCGTCATTATAAGCATCATAATTCATATGCACATATATACTTCTACTTTAAACATCATCATATCAACATAAATCATTTCAACATACATATATTCCCATATAACCTCCCGCATAACCCGAAAAACCCCACACATATAAGATAATCTGATTAAGAGGTTAATTATAGAAAACCACATTTTGTTGTGCCTCCAGCGTGAGAAAAGTCATGTATCTTACCCTTGATGGAGTACTCAACAGTCACAAATGTGTTTACCGTGCTTGACAAGTGTTCCCGGCAACCTATGGTACAAAAGGATGGATATATAAGTCAACTAGACACTTAAACGCGGTTAGAACCTTTCTGCCGGCTGATATCGCCGAGCCCAAGGGTGGTCTCGTCGATATCAAGCTCCAAAATGCACCAAAAGCAAGTCCTGACCACGATATCGCCGAGCCCATTAGTGGTCTCATCGATATCAACCTCCAGACTCGCACCCTTCAGTTGCAGGCGAGTTTTCGACCTCAAGACGACCAAACGAGACAAAACTTAGTTCTTAACAAATGTAGAGGACTCAAAGACCTTTCCATAATTATAAATTTTGACTCTTGTGGTTCTCTAATGAATGATTTATGACGTTTACAAGATAGGCCTGCAGAAATCGTCCGAAATTTGACCACTTTTGGAAATCGACACTTTTCGCCTATCTATGGGCAAAATCAGCAGAAGCTTTATTCATATCGATTTTAGAGGACACATAGACCTTTTCAAAAATATAAGATTCATCTCCTAACTCTTTGTATTGAAAGAGATATGATTTTTGCAATATGACTAAATTTTCAGATCTAATAAACCCTTTGTTTTTCAAATTATTTCGACCATCAAATGATCATAGCAACCACCACGACCTATGGATCTCATATGCACCCAAAATATGACTCATATGATTATTTCACAAGATCACTTGTTCCAGGGACAAGAGGATACAATAACAATACATTAGATTACCCGAAAACCCAAGTAATCGATGACGAAACGTAATCAAATCAACCCTAACCCTTAAGATCTGAATTAATTGGACAAAATCTTACCAAAGAACTTAGTTAACAATCAAAGAATGATACTATACTTGAAGCGGTGATAAACGGATCCAAAACTAGATGAAACCACCTCCGAATCACCCCAAAATTGCTCTAAACTTGAAGGAATTGACCTAGGGTTTTGTGTGAAGGACTTTTCCAGGGTTTTAAACTAATTTCTCAGCCTTATGGTCGACCTCCATGCCCTATTTATGCTGGAGTAACTTTAAAAACTTTACATCTAGGCCCTCGCACTTCGCTACAACTCGTTTCGTCACTTAATGGCTCATTTAACGCCTACGGAAACACTCAACGACTCTTATATTTTATCGAAAACAATAATTGACTTTATTAATGATTATTAACTTTAATTTCATCACTTTTAATCACTTTAACATATAATCCACGTTAATCATTCAATTCACACAAACACGTATAAAACACATAGTAACTAAAGGTCGCTAACGACAAGTTAACGGTCAACATCAAAAGTTTTGGGATGTTACAATTCTCTCCTCCTTAAAAGGATTCTGTCCTCAGAATCATCTCACGATATCAACACCTCCATTTCTCTTCTCACTACTTTCCACACACGTATAAGTCAACATTTCACCACATTTACCACTTAAAATTCAACCACATTTCCAACCATCTCCTTTTTATCACCTTCATTTCATGTCTTACATTAATCAATATGAATACCGTCAAATGAACACGCCCGCATCATGATACATTTATAATTATGTTCCGGACCATAATTATAACTATATCATTCCTCACACGTGTACCTTTAACTATATCCACACATCATAATGTCCAACATTTCCATCTCAATCTATCATGGCATAATTATACTAACTACGAAACACACACAATAAACACACAATCCACATACACATATAAACACATATATAATCAGCTAAACTACTAATGAATTACTTGGTTGGGTACCTCGTCATCACGCTCGTCCTCCACGGTAATCATCTGATACGCCCGAGCTTTGGCTTTTTGAGTGTCATCCTTTTTCGCATCATCTTTCTTTTGAGGACAATCAGCAATCAAATGTCCCGCCTTACCACACTTGTAACATCGAATCTTATCTTTGCAACTAGAAGGAACATGTCCCTGCTTACCACACCTATCACATCTTCTAGTTTTCTCCGAACATGGTCCACTATGATGAGCTCTACAAACTGAACACCAATGTATAGCTTTACCATGATCTTTGCCCTCATAAGTCGAACCATTCTCAAACTTCTTTCCAGAATCTGCCGACTCATCGGAACTTCTTTTAAATCCACTCTTCTTATCATCAACAGTCTTCACAGTTGTCTTTTCGGACTTGAAATCATCATCCAACTTCTTAGATTCCTTAATAGCACCCGTAAGAGTAGTATGTTGCCTACAAATACTTTGATAGCTAGCTGGAATACCATCTACATAAGCTGCAACATTGTCTTCTTCATTAGGAACCAAGTGCCCTACAAACTTAATCTTTGACATGAACGAACCAGCATACTCGGCCATGCCTCCAACATCAGCTTTAAGAGCACGGAATTCTTTCTCGAGTAGCCTCTTTTCATGTGTACCGATATACTCTTCCATAAACTTTTCCTTGAAGGTATCCCATGTAAAAGCAGATAATACAGCAGGACTCATAGTAGTGCCCCTCCACCAATCACGGGCACCTTCTTTTAGCAATCTACTAGCACACAACACCTTCTTATCTTCGGGACAGTCACAAGAAGCAAACACGACCTCAGTGTCATCAAGCTACTCCATACAACCCACTGCATCTAGTGTGCCATCGAAATCCTTAGCACCACATCTCTTGAAGCTCTCAAACTTGAACTACTTAGCTTGAGGAACATAACCAACTTGAATCCCATTTCCCCTAGCAATAACATTCTCGGGATGTACAACAACCCGATCACTCACCCTTTCATCTTGTATCCTCATCATGGATGGTTCAGCACCATTGGAGCGGTTGAAACCCGAACGCTCTTCCTCATGTGAATTAACTTCTCTCTCAGCCCTCACCTGTCTTAGTTCATTTTTAGTCCTTCTTAATTGAGCCCGGATAGCTCTCAACTCATCAAACATTTCAGCACGTGTAGGAATCCTTTCAAGTACCGGATGCTCTTCATCTTCAAAGCCATTCCTAGGTTGAATGTTCTCCACACGAAATTCCGGTTATTCCCTACGGGGCTGCCCTTGGTTGGCATCATTGCCATTCCTACCTTGATTCGAAGGAGTAACACTAGCGGTTGCTCCATCTCTTCGACTAGTGTTAGCGCGAGTATTAACCATCTTGTCTACTACATATAACGATGATTATGGACGGATTTAAAACAAAACAACGAGAGGTTAAGGCTAACCTAACATAACAATTCATACATTGCCTCAAACCTACACTCTTACTCTTCCCAACCCGTCCTATATACATTTCAACATAAGGCTACTTAATACGCTTTAGCCTATCGACTTCTTATCGGTTTAAGTCCAAAACCTATGTCTTTTGGTCGGTCTTTGGTTCACTTAAACCATTGCTCTGATACCAACTTGTAACACCCATCATTTAAAAACTTGGATTTACAAAAACTATTGCCAAACGGCGTTTAAACGTAGCAAAAAAGGATCACTTAAAAACTTCCCATCCGTAACGGATTGTACCTTTCATTAAAGTTTGGTGTTACTAATAGCATCATCGTAATAGTCAAAGAAAAATCCAAGTTATGGCGCCAACATAAACGCCAACTTATTACATACAACGTAAACAATAAATAAGTAGCCAAACAACGGCTAAAGGTTAAGTCTAAACATAGGGAAACTAATGCTAAACTTCCTTTATTCTTCTACCCATCTCACGAGCTACACACATCTCTAACTCATACCTGCTTATCCTGAAGGACACAACATTTTCATAAAAGCAAGTGTTAGCTAATAAATTAGCTAAGTAAGATACACACATTTTGATAAAACGTTCTTCATTTACTTTCATAAAACTTCTTCGTACTTCAACGTTTAATCTCAGTAACGTGCACAACTCATAGCATTACTTACGTGTATCTAGTGAACTAGACATACCATACTTAAGTGCCACAAACAAGTCATCACATATCAACAGTAAGGCATAACAACGACATTATCAACAAGACATTTCTTAAACATATCATAGCACCGTCATTATAAGCATCATACTTCATATGCACATATATACTTCTACTTTAAACATCATCATATCAACATAAGTCATTTCAACATACATATATTCCCATATAACCTCCCGCATAACCCGGAAAACCCCACACATATAAGATAATCCGATTAAGAGGTTAATTATAGAAAACCGCATTTTGTTGTGCCTCCAGCGTGAGAAAAGTCATGTATCTTACCCTTGATCGAGTACTCAACAGTCACAAATGTGTTTACCGTGCTTGACAAGTGTTCTCGGCAACTTATGGTACAAAAGGATGGATATATAAGTCAACTAGACACTTAAACGCGCTTAGAACCTTGCTGCTGGCTGATATCGCCGAGCCCAAGGGTGGTCTCGTCGATATCAAGCTCCAAAATGCACCAAAAGCAAGTCCTAACCACGATATCGCCGAGCCCATTAGTGGTCTCATCGATATCAACCTCCAGACTCGCACCCTTCACTTGCAGGAGACTTTTCGACCTCAAGACGACCAAACGAGACAAAACTTAGTTCTTAACAAAAGTAGAGGACTCAAAGACCTTTCCAGAAATATAAATTTTGACTCTTGAGGTTCTCTAATGAATGATTTATGATGTTTACAAGATAGGCCTGCAGAAATCGTCCGAAATTTGACCACTTTTGGAAATCGACACTTTTCGCCTATCTATGGGCAAAATCAGAAGAAGCTTTATTCATATCGATTTTAGAGGACACATAGACCTTTTCAAAAATATAAGATTCATCTCCTAACACTTTGTATTGAAAGAGATATGATTTTTGCAATATGACTAAATTTTCAGATCTAATAAACCCTTTGTTTTTCAAACTATTTCGACCATCAAATGACCATAGCAACCACCACGGCCTATGGATCTCATATGCACCCAAAATATGACTCATATGATGATTTCACAAGATCACTTGTTCCAGGGACAAGAGGATACAATAACAATACATTAGATTACCCAAGTAATCGATGAAGAAACGTAATCAAATCAACCCTAACCCTTAAGATCTGAATTGATTGGACAAAATCTTACCAAAGAACTTAATTAACAATCAAAGAATGATGTTATACCTATAGCGGTGATAAACGGATCCAAAACTAGATGAAACCACCTCCGAATCACCCCGAAATTGCTCTAAACTTGAAGGAATTGACCTAGGGTTTTGTGTGAAGGACTTTTCCAGGGTTTTAAACTAATTTCTCAGCCTTATGGTCGACCTCCATGCCCTATTTATGCTGGAGTAACTTTAAAAACTTTACATCTAGGCCCTCGCACTTCGCTACAACTCGTTTCGTCACTTAATGGCTCATTTAACGCCTACGGAAACACTCAACGACTCTTATATTTTATCGGAAACAATAATTGACTTTATTAATGATTATTAACTTTAATTTCATCACTTTTAATCACTTTAACATATAATCCACGTCAATCATTCAATTCGCACAAACACGTATAAAACACATAGTAACTAACGGTCGCTAACGACAAGTTAACGGTCAACATCAAAAGTTTTGGGATGTTACAAAAGGTAATGGTGGTCTGTTAATAATATCGATTTTATGATTAGTTGGTTATTTGCTACATATCCCCCATTGTAGAAGTAGTGAAAATAGTTATAGACATACATCCGGTTCTACAAAATCTGCAACAACCGGTAAGGGTACATATGTTCACCATATGTCATATTTAGATGTATTTCTTCTTCTTCATTTAAGTAAGGGGGTGGGTCTGATTGAAGACATTGTGTTGTTTGATTTCATTGTTCACATTTCATCTGTTGCGGGCCGATGGTTAGCCGTTTTGAATTACAAATTTTGTTTAAATTAAATCAAACAGCAGTTTGAAGCGAACATAAGAGTAACAGGGAAGTAGATGATATTTTAGAGTGATGAGCCTACAGTGTGATCAAGTTAGCGGAACTGATTCAGAGACCTGTGACCCAATTCATGGTTAAGATGTGGGTAGAATTATGTCAAACACAGTCTAGATGTTGCAATTGGTTAGAGTCATAATTACAAAAAAAGAAATATGATGGTGTATATAACTTTTCATAATTTTACGGATTCTTGGTAATGGCAACTAAAAATATCTAGGTTATATGCTTATGTAAAATGTGATAGACATTGATTCTAATTATAAGTCAAGTACACATATTAAAACGGGAAAATAGCAAACCGCAAAAAATTGAATTGGAACGGGTTGTACATATTCATACCTTTGCGAAGATCGTGCTTGGGTTGATTTTTGTAATGCCATCTTTGTATATTTGCTATCATAAATGGCTTATTTAGTCCACTTTTCTTTCCTTGAAGATCTATGATTTGCATGTTCCCTGCTTTGATTGGTGATGATTCCAAAAATCTATGGGGTCGAACGCAGATGAAAATCATTAATTAATTAGGGGTTAGTTTTGGGAGGAAACGGTAAAGTATAATTTTTTAATTATAAGCAGTGATACTCATTTGGAGTAAAACTGAATTGCGTATAAAGGTCAGCCCAAATTTGTTTGTAAATTTTATTTTTTTTGCCCACGTTGGTTTTAAGAGTCTTGAGTTCTAATTTAAATCATTTAAAATATTTTAGGTTGTGTAAGTAAACTTTTAAAATCTATATAAAATTAATCAAGTTTATTTTTCTAACAAAAATTTAAACAGACTTAATACTAATGGAAATTAAGATTATTTGAACACAACCTATATATAAATGCGCGTTGATTTGTATATGTACATATAGTATAACTGATGCGTAAATCACGCGACAAACGACAACGGAAGACTATTTTTGGTATTTTTCTGATTTTTAGAAACAAACAACAACAAAAATAAAAGATAGATAAAAGAATACCATTGATTCGTAAAACTGAATTGCGTATAAAGGTCAGCCCAAATTTGTTTGTAAATTTTATTTTTTTTGCCCACGTTGGTTTTAAGAGTCTTGAGTTCTAATTTAAATCATTTAAAATATTTTAGGTTGTGTAAGTAAACTTTTAAAATCTATATAAAATTAATCAAGTTTATTTTTCTAACAAAAATTTAAACAGACTTAATACTAATGGAAATTAAGATTATTTGAACACAACCTATATATAAATGCGCGTTGATTTGTATATGTACATATAGTATAACTGATGCGTAAATCACGCGACAAACGACAACGGAAGACTATTTTTGGTATTTTTCTGATTTTTAGAAACAAACAACAACAAAAATAAAAGATAGATAAAAGAATCCACCACCAAGATTCGTAAAGGACGGGCCACCGGAATCTAGGATAAAGGAAACACTCCAACCCACCACTATGTTTGATAAAGGTCTAGCCACCACAAACACAGATAAAGGAATCGAAGATTTAAAGACCTCACCACTATAATCGATAAAGGACGAACCACCACGACTATAGATAAAGGGGTCACTTCAAACCACCAAGATCAAAGATCCATAAAGGTAAATGAAGATTTTTGGATAAGAAATAGAGGCTGCTCTATTAATTTCATTCAATCAATCAAGTCTCCTTTTACAACTGAGAATGAGCCCCTATTTATAGCCACATGCTATTTTCTAGAAAAGAAAATACAATAATAAAATAAATAAAAAGCTGTCATGTGCTAAGGACAACCACTAATTAATTGACCAATAGGAAATGGACAAGCAAAGCTTCTAGAAAGATTCCCTCTGCACAAGGGCCCACAAACCGTTAGGATTAACGTTGTCACACGCCCCTCCCTTATCGTTTTTGACAGCTGTCATTCCTTCTTATTGGGTCCACAAACATGTGACTGAAACAAACTTTATTAATGAAAACTGGAACGTAAATCTGGAACTTCCACTGGAGACTTAAATCTGGAACATCCATCTGGAGACTAGACTGGAGCTGGTTACTGGAGTGCTTCAGTGGTAAACTTTACTGGTGGATCACTACTGGCCGCAACTGGAGAAACTTGCCACTGGAGAAGTGTTACTACTGGCGACTGGACTGATTCAGTAAATACTTGCCTGAAATGGGCCACTACTAGCAGAATCAACATGGCTTGTTCAGATGGCATTATCGGGTCAGTTAGCTTCTTCAGTTCACTTGGTTTCTCCAGTTCACTGGTGTCAGTCAGTTCAGTGAACCTGGAAATTTCTGCATCAATCTCCTCCTCTAAAGAAGGACTTGTCCTCGAGGTACTCATCCTCCAGATAAGGCATCAGATCCCCAACATTAAAAGTACTTGAAACTAACATCTCTCTAGGTAACTCAACCTTGTATGAATTATCACCATATTTCTCCATAATCTTGAATGGTCCTTCAGCTCTTGGCAACAACTTGTTTTTCCTTCTTGCTGGAAATCTCTCTTTTCTAAGGTACACCCAAACTAGATCACCTGGAGCAAAACTGGACTGTTTTCTTTGCTTGTTTGCTCTCGCCTTGTAATCTGCATTAGTCTTCTCAATTCCGACCTTCACTTGCTGGTGAATTTTCTTGATTTCTTTTGCTCTAGCCTCAGCCTCAATACTTGCCTTTGGTTCAATCGAAAAAGGAATCAAATCAATTGGAGTTAAAGGATTGGCACCATAACAAATTTCAAATGGCGATTTACTGGTAGAATAATTTGGAGCTCTGTTGAAAGCAAACTCAGCATGAGCAAGCTTCAGATCCCAATCTTTCAGTGTCTTTTTCACCAGTGTTCTCAATAACATGCCAATTGTACGATTAGTGACTTCAGTTTGTCCATCAGTTTGAGGATGATGAGACGTACTGAACATCAATCTGGTACCCATCAGCCTCCATAAGGTCTTCCAGAAATAACTTAAAAACTTTACATCTCTATCTGAAATAATTGTCTTTGGAATCCCATGCAAACGAACAATCTCTTTGAAGAATAAATTTGCTATTGCTGAAGCATCATTTGTGGTGTTGCAAGGGATAAAATGTGCCATTTTTGAAAAGCGATCAACCACCACCATTATTGAATCTTTACCCCTTTGAGTTCTGGGCAGTGCAACAATGAAATCTATGCTAAGATCTTCCCATGGCTAATTTGGAACTGGTAGAGGGGTATACAATCCTTTGTGAAAAGTTGCCTTCGCCTGGTGACAAGTTGGACAGCGACTGATAATATTCTGAACATCCTTCAGTAAACTTAGCCAGTAGAAGTGTTCAGTGAGGATCTCTCCAGTTTTTCATACAACTGGTGTCTTCTCAGTAATTCAAACACATTTCTTAAATGGTTAACATGTTCAGCTTTAGTTTTCGAATATACAAGAATATCATCAAAATAAACAACAACAAACTGACCAATAAGTGGCCTGAGAACTTCATTCATCAACCTCATGAAAGTACTAGGAGCATTAGATAAGCCAAAAGGCATCACTATCCATTCATAAAGACCTCCTTTAATTTTGAATGCAATCTTCCACTCATCTCCATCCTTCATTCTAATCTGGTGATAGCCACTTCTTAGATCAATCTTAGAAAACACACTGGAGCCATGTAACTCATCAAGCATATCATCCAATCTGGGAATGGGATATCTATACTTAATAGTTATATTATTTATGGCCCTGCTATCAACACACATTCTCATCGAACCATCTTTCTTTGGAACCAGGAGAGCTGGGACTGAACAAGGACTCATACTTGCTCTCACATAACCTTTGGCAACCAACTCATCTACCTGTCTTTGCAACTCCTTTGCTTCAGTAGGTGAACACCTATAAGCAGCTTTGTTTGGAAGAACTGAACCTGGAACCAGGTCAATCTGGTGTTCAATTCCTCTTACTGGTGGCAAACCTTCAGGTAGGTCTTCAGGAAAAACATCAGTGAATTTCTTCAGTAGAGACTTCAGGAGACTGGGGACTCTAGTAAACTCCTTCTTCAGACAATCAGTGATTGGAGCCACAACAGTAGAGAAATTCTTGATAAATCTTCTATAGAATGATGCCAGTCCATGAAAACTTCTTACTTCAGTGATGGTAGTAGGAACTGGCCATGATCTGATGGCTTCTACCTTTGAGGGATCCATAGAAATACCTTCTTTTGATACCACATACCCAAGAAATATCATACTCTCCACCATAAAATCACATTTCTCCAGTTTTTCATACAACTGGTGTCTTCTCAGTAATTCAAACACATTTCTTAAATGGTTAACATGTTCAGCTTTAGTTTTCGAATATACAAGAATATCATCAAAATAAACAACAACAAACTGACCAATAAGTGGCCTGAGAACTTCATTCATCAACCTCATGAAAGTACTAGGAGCATTAGATAAGCCAAAAGGCATCACTATCCATTCATAAAGACCTCCTTTAATTTTGAATGCAATCTTCCACTCATCTCCATCCTTCATTCTAATCTGGTGATAGCCACTTCTTAGATCAATCTTAGAAAACACACTGGAGCCATGTAACTCATCAAGCATATCATCCAATCTGGGAATGGGATATCTATACTTAATAGTTATATTATTTATGGCCCTGCTATCAACACACATTCTCATCGAACCATCTTTCTTTGGAACCAGGAGAGCTGGGACTGAACAAGGACTCATACTTGCTCTCACATAACCTTTGGCAACCAACTCATCTACCTGTCTTTGCAACTCCTTTGCTTCAGTAGGTGAACACCTATAAGCAGCTTTGTTTGGAAGAACTGAACCTGGAACCAGGTCAATCTGGTGTTCAATTCCTCTTACTGGTGGCAAACCTTCAGGTAGGTCTTCAGGAAAAACATCAGTGAATTCCTTCAGTAGAGACTTCAGGAGACTGGGGACTCTAGTAAACTCCTTCTCTTCAGTACGTTCAAGCACCGGTAACATCATGACTGAAGTTCCTCCAGTGAGCTCTTCTTCAACTTCAGTTTGTGACATAAATAAAGACTTGCTGGGCTGGTCTTTCTTATGAATTTTCAGTAACTCGTTGGGTTTCAGAGAAGTCAAAGTGACCTTCTTCCCACTTACAAATAATGAATAAGAATTCATACGACCATTATGATAGACATAATTATCAAACAACCAAGGTCTACCCAATAAAATATGACAAGCATCCATAGGAACAACGTTACAAACAATTTTATCTTGATAAACAGATCTCAATGGAAAAATGAATAGTGACTTGTTGATTAACTTTTACCTCAAATCCTTCACTGAGCCATTGCAACTTGTAAGGACGAGGGTGCTTTACTGTAGGTAGTTCCAGTTTCTCTACCATGTAAGTTGAAGCAGCATTAGCACAACTTCCACCATCAATGATCAGATTGCACACCTTGCCTTTAACAGTACATCTGGAATGAAAAATGTTCTCTCGCTGGGCAGTATCAGTTACAACTTCATCAGTATGCATCACTCTTCTTACTACCAACATTTCTCCAATATCTGCACCTACATATGCCTCTTCACTTTCATCATCATCGTACACTGGTTCACCTTCTTCAGTATCAACATCTGGTAAGCCTTCAATCTCCTTAGCAGTGAGTGCTCGCTGGTTGAGACACTGTGCCTGGAAGTGACCAAAACCATGACACTTGAAGCATTTTCTTCCAACTGGTTCTTTTGATCCTCCAGTTTCTTTCTCCTTTCCTCTGAAGGATTTCTGACCAGTTTCACTGGGCTTCAGAACTGGTTGACTGGAACTAGAAGAACCCTTAGTGAAAGGTTTGTACTGGACCTTCTTCTTCAGTTGCTTTTCAATCTGGAGGGCCAGTTTGCAAGCACCTTCATAAGTCCAGATGGGCTGTAATTCTATCTTCTCAGTAATGGTAGCATTCAACCCACCAAGGAATCTGGCGATATTATGCTCTTCAGTTTCTTTGACACCAGTTCGAGTCTTCAATTGCTCGAATTCCCTGATGTACTCCACAACTTCTTTAGTACCTTGCTTCAGACTATTCATCAGAAGATACTGGTCTTGCTTGTACGACTGGGGAACAAACCTTTTCTGCATAACTTCTTTCAGCTTAGACCAGGTCTTGATTTTACTTTTGCCCTTATACTCCCTTTCAGCCTTCATATTATCATACCAGGATGAATCGTACTTTTTCAACCTAATGTCATATTTCTTCTAAAAGCCATTGATACTTAAGAAAATAACACCCACAATAACAGATCTAAACAGATGACACCAAACTTCAACAAACAAACAACAAAGACCCAAAAGATTAAGAAACCTTTTGTGAACCTGGCTCTGATACCAATTTGATGCATAAATCACGCGACAAACGACAGCGGAAGACTATTTTTGGTATTTTTCTGATTTTTAGAAACAAACAACAACAAAAATAAAAGATAGATAAAAGAATCCACCACCAAGATTCGTAAAGGACGGGCCACCGGAATCTAGGATAAAGGAAACACTCCAACCCACCACTATGTTTGATAAAGGTCTAGCCACCACAAACACAGATAAAGGAATCGAAGATTTAATGACCTTACCACTATAATCGATAAAGGACGAACCACCACGACTATAGATAAAGGGGTCACTTCAAACCACCAAGATCAAAGATCCATAAAGGTAAATGAAGATTTTTGGATAAGAAATAGAGGCTGCTATATTAATTTCATTCAATCAATCAAGTCTCCTTTTACAAGTGAGAATGAGCCCCTATTTATAGCCACACGCTATTTTCTAGAAAAGAAAATATAATAATAAAATAAATAAAAAGCTGTCATGTGCTAAGGACAACCACTAATTAATTGACCAATAGGAAATGGACAAGCAAAGCTTCTAGAAAGATTCCCTCCGCACAAGGGCCCACAAACCGTTAGGATTAACGTTGTCACACGCCCCTCCCTTATCGTCTTTGACAGCTGTCATTCCTTCTTATTGGGTCCACAAACATGTGACTGAAACAAACTTTATTAATGAAAACTGGAACGTAAATCTGGAACTTCCACTAGAGACTTAAATCTGGAGCATCCATCTGGAGTCTAGACTGGAGCTGGTTACTGGAGTGCTTCAGTGGTAAACTTTACTGGTGGATCACTACTGACCGCAACTGGAGAAACTTGCCACTGAAGAAGTGTTACTACTGGCGACTGGACTGATTCAGTAAATACTTGCCTGAAATGGGCCACTACTGGCAGAATCAACATGGCTTGTTCAGATGGCATTATCGGGTCAGTTAGCTTCTTCAGTTCACTTGGTTTCTCCAGTTCACTGGTGTCAGTCAGTTCAGTGAACCTGGAAATTTCTGCATCAATAACCACGTCACAAATTATACGATAGTAGGTACTCGAAGGGTTACGATTGATAATCGTAATATATTAATTAAAAAGTGTACAATTAATTTTGAATAAGTTGTGATGACTATAAGTTGGTATGTAATTTATTATTTATGTAACTATATTTTTTTCTCAAGAAATTTGTTGTACCATATATGCGTGACTTAGATATGTTCATATATGTCTATCAAATAACATGACACAGATAAAATAAAGTAAGTTAACTAATTTAAAGACCAAAATGAAGATCTACATTCGATTTGGTGAATGAAAATGAACGGTATGTCTGTCTTTCGTATTGTATCATTATAATTATCTTAACTATACAAATTCCCTGTATTATAATTAACTTAACTATTCGTCTCGTTCCCCCCTAACCCGATACACAATTACACACGCGGCTAGATTTATCAAATCAGTGGCTCTACACAGCACATCATATCAGCTGTAACCAAAATATACCTGACTTAACCCATTTCCATCGATTGATCTATCAATCTCTCTCTCTCTCACACACACACACACAAAACACACACTTACATACATGTGAACAAAAAAAGAAGGAAAAGAAAAAATGGCGTTTATGGCTGTTCTTGAATCAGATCTAAGAGCTCTCTCCGCCGAAGCTCGCCGTCGTTATCCCGCCATTAAAGACGGAGCTGAACACGCTATCTTGAAGGTCCTTCATTTTTTTATTCTTTGTTAATTTATTTCTCACATTATATATTGTTTTTAATACATATATATTATTATATATATCAGCTGCGGTCATTATCAAGTTCTAGTGAAATTGCACAACATGATGATATATTAAGGATATTTTTGATGGCTTGTGAAGTTAAAACAATCAAATTGAGCGTAATCGGCTTATCGTGTTTACAAAAACTCATAGCACATGATGCTGTTGCTCCACAAGCTTTGAATGAGATCCTTGTTACTTTAAAAGATGTAAGTACTCGTTTATTACTTTCTACTTCTTTATCGTTTCGTATTTTGCAATTGCTCGTTAGTGCGTGATCATAAGTTTGATCGTATGCCAGTAGCCTTTTAGTGTAGAACTGATTTGCTGTTACGATTTACGAATTAGTGCAATTGTGGTTATAGGAAGTTGGCTTTAAGCTTTGGTGTCATTGTTACAAGTTTTTGTATATATATATATATATATTGGTAATTAGTTACTTGGAACTTACCTAAATCCACAAGGCCCAAATGTTCGCATATACCACGGCGGATTTGTTCTACTTTTGTTGTGCCATGTAATTTGAAGGAGGTGCTTTTTTGTGTGTACTATATGTATAATGTAATACATATTTTCACTTTACTCGTTTATTACTTTAGATTGATGCATAATTTGAGTTTCTTATATGTCCACATAATTCTCTACATTAGTTTGTTTCCTAAATATAATTCTTTAAGGATTTTATTGAAATAGTTTTCGTGTAAGCAAACTCATTTGATCTTACACGCGTCTTGTTTGTTTTTTCTTTTCCAGCATGGTGAGATGGCAGATGAAGGTGTTCAACTTAAGACCCTCCAAACAGTACTCATAATATTTCAATCCCGCCTACAACCTGACGGTGAGGTAATAATTGCTATAATGCTTTCAAACTATGAATATGCAGGGTTTTTTTGTTTTATCTTTTGTCATCTTGTTTTATATTTATTTTGTGTAATTTTAAGAATAATTTATTTTATCCATTTGTATTGAGTTGAGCTAGAACCCATTTGATTTGAGAGTTTGGTTAACCTTGAAGCCATTCGAGACTTATCTTGACCTTAAACCCATTCGAGGCGTACCTTGACGGCTTGACCTTGAACTTCATATGATATATTTCTTGAGTCTTGACCATGAACTCCAAATGATATGTTAATCATAACAAACGTCACCTTCTTTGACCGAGTTACAAAGTTGCCCATTTAAAGATGAAAAAAAACTCGAATACCCTCAAGTTGAACCAAATCTGAGAGTAAATTTCAGATAATATCTAAGAATGAAATAAAGCATCGCTAGAACCCTGAAACTCCTTCAACTTCAGAATCATGAAGTGTTAACCATGAAAATAAGATTAACCCGTTCTTGGATTGGAATGGAGAGTTAAAATCTGCACTGAGTGAAGACATGAAAGAATTGGAAGGTGTATACATTAGGTAAACGTGAAAGAAAGATCTTTAAATAATAGTTAGATGTCATACTAGCTAGTGGCATGCTTTAGGATATCTCATATACATCATAATTATTATGTTTTTAGACATATGTATCCTTTTTGACTATATCATACTGTGAATTTCAGGAGCATACTGCCCAAGCTCTTGGTATCTGTCTTCACCTTCTTGAGAACAGCAGATCCTCTGATAGTGTGCGGAAGTAAGATGCAACCGAATAGATATAATACATAGTTTACGTACAGCATAGACCTATTTGTATATGGAAGGTGTCAGTTATATATTCCACTGTTCCACATCACTAATACCTGCTAACTTACCCCTTCACATTACCTTTTCAAGTAATTTAGTAATTGGGCAAACAGTCGTTGCATATTCTTAGATGGGTAAGCAATAAATTGTATTTTGAAGTGTCAAATATTTCACAATTAAGAGAAACCGAGATAATTTGTTATTACATATCTGCAGTGTTTGGGGATTATAGTTTTAACATTCATCTTCTCTACAGTTATTAAAGTAAAGTTATTAAATTCCCGCTGCTTTCTTTCACATTGTTCTTTCCTCTTTGATAACTGTAGCTTAATTTCTTGGCATCAATGACGAGTACTCAAGGCACGTGCCACGGGGCATAGGTGGGAGGCACGATATGTGACTAGGAGTGATTGAAAATATATTTAATTTTTTGTGGGGTTTGAGGATTTAATTGGAATAAGGGATTTAGGAAAGCAACAACTAAAATGGACCATAAAAAGATGACTGATATGAAAAGGAACTAGTGATTTGTTAGCGAGTGCTTATGGCATACTCGTTTATTATCAAGACGATCTTTAGAAAACTTAGTATATGTGGGTGGGAATGAATTTCTTTTATTAGGTTTTTTGAAGTTCTGTTGAGTACTTACCGTCTGTTTTTTTTGTTTCTTTTCATTTGTTATACATCATGTTCATCAATGAAATTGTCTTATTGACACGGAAAACTGGAATATGGTCATATATGAGGCACAAGGCCGGAGGAAAACATGTTCAGCCGGTTCAATAGAACAAGGCCTACAAATTATATAGGGCCCAACTTTTATATACATGTAGTATCTACTAAGTATTAATATTGATTTATGTATACACTCTTTATGATTCATGTTTTCCCATTTATTCCGAGTTTCACAAAACAGCCCAACGTACACCTTAGCCATTTTATATCATTTAATATTTGTATCTGTATATTCTCCAAATTGAATTATCTAGTTTATGTTTGCTTTGAGATTTTTTAAAGTTGGTGTTACTGTATATGTTAAAATGTTAATTATTTTTCATAGTCAAGAATAACACTTTTAGTTTGATATAATTTGTACAATAAATCTTCAATGAAAATGGAAGATTAAGAGCAAAAATTATATAGATACTCTATAAAAATATATTGTTAATATTTATATAACAACATAAGGGCCTAACTTATAAGATTAGAACAAGGTCTCTAAAGTCGACGAGACGGCCCTGATGAGGCAGAGCCGTTTCCAGTATTATCATTTTATTTGAGCAATATTTCAGTTCTACTTTAACTAATTTTAACTTGTTTCTTTGACATGAGTTGTTTCCAGTACTGCTGCAGCGACTTTTAGACAAGCTGTGGCATTATTATTTGATCGTGTTCTTTCTTCCGAGTCACTTCCTGCTGGCAAGTTTGTTCATGGTGGATACATTTCACGAAGTACTTCGGTTACCTCTGACGTCAATCACAGTATCAACAACTCAAAGTACGTAATATATATTAATAACATAATGTTTTTTGCGTTATATTTAATTGCATCTAAATGACTAAGTACACACTGACACGCTGAATGAAGCTGGTATGTTAGTACTTTCACTAAAGTTTTTAAGATTTAGACGATAAGGATGTTCTAACACTATAGCTATGTTATCAATTTCGGTGAAATTTCGGTGGTATTTCTTTTCATTTTCTTCTTCCTCACTCTGTCCGTCTCTTACAATCTCTTAGTTTTTTATGTTCTTGAACCAATTACTACCCTTCTAAACTACATCTGTATATAAGGTTGAAAGAATACTGTTGTTTCAAGGTGTTTTACACATTTTAATTGTGCTAGCAGGTCACTGGAGGAAGACTTTGCCTCCTTAGGCAGATTAAAGATGAGAGAGACTCCAACCAAAGCTGGAAAACTTGGGCTACGTTTGCTTGAGGACCTGACAGCTCTTGCTGCAGGTGGATCTGTATGTGCTAATTTCTGTTTCTACTTTTTTCTAGAAGTATCTAAATTTTTTGATTTGGGGAAGTGCTCAGATTTGTTAGTACCCTAAGGTTTAGCATGATAATGTGTAAAAATCAATGGTATGTGTCTTCTTGTTCAGGCGATCTGGTTACGTGTTGGCTCCATTCAGCGAACTTTTGCTCTTGATATACTTGAGTGAGAATTCTGCTCTGCATTACTGTCTTTTTATCTTTTTGTAGCCTACTCTTTATGTTTACCTGGTACTTACACCGTCACAATAAGGTTCCAAAGAACCACCGATTCATTTAAATTGTATGGTTGTACTTTCCAAAGTAGCCTTTTTCATTCAGTTTGTGTGCAAACTTATCTAGGAACATGATGAGTACAACAGGAGATAGAGAAAGGTTTAATAGCAAGATTATAGAAAGGGAAAGGACTCTGTTATTTGAATGAATGAAATAGGAACAAACACTTCTGAAGAGGAATCCTGACCCAAATGGATAATCTCTATGCCCAAGCTGTGTATGACTCAACAAATATTTACCCAATACCCTAACCGTAGTTACAATCAGGATAATCTAATTTTTTGTGCCTACCAGCTAAACAAATTGCACCCCTATTTACTTTATATGTGTCCTTCCTCAAAATCTCTTCATGGTTTAAAGACTCCAGACTTCAGGTCTGTTGGTTGCTGGTCCAACAAGTGATCCATAGCACTCTCTCTATTAGAAGATGTCCAAATCTATGCCCTGATTAAGACTGTTTCATGTATAAGTTTTCCTCCCAGGTTGATGTTTAAACGCTGATCCATAGCTGTCTTTTTTATACATATCAGTTTTGTCATTATGGAGTTGTGACAGAGATGATATTTACTCCTTTCCTTTTCGATTTGTGGTGCACATGGTAGTGTTGAGCTAGGATCATTTCATATCGCTATATCAGTAATGACATATACGTTTTGTTGAGAGACAATATTCTCGTTGTCTTTATGTGGGCCTCATTTTAAGTATTCTCAAGTTTTAACCAGATTTTTATGTGCTATTATTGTCAATAGCCACAGATATTACGAGAGGAGAATTTGGAAAGGGTAGGAAGAGAGGGAAAGAAAATTCATTACATTACACATTAATATGGGCCTAAAAAATGGTATCTAGATAAAACCAGATTGAATGGTGATACTTAATGTTCCCATTATGTTTAAATACACAAGAGAAGTAAAGATGCTATTTCAAATGTAAATCTTTCTCTTTCAAACAGATGCTTGTCCTTTGTGATGATATGTTGGGTTTGTCTTTTGATTTTCAGGTTTGTTTTGTCTAATTATGTGGCTGTCTTTAGAACTCTGCTACCTTATGAGCAGGTGTTTACTCATGCTTTTTTTTGATACTTTTGTATATGAATTAAATTATGAAATTGCCTTTAGGAAGTTACTTGTAAAATATTTCTGACTTGCTGCAAGCTTTGAATATGTACAGGTCTTACGACACCAGATTTGTTCACTTCTAATGACTTCACTTCGTACCAATTCTGAGGTAACTGGTCTAGTCAACATTCTTCCTGTTTATAAGTCATACTGCATCTTTAATCTACCTAACTCTGTAATTCATAAAGATTGAAGGAGAAACTGGAGAGCCTTACTTTCGTCGTCTTGTCTTGCGGTCAGTGGCCCATATAATTAGGCATTATAGCTCATCCCTCATCACTGAATCTGAGGTATGGCTTTTCTTCTATGTTGATCATTAGAATTAAGCAGATAAACTTGCATCTGATACAAATAATTAGCAACTGTGAATGAGTAGCAATTGAAAAATCGGCCACTAACTCCACACATTGTAGTTTTCTCTTGTTTGTTTACATGTAATCCAAATTTTGTTGGTAAATACTTTGTTTTGTTTCTGTTTATTTTAATTTGACCTTTTTAAATTTGGGGACAGGTATTTCTCAGCATGTTAGTTAGGGCTACATCTCTTGACTTGCCATTGTGGCATCGCATTCTTGTACTTGAAATCTTGAGGGTAAATTTGACGAATTGAATACAACTTCTAATGCAGTTTTTTGTAAGTCTCAATGTGCTTCATCTAACCACCAATACCTATATACTTTTGGCAGGGTTTCTGTGTGGAAGCACATACTCTGAGAATCCTATTTCAGAACTTTGACATGTAAGCTTATAAACATACATATGTCGCTGTTTGACGTTTGTTAATCTAACTTCATTGTGAAACCCTTTCACTCACATACAGTTAATTGTCATAAGTTGTAGATATACGAAAATTTGTTGAAAGCGTACAAACCAGATGCAAACAGTCTTGCTTAGGGATATGGCCTATGCATGGGGTAAAGTTCCGCCTAAAATATGGTTCAAGAAAAATGGAAACCTCTTTCTTTTTTTTGAACATTTTTTCTTGCATTATTTTACTTGTATAAATATAAAAAATAGCAAGATTCATAAATGTTTCTTACAATAAATTATGAGTCTATGAATAAGTTATGTGATATAGTAATGTTTTCCTAGCTGATAGAAAACAAACTAGACTTTTATAGTCCTATTTGGTTTTGCATTTCCCATCATGTAGAGTATAATTTACATTTCATTGAGCTTTCCGTACTTTGAATTTTTCACCTAAAACCCAGTAAAGCTCAGATTTAAAATTCCCATTCCTCTCAAATTTGTCTCGCTTTCCGTACTTTGAATTTTTCACCTAAAACCCAGTAAAGTTCAGATTTAAAATTCCCATTCCTCTTAAATTTGTCTCAGTTTTATTGGGTTTTCATCACTGGACCGGCGTCCAAAGCCTAGAAGTTTCTAATGGATTTTTAACTTTTTTATAGTTATTTTGGCCTGCTTAGTTTAATTCACACGAAAGATAGGATCTTGGCTTTTGCTGTTACATCTACATGTTTTACTGAGTAGGCTACCAAATTGTTAAACAGGCTTGGCCCATAAAGTAGATAACCAAGTTCTATGTTTTTTTGCAGGAACCCAAAAAACACAAATGTAGTTGAGGGTATGATAAAAGCTCTTGCTCGGGTGGTTTCAAGCGTTCAGGTACTACATTGGATTTTTTTTATTTGCTAAATTAATCTTCTGCTCTTTCACTCGGGTAACTTGTTGTTAGTGTCAATCATTTCATCTAGATAGTTGTAGTTCAAATTGTGATGATCTTTCCTATTGGATGTTAGCATATCTGTAATAATTCAATTGCCTGAGGCTATTTGGCATAGATAGAAGGTATAGTAAACATGAACGAGACAAATCCCGACTAGAGGTCTTTTGTTAGCAAGTCGATTACATGTATTCGTTCCATTTTAAGTTGCTCTATATCTATCACATTAGTGATGACCTTATTTGGAGGGGGGCTAGGGTTGGAGACCCCAAATAAGTCTACCTTGGGCCCTGTGAAATTAATCATATTGCCAAGTTGTGTAATTCTTAAACCTGTATGGCTGTATTAATTATTGACTGAAGTTATGTTATCAACTATTCTTTCCTGATTAAATGATTTATATACTAATTGCTTATCAACTATAACACATCTACATATCATGTATCATGCTTATCCAGTTATCTATGAAGTATGAATATTTATATAAATAATTGCGATATCTTTGCAATTTTCAGCTTCAGGACTCTAGCGAGGAAAGCTTGGCTGCTGTTGCAGGAATGTTTACTAGTAAAGCCAAGGGTAAGGATAGTTGATTATGAAAAAAAATTTATAGGCTTAGTTACAACAGCACACATTATTTGCACATTTATCATTTACTTGCCCATGGGTCCTATGTTTACTATGTTTACACTTCACATTAAGTTGTTCTATAATATATTTATCCAGTAGTAGGTATCTGGTATATCTAAAGTTTTTTGTGTGGAGGTGCAATAGCATTACTTGCCAGCCAATGGGGTTGGTGGCCCATTGGTAAGGTCTTTGACCTTGAGAGGATCCACCTGGGTTCGAGTCCCACTTCTCACATTTGTGAGGGTGGATTAATAGGGGTTTTTCGAGAGTCCTGGTTTCCAGGCATACGTGTAATTTAGGAGTAGGAGTAGAATAGAATGCCGTTCAAAAAAAAAATAAAATAAAAATAGCATTACTTGCCATCACATTGTTAATAGAAGCAGACCTTTTGTAGTACTGGAACAAAGCACTGTCCAGATATTATTCAGTAGAGGGCACACTATAATCCTAGACTTCAATACATATTGATTATACCTTATCGTGTGGAGGCAATACAAACCAGACCTCTGTTTAGCTACAATAAAAAATTTATGTTCATCAAACTTCCTTACTAAATTGACCAGATAAAATATGACATTTATGCTCTTGCTTTAGTTTTCGTTTTGTGTACTATTTCTATTGTGTGGAGACATTTCTGATCTTTTCTCTAGTACCTTCTTAGTTTTCTTCTATTCATTTTACGAAATTATCAGTATGGCATGCGGATACGTTCCAATTCTATTTTGAGCCACCATTGTTTACATTCATGTTATTCCTTTTAGTGGCGGAATATTTGGATCTAATTGGTTTCAAGTCCTTATAGACTATTAGTATTATTTTGGTAAAGATTGAACTGAGGTGGAAGTAAGGTGGGAAGTAATGCTAATAGATTTGGACATCAGAGTTTTGGACCCCAAGTTTAAGTAAATGGTTTCCACGCTTGGAACTTGCAAGACGTCTGCTGAGCTAAAAAAGGAGATAATTATTATGGTAAAGATAGAACTGAGGTTGTAGTAAGGTGAGAAGTAATGTTAATAGATTTGGACTTTGGAGTTTTGGAACCCAAGTTTAAGTAAATGGCTCATGCTTGGAACTTGCAAGATGTCTGCTGAGCTAAAAAAGTTGAGAATTAACTTGGTTAAGATAGAACTGAGGCGGAAGTAAGGTGGGAAGTAATGTTACTAGATTTGGACTTTGGAGTTTTGACCCCTCAAGTTTAAGCAAATGGTTCCCACACTTAGAACTTGCAAAACGTCTGGTAAACTAAAAAAAAGAGAGAATAATTTGGTAAAGATAGAACTGAGGAGGAAGGGAAGTAACGTGGGAAGTAACGTTAATAGATTAGGACTTTGCCCCCCAAGTTTAAGTAAATGGTTCCCACGCTTAGAACTTGCAAGACTTCTGCTGAGCTAAAAAAGGGAAGATAAGAGTCAGACACATGTATGGATGTTTCATGCTCTATAGTTAGATCGAAAGTTGTGTAAGCATGGACTTTTCAGTTCAGATATGAACGTTTTTTAATCACTAGGAAAAAATTGCTAATTGCTATTTGGTTGAGCACTTGTGGCATTGCTTGCATGATTCAGTTATTTGCAATAGATCTATGTGATGAAAGCTGTGTAAGCATGGACTTTTCAGTTTAGATATGAACATTCTTTAATCACTAGGAAAAAATTGCTAATTCCTATTGGGTTGAGGACACACTTATGGCATTGCTTGCATGATGCAGTTATTTGCAATAGTTCTATGTGATGTATAGGCAATAAGGTTGGACTTGTTCGCAGAAGAGTCTAAGAAGTATAGGGCAGTTTCAATATCGGAATGGATCTTTCGATTTTATAAATTTAAGTTTGCACACGTAAAATGAAATAATAGTGATTGATGTTTTTAGCTTCTTAGTCTGGCAATTGTAATATGTTGGTTAATCTGATATACTAGATTTTTTCGTCACTCGAAATGTACACTTGTTCGTATCCTGAAGTTATTAACATCAATTTTACAGGAAAAAAAATAGAAAGATAAGGTAATCTGTATATTGGAAATGAATTATCTGTAAATGAGGTATAGTAAGCCATTATGATAAAGGCAAACCAATTCTATTATTAGGATCACTGACATGAGTAAGCCATTATGTTTTTAGTTTATTTGATGTCTCCCATCCAAATGAAGAATTCCTAAAACATAGATCCTCTCATCAGGGACAGTTTACCGTTAACGAATTTCAGCTCGTTATTATTTTTTTTGAAGTACTGCTTTACTTGATATGAATATACTAACTATTGGTGCTCAAAGTTACTTGCAAGTTTGTGTCCTGTAATCTCTCATAGGCTATTTTTTTTTCCTTTTATCATTGACAGTGAACATAAGCAAATGAACTTTTTAATGTCTTTCAGGAATTGAATGGAGTTTAGACAACGATGCATCCAATGCTGCTGTATTGGTTGCAAGTGAGGCCCATGCAGTAACTTTGGCTATTGAGGGTCTTCTTGGAGTAGTTTTCACTGTGGCAACCTTGACAGATGAAGCAGTGGATGTTGGTGAGGTAACTTAACATCTGCTTATTTATATTAACTATGATTATTCTTCTATAACATATGACATGGTTGTCTCCCAGCTTGAATCCCCAAAATGTGAGTCTGATCCACCGGCAAAGTTGATTGGAAAAACAGCAGTTCTATGCACAACGATGGTTGATTCAGTGTGGCTGACTATTCTCGACTCGCTATCATTAATTTTGACCAAGTATAGTGTTTGTTAACTAATTATTCTTATTTTTTTTACATGACCAATTATTATTTCTAATTGTAGCATATTTAACAGATCACAGGGAGAAGCTATAGTGTTGGAGATATTGAAAGGTTATCAAGCATTCACACAGGTAGCCCACTAAATTCTGGTCTAGTAGGCTAGAAGAACATTACTATTATATAAGGAGGCATTGATCTATGGGCAGCTTTCTTTGGTCTAACAAATGTATGTATTTAGAACGGTACAATGTGTATCAAGTAGATGAGAGGCCTATAGTAGTTCCGAGGTACTGTTTCTTAAAAATGTAGAATATAGTAAATGTAAAAGAGAACTCTCTGCTTAGTAAATGCATGTCTGGAGAAGTTGAATAGTCCTTTTTTTCAAAAACAGCCAAAGTTCTCTTGTTCGGTTGTCCAAAAACTGCATAGATTTCCTTTTTGCTGGCGAGTTTTGAATTTAAATTAACTTACGAGACTTTATTACCTACTACTATTAATCATTTTTATTTCAGTTCGAGTTTCTTTGTTATTATAAAGGGGTACTTTTAATTGTTAACCTATACTCAGAAATTACTATTGAACTACATGGCAATTAAACGTCTCATTTTTCCCGAGATGGAGTGGTACCAAGTATATTGTGTCTTCACATGTGATTCCCGTTCTCATCTGGCTTTCTTCGTAGTCATCATTGAGATACTTCTTTTAACTTTATATTATTAATCAACGTCTTCTTATAAATGTATGATGGTAATTTCCGTTTTCATTTAGGCATGTGGGGTTCTTCGGGCTGTAGAACCTTTAAATTCGTTTCTTGCATCACTTTGCAAATTCACCATAAGTTCATCAAGTGAAGCTGAAAGGAAAAGGTACCCAGAAGTAATCTTGTTTGTTATCTATTGGTTTTGTTTTTCCATCTCTTACTCTACTAGTGAGTGTAGATTCATTATATAAAATTTACCATGGTAGAACCCTTTACCCAAAAAATTGAGTGTAGTTGCGGCAGATTCTTTCCCCTCTGCCTGGTGTTTTAGCTCATTTTAGAATGATTTTTCAAAGTACTATGATTTGATTGTCTCTGAGGGTATTGCTGTGAACTGCTATAAGCACTATTGAGATAGCATTCTTTATTGTTACACATTTTGATATCTTCAAACTATACCCACAGATTCTACATCAAGGGATAAGCTCAAGATTATGACGTGTACCATTAGTAATAGATGACATCATGCACACTAATAATATAATATACATAGATTATAATGTTGGAGATACAAAAAACTGCTTTTGCTGTTTTGAAATCAATAATCATAGACAAGATAAAGGATATTAGGGTGCAATAATTTGAAACCTCTAAAAGACACAGGGCCAATCTGGCCCCATAGACTAAAAAATGGATTATCCAGATTGACTACACTACATGTGATTTGTAAATCACGTCATATGGTTTTACTCACATGTATTTTGAAGTGTAATACAGTAACATGTATCTAGACGTCTTAAATTAACCCCCACCCGTATATTGGTTATTACTCTTGTATAATGTAACCATGGAAATGTAATCTTATATAACTTGTTATATGTTATAGTCAAATATGACTCTGGGAGAAACTGTTCACACTGATCTACTTTGTTTTTTGTCTCTTGTGTCTTTTAATGTCATTATCTACCAATGAAAACGCTATTAAAGTTAATAGTTTTATGATCTTATGGTTAAGTGTCTAATACTATTGTGTTTGTTCATATTAGCCGTAGTTTACAATCTCCGGGGTCAAAGCGGACAGAAGTAGTGGTGGATCAAAGGGATGCTGTAGTTCTTACGCTTAAGAATGTTCAGGTACATCATTTCCCTGAATTTCATATTTAATGAAGTTATTTTTGTGGTTACATTTGGTATCTGATTGGTAAGATAATTTATTTTGTCTTTTATGTATGTTAGGCCCTCAGGACTCTCTTCAACATAACTCATCGATTATATAATGTTCTGGGACCTTCATGGGTGTTGGTATGGTTATATATTTCAGTCAGATGTATATATATGTATATAAACATACACATTTTTTCACAGTGGAAATAGTATGCATTAGAAAAATGTAAATATGTTTTGTATCATAGGTTTTGGAGACTTTAGCAGCACTTGATCGAGCGATTCATTCTCCACATGCAACAACCCAGGTAACCCTTCAATTGACTTTAGGATAGTCAGCAATAATATACTTGATGACATTTCTCAGTGTAGTCATTAACTATCAGACTGGGTCTACTAATAAATTCATGACATTAATCTCTTCTTAAAAGTTTTGTTTTATCAAATAGGAGGTATCTGCAGCTGTTTCAAAGCTTACTAGAGAACCATCTGGCCAGTATAGTGATTTCAGTATTCTCTCATCATTGAATTCTCAGGTGACCTTTTGGTTACACACTTTTGGCTATTAGATATAACTTACTATTTTACTAATTAACATGTTCTCTCCCCCACGAGGTCTAACTTCTTGTCTTTTCTTCTGTGAAGTTGTTTGAAAGCTCTGGACTGATGCATATATCTGCAGTGAAGTCGCTTCTTTCAGCTCTCCGGCAGCTTTCCTATCAATCGATGGCTGGAACTTTAAGTGGTGTTTCACAAACATCAAGTCAGAAAACAGGAAGCATTAGTTTTGCAGTGGAGAGAATGATATCCATCCTGATCAACAATCTTCACAGTACGACAATGATCTATAATCTAAACTCATTGCCTGCAGGTGTCTTTTAATTTAAAATGATTTTTAATTCTGCCAAAGGAGATGAGGAATAGCGGCATTAGTATCTTCACGAAATATTATACGAATAAAAAGCTCGCCTAATCTGTGAGTGATGACAACAATACAGTTATCCTACATGCAAGAAAGAAATTCACTCAGATGCAACTATTAACCTCCTGTTTAAGAGCCTAGGGCAACTTGTAGCATTTATCATGCACCTAGGATGAAGAACCCCTCTGATAAATGCTATAAAGCGTGTGTCCATGTCTTAAGGTTGGAAAATGCTCATTCAGTGTTCAGTTACTCTGAAACTTATCTTACTAAATACTAAAGACTGGAATATGAATTTTTTTTAAGTGATATCTACTTCAAAATTACTGTATTTAAATTCAACTTGGTTAGTATGTGGCTTACCTAGTGTTATTGCAGGGATTCAGCCATTATGGGATGAAGTTGTTGGCCATTTTATTGAGGTTCTGACATTTCATGTTATGCATTGTGAAACTTACTATCTTCATTAATACAATATCTTATTGACATGATTAGAGATGTTTGCAGCTTGCTAATAGCCCTAATCACCACTTGCGAGCAATGTCACTTAATGCTTTAGATAAATCAATTTCAGCGGTGTTAGGTTCTGATCAGTTTGAGGAGAATGCAATGTCCAGACACCATGGTGTATGTGATGATCTTAATATTAAACTCATTGCCTGCAGGTGTCTTTTAATTTAAAATGATTTTTAATTCTGCCAAAGGAGATGAGGAATAGCGGCATTAGTATCTTCACGAAATATTATACGAATAAAAAGCTCGCCTAATCTGTGAGTGATGACAACAATACAGTTATCCTACATGCAAGAAAGAAATTCACTCAGATGCAACTATTAACCTCCTGTTTAAGAGCCTAGGGCAACTTGTAGCATTTATCATGCACCTAGGAATTTAGGTTTGTGTTGGGTCTTGCTGCCAGGTGGTCAGAACCAGGACACCAAAAAAATTTTAGCCGCTAAATGTTATAGTCATAGTAGTCAGTATATATAATCTTATGTTGAAGGATCTAGAATATAATGTACACAAGGCTGACACAATGCACCTAGGAATTTAGGTTTGTGTTGGGTCTTGCTGCCAGGTGGTCAGAACCAGGACACCAAAAAAATTTTAGCCGCTAAATGTTATAGTCATAGTAGTCAGTATATATAATCTTATGTTGAAGGATCTAGAATATAATGTACACAAGGCTGACACAATGCACCTAGGATGAAGAACCCCTCTGATAAATGCTATAAAGCGTGTGTCCATGTCTTAAGGTTGGAAAATGCTCATTCAGTGTTCAGTTACTCTGAAACTTATCTTACTAAATACTAAAGACTGGAATATGAATTTTTTTTAAGTGATATCTACTTCAAAATTACTGTATTTAAATTCAACTTGGTTAGTATGTGGCTTACCTAGTGTTATTGCAGGGATTCAGCCATTATGGGATGAAGTTGTTGGCCATTTTATTGAGGTTCTGACATTTCATGTTATGCATTGTGAAACTTACTATCTTCATTAATACAATATCTTATTGACATGATTAGAGATGTTTGCAGCTTGCTAATAGCCCTAATCACCACTTGCGAGCAATGTCACTTAATGCTTTAGATAAATCAATTTCAGCGGTGTTAGGTTCTGATCAGTTTGAGGAGAATGCAATGTCCAGACACCATGGTGTATGTGATGATCTTACATATTAAACTCATTGCCTGCAGGTGTCTTTTAATTTAAAATGATTTTTAATTCTGCCAAAGGAGATGAGGAATAGCGGCATTAGTATCTTCACGAAATATTATACGAATAAAAAGCTCGCCTAATCTGTGAGTGATGACAACAATACAGTTATCCTACATGCAAGAAAGAAATTCACTCAGATGCAACTATTAACCTCCTGTTTAAGAGCCTAGGGCAACTTGTAGCATTTATCATGCACCTAGGATGAAGAACCCCTCTGATAAATGCTATAAAGCGTGTGTCCATGTCTTAAGGTTGGAAAATGCTCATTCAGTGTTCAGTTACTCTGAAACTTATCTTACTAAATACTAAAGACTGGAATATGAATTTTTTTTAAGTGATATCTACTTCAAAATTACTGTATTTAAATTCAACTTGGTTAGTATGTGGCTTACCTAGTGTTATTGCAGGGATTCAGCCATTATGGGATGAAGTTGTTGGCCATTTTATTGAGGTTCTGACATTTCATGTTATGCATTGTGAAACTTACTATCTTCATTAATACAATATCTTATTGACATGATTAGAGATGTTTGCAGCTTGCTAATAGCCCTAATCACCACTTGCGAGCAATGTCACTTAATGCTTTAGATAAATCAATTTCAGCGGTGTTAGGTTCTGATCAGTTTGAGGAGAATGCAATGTCCAGACACCATGGTGTATGTGATGATCTTACATATTAGTTGAAGGATCTAGAATATAATGTACACAAGGCTGACACAATGCACCTAGGATGAAGAACCCCTCTGATAAATGCTATAAAGCGTGTGTCCATGTCTTAAGGTTGGAAAATGCTCATTCAGTGTTCAGTTACTCTGAAACTTATCTTACTAAATACTAAAGACTGGAATATGAATTTTTTTTAAGTGATATCTACTTCAAAATTACTGTATTTAAATTCAACTTGGTTAGTATGTGGCTTACCTAGTGTTATTGCAGGGATTCAGCCATTATGGGATGAAGTTGTTGGCCATTTTATTGAGGTTCTGACATTTCATGTTATGCATTGTGAAACTTACTATCTTCATTAATACAATATCTTATTGACATGATTAGAGATGTTTGCAGCTTGCTAATAGCCCTAATCACCACTTGCGAGCAATGTCACTTAATGCTTTAGATAAATCAATTTCAGCGGTGTTAGGTTCTGATCAGTTTGAGGAGAATGCAATGTCCAGACACCATGGTGTATGTGATGATCTTACATATTAGCACTGCTAATCTTGGTGATTCTTTATTTCCTTCTATCGAAAATAGTAGCTCCTATAATAACAAAAACTTTTTTATTTTTTGCTAGATAAAAACAGAAATGAAGGCACTTGAAGTCTCTGTAATATCTCCATTACATATCCTTTATGATTCATGTTCAAGCAGTGATGTTCAAGCTGGATCTTTAAAAATTCTTCTGCATGTTTTGGAGGTAATGTGTTGCATTCTTCGATTTTAACGTCCATGTATTTGGTATTTTCCTCTGTCCCATATAAGTTGTGCCAGAATTTACTTTGTATTATATTCAACATTTCTTTTTGTAGTATATTTTCAATAGACAAGAAAAACCTAAGATTCCCCTATTCTTTTGATATTTAAGGGTAGTTGACAACTTTTTTAAGACCAAACGTAGAACCAGCATCGCAGTTTCTTGTTTTACTCCGTTCTTAGCTACATATTCTTTCTTTGGTGGAAACCTTTTTCCAGAGACACGGAGATAAGCTGTGTTATAGCTGGCCAAATATTCTTGAAATGCTAAGGTAACCATTGGCCAGATCTCTCTAACTGTTTAATGCCGTGATGTTGGTTAAACTTCTCATTCCGTTCTTCTTTAGATCAGTTGCTGGATCATCTGAAAAGGATCTTGTCACTCTTGGATTCCAGGTTAGCATAATAGTAACCACATATATATGACTTATTATTTTTGTATGAGGGTTACTGGACAAGTTAAACCGTTGCAATAATGTATATATCCGATCAAATTAATGAAAATGGTTGTACTAGGAGTATACATGCAGAATATTTTTCATCTAGCTTTACTTCCCCTTCTCCAATACATTGAAAACTGTTTCCTTTACTTGTAGAGCCTACGAGTCATCATGAACGATGGGTTGTCAACTGTACCTTCAGAGTTTCTCCATGTGTGAGTTTTCTGAACTTTATATGTGTCATCTTTGGATTTGTAAATACCTGTTTTTGTAGAAATTATCTGACTGCATTTCTGGTGCTGCCATATATATAGCAGAAAAGCCCCATAATATATGTTTTTACTATTAAACTTTTAATAAAACCTAAATTTGGTTTTTATTTATGTTTCTAAACAGTTATGTTTAAGTTTAAAGTTTCTAATATCTCTAATTTTTTAGTACAAAAACTCCTGACTCTCCCCTCGTCGAACCGAGCCCGAGTCATGAGTTCCCAACCCTAATTTTATGTTATACTATCTATAGTCTGGATAAATGTCTGTTGAGTTTCATTCTTTCTTTCTCAGATGTATAGATGTTACTGGTGCATATAGTTCTCAGAAGACTGAATTGAATATCAGCTTAACAGCAATTGGTCTGCTGTGGACTTCAACCGACTTTATTGCCAAAGGTCTGTACGAGGGTTTCATAGAAGATGGGAAAAGAGGTTTGACTCTGATTGGTATTAATTTTCAGCATGTATCTTTTTTGGTAGATAGATAATTTCTAATCAGATTGACTATTCTGCAGAAGGTCCAGAGCACAACAATGGTCCAGATTCCTCTACAATTGTAGCTGAACATGAAAAATTGTTGTTTTCTGTTTTTTCTTTACTCCAAAACCTGGGAGCCGATGAAAGGCCAGAGGTAATACTTTTTTTTTAGCTGGTGGGCTTCATGTATGATGTCATCTGCTAAGGTGCTTGAAATTTCTTTCGTTCAAACTTTAGATACTTATCAGGCATCTTAGACGCAAGATTTGATACTAAACTGGAATTGATAATGCTAGTATCATATCAAACCAAAATCATTATGTATCAGTTATATATCCATTTAAAACACTCCTTTGGTGATACATACATTTCAACGTGTATTCTAAATTGTATCTAAGGTGTTTGTGGGTTTAAAGTATGCTTCATTTGCTACCCTATATGCACACTCTCAGTAGTAACACTATAGTCATTATTTGCTTGTAACTTTTGGCTATTGCTGGCTTTATTCATCTTTAGGTTAGGAACTCAGCCGTGCGGACACTTTTTCAAACCCTTGGAAGCCATGGACAAAAGCTTTCAAAGAGCATGTGGGAATATTGTCTTTGGAATTATGTTTTCACTACATTAGATCGCGCTTCTCACATGGTAAGTTGCAGTATATGTAAGATATGTAATTATACTTCATGGTCCTTTTTGGTGCAGTCTTTTGAATTTGATGATTTGATTATAGGCTGCAACATCCTCCAAAGACGAATGGCATGGAAAAGAACTTGGTGTTCGTGGTGGAAAAGCAGTTCATATGCTCATACATCATAGGTATCTCAATGCATAATTTGCTTTATCCTTATTTCTACAGAAACAGGTCATTAATTTCTGTTAATACATTTGATTATAAGTTTTGTATTAATATGCAGTCGGAACACCGCTCAAAAACAATGGGATGAAACACTTGTACTTGTATTTGGTGGAATTGCTCGTATTATGCGTTCTTTCTTTCCAATATTGAGAAGTATAACCAATTTTTGGTCTGGTAAGTGTTTCTTATAATTACTTACAAACTACATTTGCTATATGCAGCAAAGGAGAGTGATAGTTAAATCAAATTCTTATTGTACAGGATGGGAGTCTTTGCTTCGTTCTGTGAAGAACAGCATTGCAAACGGTAGTAAGGAGGTTGCCCTTGCTGCAGTAGGTTGTTTGCAGTCAACAGTCCTCTCTCATTCACCCAAAGTAAGCCCGCCAGTTTGCTTCATTTGGATTTAAAACCAGAACCAAACTCACTTTTCCCCTTCAAACTTGAAATGCGGTTGTTTTTGGAATAAAGTTATCACATTTTGAGAAACCACTATATATGTATCCGATTTGCAAACTGGTAAACTGGTATTGAAATGGTTTGGATCCATATGACTTTTGGTTTCTCTGGTTCTAATCTCGTCCACATCAATTGCTAATCTAAGGGCCTTATGTGGCAAGACTTATTATGATGTTTTTTGCATGTCATTTAAGCTCTACAAGTTCTAAAGTATTGCATTTATAAAAGCTGTCAATTTTACCATCAGGAGTAACTTCGTTTAGTAGGTCACTGTCTATATTGGAACGATTTTAGTGTAAACATTGACAACTCATTTTAAGTTTTAGAATTATTATATTCATATTAATAATTTAATGATTTATCCTTTGTTCTTTATCCTTATTGGTCCTGTAAGTTAAACATTTATTTTGATAGAGAATGAGGTTATGTGCCTCCAGGTACTTACAATGCAATTATTTGAATTAGGGAAATCTGCCAATGCCCTATCTCAAATCCGTGCTTGATGTTTATGAGATTGTTCTTCGGAACCCAACTGCATGCAGTGACATGGCAGCAAACAAGGTGAAACAGGAAATAATACATGGCCTAGGTATTAAATTGTATGACCTTGGACATCATTTTGCATTTAAATTATATATTTTTTTTATGCATCTGTATTTTCTTTGAATTTTTTGTAACAGGAGAACTATACGTGCATGCACAAGGAATGTTTGAAAGTAACATGTACTCACAGTTGCTTTCTGTCATTGATTCTGCAATCAGAGAAGCAAAGATCACTCAAAACAATTTTGAAGCTGAATTTGTGAGTGTGCTAATCTTTGAGCTCTTTTTTTAGATCGTATTAAGTTTTTAAAATGTTAATGAATGATACCGATAACCTCATATATAAGATAATGGTAGAAACATGAAACCCAAATTGCTGCAACAACAAACCCATTATATGTTAACTTTTCATCCAATTATAAGCATATTTCACAGGAACTAGACATTTGTTATTTGAAATGACAAAAGTAGGTCTGCATGTTCACTTAGACTTTGGCCATTGAATATTGTATCCCTACTTGTGTTGTGCTCCACATTTTCTTTCCTTCTTCTTTTTTGTGCAGAATTCATATTAAACTTTTAATGATTTATCCTTTGTTCTTTATCCTTATTGGTCCTGTAAGTTAAACATTTATTTTGATAGAGAATGAGGTTATGTGCCTCCAGGTACTTACAATGCAATTATTTGAATTAGGGAAATCTGCCAATGCCCTATCTCAAATCCGTGCTTGATGTTTATGAGATTGTTCTTCGGAACCCAACTGCATGCAGTGACATGGCAGCAAACAAGGTGAAACAGGAAATAATACATGGCCTAGGTATTAAATTGTATGACCTTGGACATCATTTTGCATTTAAATTATATATTTTTTTTATGCATCTGTATTTTCTTTGAATTTTTTGTAACAGGAGAACTATACGTGCATGCACAAGGAATGTTTGAAAGTAACATGTACTCACAGTTGCTTTCTGTCATTGATTCTGCAATCAGAGAAGCAAAGATCACTCAAAACAATTTTGAAGCTGAATTTGTGAGTGTGCTAATCTTTGAGCTCTTTTTTTAGATCGTATTAAGTTTTTAAAATGTTAATGAATGATACCGATAACCTCATATATAAGATAATGGTAGAAACATGAAACCCAAATTGCTGCAACAACAAACCCATTATATGTTAACTTTTCATCCAATTATAAGCATATTTCACAGGAACTAGACATTTGTTATTTGAAATGACAAAAGTAGGTCTGCATGTTCACTTAGACTTTGGCCATTGAATATTGTATCCCTACTTGTGTTGTGCTCCACATTTTCTTTCCTTCTTCTTTTTTGTGCAGAATTCATATTAAACTTTTTGGTTTAAATAACCTGAGGAAGCGAGATGTTATATCTTGATGCATCAACCACCACTAATTTAGTTGACTCATTTTTAGATACCATTAACATATGTATTGGGGTTCATTTGATGTAATAAACATAGTCATATTTCTATTCTATATTTTCGAAACCAAGATATTGGATAGCTATAAAGGCAAGCCGATTCATATGATTGTACAAGACGGTACAGTTTTGTGCTCTAATAATCTATTGCTACAGGGACATGTTCCGCCAGTGCAGCGTGCAATACTGGAAATCTTTCCACAACTACGTCCACCTAATCATTTGCCTTCATTGTGGACAATTTTCTTCCGGAAACTATTACATTATCTTCCAAATTCTGATTCTTCAGAACCGAATGAAGGTGATGTTGCGAAGCCAGTTGAATCGAGAGACTATAGTGATCATCCAAATGGGACTACTTCTAGCGAAGACGTTGAATCTTCGTCTTCAAGCTCCAATTCGAGAAAAACTTCAGCAATATTCATCTCAAGTGATTTATTTGCTGAAAAGCTTGTTCCTGTGTTGGTTGATGTGTTCTTACAAGCTCCAGTAGCTGAGAAGTCTATTACTTTTCCTTATATTATTCAAGGTCTTGGTAGGTAGGAACTTTTTTTCTCACTCTCTTTGCTTGATATATAATTACATTTATAGAGGTCACAAATAGGCGGCTTGCCTGGGTTCGGTAAAAACTCAAAACGGGGTGCTCTTTTAACGAGTCACCTTGGGTTGGGTAGGGCCAACCTGCAAAACAATTTCTTGTCCAATTTTGTAATTAGCTATTGTATTAGATCTGCCTCAGATGATTTAGTCATATGCTTTCCCTTTTTTCTTTATATTGTTATATATTCAGAGAAAGATTTTTGTCTTTTCAGGTGCATGATAACAAGAAGAGAAAATCCTGATGGTGGACTTTGGGGACTAGCTGTTAAAAGCTTCAACCAATTACTTGTTGATGACGTTGGCAAATTAGTACATCGATCAGGGACTGATCAAAGCACCAACAGGCCTGCAAGAATACGTCTTTGGAAAGAAGTTGCTGATGTTTATGAAATATTCCTTGTAGGCTATTGTGGGCGTGCTCTTCCTTCCAATTCACTTGCTGCAATATCCAAGGAGGATGATGAATCCCTTGAAATGGAACTTTTGGATGTTTTGGGGGATAAAATTCTGATGTCAGACATCGATGCCTCTCCTGATGTAATGTTCTTATTACCAATCTATTTATATCATATTATTAGAGGTGGCGAAATGGGTATGTCCAGAGACTTGAATAACGGAAAGCTGGTTAAAACCTTAAATATAGAATATATATATCGTTACAATAATGTCATATGATGTTTGAAGGAAGCATTTCTAGGAAGTTATATGCACAGATGCACTAAAAATACACTCTGGAAAATTGTGAGCCATTTGAGATCTATTAACGGACACTACTACTCTTTTTGTACTCGAGTAAAATTGGAACTAACCTTTATGGAGTTTGAGATATTGCAAAATGGTTACAAAGCTCTCATGGGGAACATTTGGGTGAGAGTATTCGCGTTCATTTGAAAAAGAAACAAATTTATATGTTTTATTATATTTTTAGAGGTAGTAGAGTTGGAAGGTTTGGCGTGTTGGCGACCACCCGCTTCACCGGTAGCCTGTAGTCATCGCGGGTGAACCTCCGTGTCCACAAGGGGGTATATTATTTTGCTCCTAGATGGCTAGAAATCAAACTTGGGATCTCTAGGTTTTTTCATTTTCAGAAACCAAGTTTTAACCACTGGACCATCACCCTTGTGGTTTATCAATGCAGTATCTTGTTTTCTGTTGAAATCGTTTTCTGTGTGATTATTACCTGACTATTGCCTTTCACAAATAGAAAATAAAAAATTATTACCTGTATGTTACTAAGATGCTTTGGATCCGTTTCTTAAACTTTTTGATTCTTACAGTCTTATTCACATTTACAGATCTTGGAACGGTTGATAGTTACCCTTGATCGATGCGCGTCACGTACATGTTCCTTGCCTGTTGAGACGGTTGAGCTTGTGCCTCCTCACTGTAGCAGATTTTCTCTCACTTGCTTGCATAAGTTGTTTTCCTTGAGCAGGTATATCTTCATGTGACTTATAAATTTTATACTTGTCTTCCCCTTTTAAAAAACAGTTATGCTCTTGATATATATATATATATATAAATTTCTTATATATATATATATATATAAATTTCTTATAAGATGTATTATATTTCAGTTATATTAAAAGTTTCTATAGATAACTTAATCTCACATTCGGTTAGTTAAATTGCATTATTTCAACTATAATCAAACTTTTTGAAATTTCTTTCAGGAGGTTCTAACAAGTTCACTTTAAGTGAATTTTGAACCGTATGACGCGGTTCTGTCTAAACTAACTTCTGTTGTACGCATCAGAGATTTTTTTTTTTCCTTATAAGGGATGTGTGTATAGAATTGCATTCTAGTGTATATTTTTTTGCCAATAGTAGCAATGTACTATTTTTATACAGGAATCGATAACCTACTTCTTAATTGTTCCCAATCATAGTATATAAAACATAGATCAGATTTAAATATTGACATTAAACAGGTCTTAGTTTTTGTTATAGTTACTTTTTAATTACTAAGATAAAATGAATGTCTTTTTTCATGATTTAATAAAGTATTTTGTTGCAGTATGTTCTTGCTTTGCAATTATCTAAATACTTATTTGCTGGGTACTTCCCTTTCATTTTTATAAGGCTATTGTTTGCTTCTGCTCAGTTACAACAATGAATCAAACAATTGGAATCCAACACGAAGTGAAATAAGCAAAATTTCGGTCATGATACTTATGACGAGATGCGAATACATTTTGAAGAAGTTCTTAACCGACGAGAAAGAATTGGGTACGTGTTATAATACTAATAGAACCTCTGTGTCATAAATGTTCATGCTCTAACATTCTTTCTATTTGAAGGTGAACGTCCATTCCCATCTGCAAGAATCAGTGAGATTGCTTTTGTGCTCCAAGAGATGGCACGTGTTATCCTGCATACAGACACGGCTTCAGTTCTTCCTTTACATCCTTTCTTGAAGGGTGGTCTCTTGGAGGAGAATGCTGGTCAACGTGCACATTTGTTTGTCCTTTTCTCACCCTTATGTGAGCTTGTTAAGTCAAGGTAAGCAATAGTTCACCTAATGAATTTAAAATCAACATGACTGTGGGTTCCTAAGTTGTAAATATCAGTTGCATTATTATGAATTATGACCATAGGTTCATAGACTATAGTTAAAGAATAGAAATGTAAGAAAGAATAAAACTAGTGGGAAAGAGAATTGATTATATTGTTTGGGAATTGGTACTAACAAAGAATGAATATAAAGGAAATACAAAATTCTAATTAATAATTAAAAGAGTAAATTGCACGGATGGTACATGAAGTATACACGCAGTTGGTTTGATACCTACATTTTAAAAATTACGCCAGCCATGCCCATGGTTGTCACTTTCCTACTCGGACCATACCCATGTGTATGACTGGTGTAATTTTTTAAATGTTGGTAATTTTTATAGTAAATTACACGGATGATACCTGTGGGTATGATCCGAGTGGAAAAGTGACGACTTTGGTATGTCTGGCGTAATTGTTACAAGTTAGGTATCAAACCAATAACTTCATGTATACTTCAGATATCATCTGTGTAGTTTACTTAATTAAAATTAATACATATAACATCATTAAAAAAAATTTCATTCTCACCCATTCTCTACAATTTATAGCGAATGGAGAGAATGAAAATCATTCCCGCTTCCTTAATCTCATTCAGATTCTCCATTGGAATCAAACAAGAGAAGGTTTTCTCATTTCCTTTATACCCCTTCCATTTGATCATACCAAAGACTCCCCTAAGATATAGAGATATTGTTGTATCATATATTGGCTATAAAACTATGTTTACAAATATGTGGTCTTTTGGCATATGAAATAATGTGTGGATATAATATTGAGCTGCTTTGTGTGCAGGAATTCTCGAGTTAGAGATCTAGTGCAAGCTTTACTTAGACTAGTTAGTGCGGAACTTAGACTAGATAAAATTTGCTTGACAAATTAACTGCATTTGGCAATATTATCTGCTTGCATTCTCCAACAGTTGTGCTGGAATGTTCCTTCATGCAGATTTTCAAATGAGAGAAACTTTTAGGTTAGATTGTGTTTGTACAAGAGTTGGTGAGAAACAGTCAGTTTTGATATTCGTTTTTTCCCCTCATTTTTTGTGTATTGTAAATTTCGGTTATTGCCGGTGTATTTGTAATCTCTTATATAAAGTTAGGTCGTATAGCTATAGACAGTTTTTTTTTTCTCATCTGATTTGTTTGTACACTTAATATGTATGTGGTGTTAAATGTATTTTGGTGTATAAAATTCTCTTTCCTTTTTGGTTTGTTCTCTTTTATATTTATGATATTTTTATAATTATAGGTGTCTTAACTGCATGTTGACGAATTAAATTGCAACCTGCTTACGTCTCACGTAAGCAAGTTTAAGTTTATTATTTGATTTGCTAAAAAAAATATACTTACATAAAATGTACAAGATTGAATTTTGATACACACTATGAACATTCGTATAAAGTTGTTTATATTTTGGGATAAAAGTTAAAAACTCAATTATTATATATAACAATTGTTGAAGCCTTAACTACAGTAAAAATTTTGATTTTTTATTTTTTACCATCAAAGTTTATTTTTTCTTATTTCTTACCCTCTGTTCCTCTTTCCCACATCCTCACTCCCCCTCCTCCCCTTCTCCTGCATCTATATCTCACCAACCTTCAAACACCAAACACAACCACGTCTCATCTACAACCACTTTCTCACCCCGTCACCATCAACATCATCCACCACTTTTGGCCTCCGACCCTCCACCTCAATATCCCGCGATGAGAAAACCTAATTCACCCACTGATATTAGAATCAAGCACTACCGCGGTTTCGAACTTTAGTGGGTTTAGGTTGAAATCCGGGGGAAAAAAAGGGTGGTTGAGTGTGTGGTGGCGGTAACAGGTGGACCAGAGATTGGTTGGGGTTGGGGTAGTGGTGATGGTGATGGTGGTCTACGGTGACGGTACCTGGTGGAAACTACTGCTGTTGGTTTTGGTTTGTTGGTTTTTGGGCTAATTGAAAGTGGCAGTGATTTCGCACACACGATGAAGGCCTTTTGACTTGGGCCAAAGTTTTCGCACAGATTTTTAGAGACCAAGGTTTGATATTGGGGTTGTCTGCTTTCTTTTCCATGGGAGAGGCTTCAGTTGCCACTCTTTCACCTTGGAAGGTATATAAACAAATATGTGTCTATGTCTATGTATAGTAAACTTTCTATTTGAGCGTGATTTGAAGTTATGGGTTAAGTTTTTTAAGGGAACTAAATATATAATTGTATTTTTGTGTTATTGATGCTTGATAGATTTCTTTTTAGTGGTACACAGGTCTCACCTTTCGATATTTACAAAATGATAACAATCTGGTTATTTTGTTTTTCAATCTGAAGCATAATCCTTTTTAGAAGGTTATATGATATAGTTGTCGTGCAATTATAAGCTTGGGTACACCAAGTTATGTTACCATTTTCTTATATTTGTCATCTTGCAGCTTGCTTAGATCGATCTTCGTGAAATAGAAATAATAAATAGATAATTTGATTAGATCAGGTTGACAAAAAACGGCTACCTATAAGACCTTTTACATGCTTATATTATTGGTTAGAAATAATTTAATGTTGTCCCCTGTTAACTTTTTTGGTATATTATTGTTTTTAAAATCATATAATGAGCTAATTTTCAGTTTGATGATTATTTATAAATTTTAGTGAATGTTTCATGTTGAATATCATTAAGGCTGCAATGTCTGCTCTTCGAAACACGGTGGATTGAATTTGACACAACAACAGGAATGAGGAGAGCCTGATCTTCTTAATCGGCTAAAGCATGTATGCTTTGCTGATTACTTTTTGTATACTGCATTCTAATGTCAGAAACCATAAGGAGCATTTGATCTTGCAATTTGCTCATCCTCAGGCAATACTTATGCCTAAGCCCAATCTTGCTGAGTCTGAGAAGACATGAACTTAAGTTAAAGCTTACTTTTGATTATTTAATCATATTTTAACAATGTCTTTATTTCAATCTTTGTTATCTTCATGCTTTACTTTATCTGTTTTCGTTTCCATTTTTGTTTCTCAACACAACTACTCATGTTTGATACCTCCAAATGCAGGTTGATGATATAACTGTTGATGGAGTTTTGACAAAGCTTTTCAAATATTACAAAACCTTCTGCAAGTTGACAAGGACAAGTACTTAGCAAAGAAACACAGCTCAAGGTGAGTAGTACATAAGCAACAGTCAACAATTGTAATTCTTATATAGTTATATGTTAACTTCTGGATCCGCCATATATACGTTAAATCAAATAATAGATTTTTTTCGCCTAACCATGCCATGCTATTTGGAACACTTTTTTTTATAGTTAGAACGCCAAACGGATGGAAAACGTCACACAGGATAGACCCGTTGCAAAAAAACTACAGTAACTTGCTTTTAGTCTTGAAAACAAATATTTGAATAAATTATTTTCCTCCTGTCACTACTACGGAGTACTACAATAAATACATGTAGCATAACTTTTATTACTATGCCACTATGGTGCTTCATACTTTACTTGGTTGTTGCAAATACCCGTTGTACTCTGATACGTTAACATCCGATACATTTATAAAGTGAATATAATCTTTTTATTTGTAGTGCCAGCCTTAAAGGGGAAGGATTATGGAAAAACAAAGATGAAGTTTCCGGATTATGCTGAAACTAGCTCAGGACTACAATATAAGGTCACTGCCAAAGTGTATCTTAATTAGCACTTTTATACTCTGGTTGATGCATAATCAATTTGGGACAACATGATACTTTTGTGTTTTGAGGTTGCTTGCTATGTAGTGGCATCATCGGCTTAGAATAATAGGCTTAGAAACTTATGTTGTCATAATACTTGACCGATAAAAAATTCTCTTTCCTTTTTGGTTTGTTCTCTTTTATATTTATGATATTTTTATAATTACAGGTGTCTTAACTGCATGTTGACGAATTAAATTGCAACCTGCTTACGTCTCACGTAAGCAAGTTTAAGTTTATTATTTGATTTGCTAAAAAAAATATACTTACATAAAATGTACAAGATTGAATTTTGATACACACTATGAACATTCGTATAAAGTTGTTTATATTTTGGGATAAAAGGTAAAAAGTCAATTAGATAGAATCTAAGAACCAAAACAATAGTTACATATACAGAGGCGAATATACCATGTGGGATAAAAACAGCTTCAAACTTTTCTTATGAACAAAGAGTGACTCATCCACGCGATGGTTGCGGGACATTTTTATAACTTAGATTGTCAATCATTCAAATAACTTTACTTGAATTAAACTGAGATTAAAAAAATTGCTAACCGGGTCGGGTTACGGGTGTTACAACTACGTTGATTGTCATTACACGGTTTCTAGTTTAACCTTGCACAACTTTTCAACGGTGTTATAGCTGTAAAAGCAAATATCATATGCAAAATGTACAACAAAATGGATTTCATTATAAAAAGAAACGTCTTACTTTCTAGACTTTTCACTTTGACAAACAGAGGAAATGAAATCATTTCCATTTCTCTTTTTTATACCAAACACGCCCTTAATTGTATTGTATATATATGAATGAACTTGGACTCACAAGGATCATCATATTCAATGAATTTTTCTCTAAATATATAGTATACAAATAAATAAAACAAGTATTAAAGTAAAACAAATAAAACAATAGGTTTTTCTTCACTGAAGATAATCGTGCATCATGAAAATCATCGTGCATCAATATATATATATTTGTGCTTCGTGATTTTTCGTGCATCAATTTTATCATGATCTAAGGGTCAAGATCTTGTCATATTTATTTTACTTTACTACTTGTTTTACATTAACCAACCCTTACATCAATATTTATAGAATATATGGTAATTACAGAGTTTATTATATTCATAACTAGGTAGTTCGGAACGCGAGACCGCATATCGTATTTGTGCGTTTTGTTCTTTAAAGATAATACCACAAGCACAACCTTTTAATAAATATACATTTGATATGACAAACTTTCTTTCAAACATGTCAATGATTGAGTGGTGACCCGAAAATGCATGAAAAATGGAACCGAGACCCGCCCGTTGACCCCCCGGACGGGTCAGTTCAGGCCCAGGTTTAACTGGGTCGAGTTCGGGTTTTTATGGGTGACCCGACATATGTTGTGAATCCACATTTTTGATTTTTTTCAAGAGAGTTGATATTAAAAAAAGAAAAGGTGTGTAGAATCACTTGTATCTACATCAAAATTCTGTTGAATTATTTGTAGGAGTGAGTTTCTTCATTAGCAAATAAAAAATATATAATAAAAAAAATATAAAACGAAAAATTACCATCATAAGAGGGAAATAAGAATAACCATTGTTCAATAATATATGTTCCAATTTTCAACTGAGATTGTTTTGGTAATTGTTAACATCGAAGTCTAAATTAACATCTTCATATATTTGGAGATTACAAAATAGAAAAACAAAATAATGGTGAAAGTTGGAAGGAAAAGGTGATAAAGGTGGTTTTAAAAGAAAGAGAAAATAATTGTGTGGCTTAAAACAAAAACCAATTAAAAACAAAATATAGTATATCAGACAAACGACAACTATTAAAAAATAAAACAAATAGTACAAATTATAGATGAGGCAATGAGCTGTATTCCATTAGCGAGTTAATGGTCAGACGTAACAATATTACATATCCATAAAAATGGCACTCTAAACAAGTAACTTCTCTCTCATTTTCTCATCAAAACTTAATCCCAACTTCCACCATTAACTCTTTACATATATATATACACGTCTGTTTCTCTTTCTCTGATCATAAAAGCTAAAACCACAACGAAGAAGAAGACAGTATCAAAACGGAAAAACAACTATTAAAAAATAAAACAAATAGTACAAATTATAGATGAGGCAATGAGCTGTATTCCATTAGCGAGTTAATGGTCAGACGTAACAATATTACATATCCATAAAAATGGCACTCTAAACAAGTAACTTCTCTCTCATTTTCTCATCAAAACTTAATCCCAACTTCCACCATTAACTCTTTACATATATATATACACGTCTGTTTCTCTTTCTCTGATCATAAAAGCTAAAACCACAACGAAGAAGAAGACAGTATCAAAACGGAAAAACAATCATTAACTGAAATCATCGGGTCTAACGGGTCAAACCGGCAAACCGCGGGTTTTGACCCGGCCCGAACCGAACCGGAAAACCATTCAAATCAGGAACCGTGAACTGGCCCGTTTGGTGTCCGGGCGGGTCGGTCCGGGTCGATTACGGGCGGGTCAGAAACGGGTCGCGAGTTTTCGGGTAAAAAGCTCATCCCTAGTTTTGGCGTTGCCTTTTAATTAATTGTTTATCGTAAAATATTTTTTCGATCGTGTGGTAAATGCAACTAAAGTGTATTAAAAAGTAAAAAAAAAAAAATTTAAAAATGTACAAAATTGAAACCAGAGGGAAAAATATCATTTTAAAATCCAAAAGAAACAAAAGACAAAAACCAAAATAGAAAGGCAGTAAAATGCAAGGGGATAACTTGGATGATGTTAACATCATCTTGGTTAGATAATGTTGCTCTCACAAACCATAAAATTCATGGGGGGCTTTTTGACATGTGTAGAAAATGATGTTAGTGGGTTTGTGAGAGCAACATCATCTATGGTAGATGATGTTAACATCATATTAGATTTTCCCAAAATGTAAATACTAAAAATAAAACAAAAAGTTGTGGGTGTTGGGTTTTGAACCCTCTACCTCTCACAATTAAAGTGGAGTAAGACTCACCACGGGTGGAGATCCCCTCAAGTTACTTATAACTTGAGAGGTCAAGTTAGAAGTATCTTGGCCCTTAGATGAAAATCAAGAGCTAAAATTCGAAGATAATTTTTGAATCTTGGCCCTTAATTTTTATTTAAGGATCAAAATTTTCCTAACTTGACTCAAGTTGAAGAATAATTTGAGAGAATCCTTACTCAAAGACCACCTATACCAAAACCTTTTTATTTTATATTTCATAAACTAAATATATATCTTATGTAGGTTTTGGTTGGGTTACTACTCACATCCAATTGTTTTTATATAATACTAGATAGCTAGTCAATAAGTCCCAACAAATGCATGCCCAATAATATCAATCACCTGCCGGGTAACAGAAGTACACAGATAAACAAGGGATGTCAATATCATTTTTCTCTTCATCTTCACAAGCTACCATCAAATCCAAGTGGCGAAGATAGGGTGGAATCTCCATTTTAGACGCATCGCGGGCCAACACCAGCTTCATATCCAGTGGCGGAGCCAGTAGGGGGGCTGGGGGGTGCTCAGCCCCTGCCAACCCATCCCGTTTACTTCCGGCAAGTATAACCCAATAAACAAATATTGAAAGTTTGTGTGAACAAGCCCCCTCCAATCACCTAGCAAATGTAAGTGTTATCCCTCAGAATCAAGTAATGACATTAAACAACCACTTTCTCCGGTTATATTGATTTCCGGTGCCGGAAATAGCGCTTGCTTCATCTTCTCCGGTTAGTTGTGTTTTATTTGTTTGAATCGAGGGACTATTTAAGTATTTACCTTTATTCATTGGGAGTTGGTATCTTTATTATTTAAATAAAGGAAAATGGGATGTCTAGGGAATGGGACCACCATTACGTCTTTTTATATACGGAGTATATCTTTTTATTATTTTATGGTGTATCTAGTATACTTTATTTTAATTTATACGGAGTATATAACCTATATGTTTTGTTGTTTGCTAGAAGTAGTTTTTTTAAGGCATTTGCTAAAAGTATTGAAGATTGCATATCACATTACCACGTATGTATCATGATCTTATCAAGGTCATCCTATATTATAAATCTGAATTGTTATAGAAAATAATATATAAAACGGAGAAAAGTATACTTGTTTAGGGTTATATAGGAGAAGAATTTTTGTTTTCATATAGATTGTAGTTGCTAATATGATGGAGTTATTAAACAAAGATTTACATGGTTTCCTCAATAGGAAAGAAAGTAGTCGTTTATAACCTAAAACAAACCCGACAATTTTATACTATACCGGATATGATATTCATCACTATGGATATAATGAAATCCAGCCCCCTCCAAGTCAGAATCCTGGCTCCGCCTCTGTTCCTATCCATTCGAAGTTCGTGATTAGGCATCACACTCATGTACAACATCCACGTTCCAAAAGAAATGCTACAAGCATCAAGTCCCTTATCTGCAAGCCATTTGATGAGTTCCCGCAATGTAGGGTTGCCCTCGATAATCCACTTGTCCCACACTGTCCATTTCATGTCCCGGTGCTTTATGACTTTAGGTGGGACAGGCTCTGACATGGTAAAAAGAGGGAGCGCCAGGTTGGCAAAAGTATTACGATAATCTTGTACTTTGTGTCCACCATCAATGACCTTGTATAGCTCGAGACATACCAGACCAGTAGCCATTGTTTTCGAGGTAGCAATTGCAGGGATAATTCTTCCGGCTATAGACTTGGCTTACAAGTTGTCAACTTCCTGGATTCTGTAATTCCTTGCTCTCAAGTTGGCAAGTCCAGCAATGAAATCCATATGGTAATTTGTGTCATCATCCTAGAAAAATTGATATGCATTAAAGAGTGAAATTATATGCAGGTATCAAATTCAAAAAAAGATTTAACACCACATGTGTGCATAAATATTATACACAACAATGTCAACTCTAAATCGAGTCTATTCAGGTTATGTTGTATCTTTAACGCATAAAACCGTCTACATTTTTGCAAAAAAAAAAATGCATTAATATTATGACAATTGGTTTTTACGGATCATCTCAGACCCCTTATGATTGTTGTTTGCCCCAAAACTTATGAAGACAACAGAGACACAGGGGATTTACTCTATTGGTGATAACAAAGCTCCAGGTCCTGATGGATACACTTCTGCTTTCTTTAAGGATGCTTGGGAGATTGTGGGTAAGGATGTTTGCCTTGCTGTTAAAGATTTTTTCAGAAATGGAAATCTGCTCAAGGGGTTAAACCACACTATTATTGCTTTAATTCCAAAGGTATCTTCTCCTTCTACGGTTACTGACTACCGGCCTATTTCGTGTTGTGTAAGTGCACATCTATGTCAATTGCAGTCTAGATTGTTTGGGCTTATATTGTTATATGTCTTTGTAATGTGATTGTCATTAATGAACTTAGTATTATGCATAGAATACTAGATTAAGTTGAAGTATTGAATGTATAGTAAATCTGCTAAGTGTGAATTGCGAGTTCGCAATTCACAATAGGTAATACGACCCCGTATTTGCAGGGTCAAATACGAGGCCAATCACAGAATGCGACCTCGCATTAGTGACGGGCTGGGCTGGGTTTGCGAGGCCAACTCGCTGAAGCCCATGTCGGGTGTTACCTATATAAACCGAACCCTAACAGAGTTTAGGGTTGAACATTTGTCGAAATATCAAGCAGGTATTGCAGGTTATAGTCGTCAAAGGTTGTTCCGCTAGCCCTAAGAAGATCTGCGAGGCCGCAGATGATCTAGGGGCTTTTTGTTGATCACCAAGTTATTGTGAGGGATTCCGCACCTCAAGATAACTGGAGCAAAGTATTGACGATCCGTACCAGGGGACTTACAATTGGTATCAGAGCCTCTTGGTTTAATACCGGAAGGTTATAGCTTGTTGGTGATAGACAATATTGATTTAGGGTCGTTTAGACGTGATTCTTTCACGAGTTTACGACCGGAAATCTTGTTTGTGACCTCGATTTGTATTTGCAGCAGTCGAAGGTGTTATTGTTGGTGTTTAGGGTTTCGAATTCAAGAGATCTAAGGATTCCAGCATTGTTTGCGACCTCGCGGGCTCGTATTACCTCATCCAGCTCGTATTGCGACCTGGGTAGCTAATTACGACCTCGCCAGTTCAATTGCGACCTCGTGAGCTCTTTAAGACCTCGCCAGTTCAATTACGACCTCGAGTAGTTAATTGCGACCTCGTTTTTCTTCATGACCTCGTGAACTTTTACGACCTCGTTTTTTATAAACAGTTCGTGAATTTTGCTAGCTCGGAGAAAATGACGTCTCAATTACCCGCAAATTATCAATCTTTGCTGAATCAACTAATTTTGATGGATCACGAAACCGGAAAGGCCAACTCACCGCCCAAGTTAATAAGCCTTGATAGATATTTCAGTTGGAAGGGCATATTCGAGTCATATTGCAGGTTAATGGATGTGAGGATGTGGATATGTATTGTTAATGGTTATGTTCATCCCACTGTGCAAAATGACAAAGAACCTACTGGTTCGGGTGGTGGAAAAGCAGCTTCGTATGAGCAAATGACTGTCGATCAAAAGAAAGATTACGAAGCAAAAAGTAAAGCTTTAGGATCACTCCGAATGGCTCTCCAAGGGGAATTCTTGCACTTGTTTGAAATGTATGATAGTGCAAAAGGCTTATGGGATGCACTCAAAGAGCATTGTGAAGGTGATGATGATCTCAAGAAGAGAAGGAAGGATTTGCTAAAGAAGCAGTATTATGTCTTTACTAGCTTCAAAGATGAACCTCTTGATGAGATCTTGATTCGTTACAGTCATCTGCTGGTTGAGCTTGCATACTTTGGGTACAAACCTGATCCAGAAGATGCCATCGAGAAGTTGTTGGAAGCTTACTAAGTGGGAAGGGTTTGTAACTTCAATCCAACAAAATACCGAATTTAGCTCATGGACTCTGGATCAGATCATTCGAAAGCTGAGAGGTCAAGATATGAAACGAAAGTCGAAGGAAGCAGGTAGCAGTGATTTTGTTCAGCGTCCTGAACTTTATCATAGCAAATCAAGCGTTCCTTCTGCAAAATCTTCAAATGGAGGGATTACTGCCTTCTATAGTGGAGATGATGACAAGATGAAGATGTCAACGGATTCTGATAGCAACTTGATGTATGTAACTTCTCCAGAATCAGCCATGGTAGTGCATAATGGAATTCAGAATGGTAGTTCTCCAAGCTCGAGTTACACAGGGATGCCGATGAGCATAAGATCTGCTGAGGGACATTTGGGCATGCTCGCTTCATTTGTGTCTGCTCATGAAAAGTTAATTGGAGGAAAACTAACTGATCCTGATTTGGTTAGGGAGGATTACAAGCAAGTTGATCCAGATGATTTGGAAGAAATGGATCTGAACTGGCAATTAGCTATGTTAACATTGAGAGTTCAGCGTTTCACAGATGGAACTGGAAGGAAGGTTGTGAATGGAAAAGTAGGGTTTGACAAGACCAAGGTAAAGTGTTATAACTGTGATGGTTTTGGACATTTTGCAAGAGAGTGTTAGAGGCCAAGACGGGATAACAATTCAGCTACAGGCCGTCAGAACTTCAATCAGAGTGGTTCTATAGTGAGTCAGAATTCCGGACATCAGTATGCTAATACTGGGAACCGAAGCTCAGGAGAAGCGGACAACTCAAGAGCCTTAGTTGTTCAATCTGATGGTACATATAATTGGGGTTCAACTAGTACCGATGATCAGAATCATGCATTCTTGGCAGAAATTCAAGACATTGATGGAGGAATGAACGATCTTGTTGATAATTCATTCGACTATACATTGTATGCCAGCACAGATGATCTTGATAGTTTTCATCAGAAAGAAGAAGAGGAACCTGAACCGTCAGAACCAGTAAGAGCTGAGAATGAAGAAGTTTTCACTAAAGCAAATGAAAATGTGAAAACTGAGAAAAAGGATAAGGATGTAAAGATAGAGATACCTGATGATCTGAGTACAGAAGGGCTCGTGAATTTCGTGGCCAATCTTGAGGCACCAGAACAACAGGTAAGTCTTTCTCTACAATCACTTATTTCCGTTTGTAAAACTAGCATAGGTTTGTCTAGCGAAGTAACTGTCCTTAAAAAGGAACTAGATTCTATCAAGACACTTTTAAATGATGCCACTAGTGATAGAAGTAAGCTATCTACTGATGTCATGGTTTTTAAAGGTCATGCCAAAGAATATCTTAATCGGATTAAATCTGAAGAAGATAGGTTTGAATCTCTTAGGGTAGAATATGCACAGTTACTAGGTAGAAAACAAATGCTAGATGAGGAGTTGGAAAGGGTAGTGAAAGAAAGTGCTAAAAAGGACAAGGAATTAGCAGATTCTAGGGTACAGATTGTTGAACTAAGTGGCAAGCTAAATAAAATGAGAGACATAGGAACTATGATGGGTCACCTTAGAGATGCAAAAGTTAAAGGTGAACAACCTAGTTTTGTCCAGAAATATAATGCCGTTCCGCCACCTTTTAGTCACAGTTATGACAGTTTTCAGAAGCTTACTTTAGAAGAATCTGAAAAATCAAGTCCTAAAAATGTACCCAAGACTACCCCTCCGGAGACCAAAACTAGTGATGTTCTTATTCCTGAGATGTCTAAGTCAGAGGGATCTGGGAACATGACTAGTGAATCTAAGGCTCACTCAGACCCAAGTGAAGCCAAACGGACAGTGGATAATAAACTAAAAGAAATTGAAAAAGAAGTTGAAATGGAAACAATTGTCAACTTTACTTTGAAAGGTAAAGATGAAGTGTTTTCAGCAAAGGAGTCAGATTTAAACGGTAAATATCCTGAAAATATTGATCAAATCTGGAGACTTGATGAACCCGTAAAATCTGAACATTTGCCAAAACCTATTAAAAGCAAGAACTTTAAAGATACAATTTTTAAGAAAGGTTTTGTTCAAACTTCTACAATTAATGCAGAAGGTTTGAGTGTTCAATCTGAAACACCTGAACAATTTGCTGAAAGGAAAATTAAAGAAATGTTATCCATTGATCCAAAGATTCAAACTGTGAAACGGTTTGCACCTCCCATAAAAGCACCGACTTCTTGGGAAGAAGCTTATGCAGCTCTTGAATATATAGATGAATTAAGAGGTCATGGGGTTCCAGTGCCTGAGATCATTCATGGTGATCTATCAAAGAAGGCTTCTAAAAGATCATGCTTTAAATGTCGTGAGATAGGTCACGTTTCAAGTTGTTGTCCTAATAAGAAGAATAAGTCTAGGATGTCACCTGAAAAATCTAGAGGCAGTATGGAGTCTAGTGAAAATTCTAGTTCATCTAAAAGTATTTCAATGAGAAATTATAAAGAGAAATATTATGAGGAGTATGCTAAGAAAAATCCTGATAGTCTAGCAGTTAAGAATTATATGAAATTTAGAGATTTTGAAAAGGACTGCGAAACTAAGGGTAATAAGCCTAGAAGTATCTCATCTCGAGAAGGTTCTAGTAGTTCAAGTCAGTCTAGTAAATTAAGAGATAAACCAAGCAGTGCTTACTATGACAGGTTAACAGCTGAAGCTAAATCGAATTCTAATCCTTTATTTCAGCGACATAGTCCTAGGAGAATGTCTTCATCATCTCCTGAGAGAATGTCAAAATCTCAAAAGAATTCTAAAGGTTTTAACCATAGGCTACCTACTGATAGGAGGCCTAGTGGTTCTTCCAGTCGTAGGCTTAGTACTGAAAGAAATTCACGAATTTCACCTAGCAGAAAGCCTGTCGACAGCTCAACTGTTAAACTAGCTAAGGCTTGGGTGCCTACTGGTGAATTTTTGGCTGACATAGTTTCTGATGAAGAGAATGATAGACCCAAAGCCAACAGGGCTAGGGGTCCTTTGAAAAACTAATTGTTTTTGAATGTGCAGGAGCTGCTAAGGAAGACCGCAGGTTTATGGTTTGTCAATAGCGGAAGCTCCGGACACATTATGGAGGACAAGGGATTATTAAACAGAGTTTACTTCTGTTAAAGGATCCTATGTCTGTTTTGTAAATTTATTTTGTAATAAATAAAGTACTATGGAAGATCATGTTTAGATGATTATCTATAGTACAGATTCTCATATTTTATGCTTTTTATTTTTGTTGTTGGTTATGTTATATGTCAGTTCCAGAAGTGCACTAGTTTAATCACAGGGATGAAGAAATTGGTGTTCTTGAGGAAGTAGACATCAGTGGATGTTTGTCTTAGGGGAGAGATCGGATTACATAACAGCAAGTGAATACTCATTCACCGGCTCTGGCTATCACGGTTAGGTTTTTCTTTGTACTCTCATAAAGACAGATTGTAAATTCACTATATCCATTACCAATAATTCTGTTAAGCACAGTAGGACTAAGCACATAGACATAAGGTTTCATTTTATACGTGATTATGCTGAAAAGAAATTAATAATCCTAGAAAAGGTGCCGAGTGACTTTACTTTAGCTGATCTGTTCACTAAGGCTTTCGACCGAACTCGTTTCGAGTTGTTAGTCCAATTGATTGGAATGAGAAATCTATAGTGACAGTGTCTCTCAAAAGGAACTTTGTAAAATGAGTCAGTGTTTGTGTTGTAATGTATGTGTGTCATATAGTGTCAGAAAAACAATATAAAAATCAAAAAAATCAGAAAAGAAAAAGAAATATAATAAAAAGAGTAAGGTCACTGCATCAAGACGATTAGACGTGACGATACTTTAGCTTTTAAGCCTACCGAATTGTACTTTAAATTGCTTAGTTCAGTGATACTATTATATGATGTATCGATAGGCACAAAGTACCAAGGTTTCCTTATAATCTGAACTTAATATATACAATGTTCTTATGGGAAACGTATTCAGATATATGGCTGAGAATGCTTGTTCTTAAAATAGACAAGTCCTTTAAATCTTATGAAAGATCTTGCATTGTAATTATGTATATTTGGTCTTTATATAGAAGGTCTCGGGTACATATATGTGTATGTATTGCTTTTTCGGATGTATATTTGTGACAAGATATGCAAATATCTAATAAATCAGTTGAAAATATGAAGCTAATGTGGCCTTTGAGATTCCAACAAGTAAGTCCTTGGGGTGTCTTTGTATACCTAGCCTACCTAAAGCTTCCAACTTGGGATAGGTTGTCAGAAAGTTCGCTACACGGGTCTCATCGAAAGTCATGGGTTTTCATAAGTGCTTAAAATAATGTCACAAATATGCAAGTACTTGGCATTATGCAATGTTGTGTATATTTCCGTACGTGAGTCAAGTTAAGTCGCTTTGCGCGTGAGGAATCACCGACCTGTCACCGCTGACTTGATTCTTAAAGACTTTCTCACTTTACTCACCAAATGTCTTAATTTTAGTGCTTGTGTCTATTATGAGAGTGTAACTGAATATGGGGCACATAAGTTTGCAAACATGATTAAGTGACATATTAGGCTACTCGGGTTGCATGGTGACTGTCCTTGGCCAGGGTGTGTCGAAAATGTCACAAACCAAAAAGGAGACTGGAAGTACCGAGTGTTTAAGAGGACAAACATATTGGTAATCGTTTTTGGATCACTGTTCATAACTAATAATCAGAGAATTATTTCTCGCTAGTAGGCTTATGTAACATGCTAATCTGATCTAATCAGCAGTAACTTTAGCTCTTGTAACTATGTTATTCGTTTATGTTTAAGTGTTTGTGTAAAGTGTTTAAATTTTTATTTTTTATTGTATTGTTTAAATAAAAGTTCCTATTGCACGAGAGATAGAGTCAGAATAGAATCTAGTTTCCAAGTGGACTCAACTACTTTCTTATGGAACAGTGAATAAACGAGTAGGGTAGTTAAGCAATAGTGTTGTGATCAAAAGCTAAAAGAAAGTATGTCACATTAACAGAATATGGGTTTAAGGAAAAGGACACAGAGATGTTGATTTCAATAAACAGATATTGAGTTAATGCTTTTACATTGATTCTTAGAAAGAAGATTTTCTTAAGAATGAACACAGAGATGTTCATAGTTTTGAATTTTATCTTTAAAATAATCATTTTATATCTTAGAAAGAAGATTTTCTTAAGAATGAACACAGAGATGTTCATAGTTTTGAATTTTATCTTTACAGGAATCATTTTATATCTTAGAAAGAAGATTTTCATTAGAATGGACACAGAGTTGTTCATAGTTTTGAATTTGATCTTTGAAAGATTTTTGAATCAAAAAGATTTGGAACAGAGATTCTAAATAATTTTGATAAACTATGTGCATAATTTGAAAGTGCTTGCAGTGAATTATTAGCCTAAATCACTCTAATAATAGATTGCTAAGTATATTCATTTTTATCTTGCTACTTTATTCAATTCTTCAGATTGTATGATTTTACTTTGAGAAGATTTGATGTGTATGTGTTGAGATGTGCAGGACAGCGGATAAATATTCGTTTTTGTAGGTTGTCGAGCAAGATCTCACCATGGAAGCAAGATATGGATCATGCAAATCTATACTAAACAAAGATAAATACTAGTTTGATGAGGCAATCATAGGAGTATTTATAATTGTTTAACCAAGATGAATACTAGTTTGATGAGTCTATCATAAGAGTATGTCATATGGTTTTGATGGATTTTGCATTATCAGATCTCGTTTGCAAAAATATAAGAGATTAGGTTTCAGTTAGATGTTTTTACAGAGTTAAAGACAAGTGACTTTAGAAACGGAATCTATATAAGTTTGCGTTGGAAGACCTTAGTTTAGGTTATCCATAGAATGATAAGACCGAGATCTTAAGATTCTATATTTTTTGATAAGTATCCGTAGAATGATAAGACAGGGTTCTTAAGATTCTAGATAAATATCGGTAGAATGATAAGACAGGGATCTTAAGATTCTTACTTTTGAACCTTATAATCTAGATAAAACTAAACCCTTACATTGTTTATTCTGGTTCAAGTTCTTGAAGATTTGTAGTTCTAGACTAAGATAATGTCATATGTTTATGACTTATGATAGTGAAGAATAACAAATTTGGAGAAGAAAATGAAGAATGTAGTTCTAGGTTAAGTTGTTACTATCGTATATTATAGTAATGAAATAATGAAGAATAACATTATCATTTTTATCTCATTTGTGTGTTTTGTTTTAAGCTTGGATATGCAGGTGTAAGCACAATAAGCTGTATTTTACATGTTTTGTCTGAAGATGTTGATCATAATCAGAAGAAACATTTTGATTTATGGAGACAAAGAATTGCTTTTGAAACAAGTTCCATGTTCCTGAAGTTTGTGATTAAAGTTTCAAAGTTTCTGGTTTTCATGGGAGTCAACTAGTTCAGGATTGATTGTTGGAAATTCTACTTTATTACATGCCGGTTATGCAAGGCGAGCAGGGACTCGAGCAATATATCCAAGAAGGAAGATTGCATATGCTTAATTCAGAGGGATTTATCGTTGAGGGGGAGAACTACAACAAGCTATGGTGCATTAGTTGATTATTATGACGATACAGAGAGTTTGAAGTTTGTCTTTCAAATCTGAAGTTTCGGAAGATCGAGTTTCGGGTATAGCAATTAAAATTTTGTTGTCTCGAAATTCTTTTTCAGTGTATTTGCAGAGAAGTTAATCCAAAGGAAGGGTTTCTAAGCAAAAGACTGAAGTATTCAAGACAATGCTAAGAACATCAGGTTTTATAATATATTATTTATATAGTAATTACAGATGTTGATAGCAAGGTCATTATTAGTTGAAGATCTTAGATATAGAAATAATTTTATTTTAATATGAAAGATTATCAACTATGTTAGTAAAACCTTAGACATAGACATAATGTGAATGTAGAAGGTTAAATAAATCCTTAGATATAGAAATAATTTTATTTTAATATGAAAGATTATCAACTATGTTAGTAAAACCTTAGACATTATGTAAATGTAGAAGGTTATGTGAAACCTTAGACATAGACATAATGTGAATGTAGAAGGTTAAATAAATCCTTAGATATAGACTTAATGTGAATGAAGAAGATTAAGAAAATCTTAGTCATAGACGTTAAGTGAATATGAAAGGTTATTGACTATATTATGCCTTAGACATATAAATGTCATGTTTGAATGTGAAAGGCTACATAGTTAATATTTTATGCTTTAGACATAGATATATTGTTTTAATATGAAAGGTCTTTGCTACCTTAGATATAGAAACATATATGAATGTGAAAGGTTTAAGCATTGATTATTTAGATCATATAGTTATGAAAACATGTCATAAATTGAGGGGGAGTACATAAGAATGATGGTTGTTATAATGATTAGTCATCGTTATACTTCCTAGTCATAAATTGAGGGGGAGTACATAAGAATGATGGTTGTTATAATGATTAGTCATCGTTATACTTCCTAGTCATAAATTGAGGGGGAGTACATAAGAATGATGGTTGTTATAATGATTAGTCATCGTTATACTTCCTAGTCATAAATTGAGGGGGAGTACATAAGAATGATGGTTGTTATAATGATTAGTCATCGTTATACTTCCTAGTCATAAATTGAGGGGGAGTACATAAGAATGATGGTTGTTATAATGATTAGTCATCGTTATACTTCCTAGTCATAAAATTGAGGGGGAGATATAAGAATGAAGAATCAATTTTATAACTGGTTAGAAATATGAATTGTTGCAAGTGGTACAGGTTCGGGAAAGCTAAATTCGAGAAAGTTTTGGAAAGATTGATCGTTGAAAAGTTAAAGAATTGTGTGTAAGTTTATTAACTTTTCAGGTTAAGACGGAGATCGAGGAAAAGATGAAAATTTGATGCTTACAGGTTTGATCTTTTAAATTTTCATATTTCCAGGAAGTTTGTGGTAATCGTTGATCAATTATTCAGAAACTTTGACGAAATTTTGATTTTAAAGTGTGCAGGAGGTAATTACGACCTCGTAATTGCAAGAAGCAGAATACGACCTCGTAATTGAAGAAGCAGAATACGACCTCGTAATTGGTCTAATTGGGCTTTAGGCAAATACGACCTCGTAATTGGGCCGGGTTGACCCAGATCCATTCGGGTCAAGTGGGTATATAAACCCATTTTAGCCAAACACGACCTCACATTTTATTTTATCAAAATTGAGCTTTACGACCCGAAAATACTACTTTGCTACCCCGATTTTGATTTGATAGATCCAATTAGATCGAGAATTTTTGATTGATATTTTTGTGTTCATCTCGAAATTCTGAATCTAGGTATACTATCTAATCATAATATAGTTATCCATGCAACAAGAGAATCAAGAAAAAGGGTTTCGAAATTTTCGAATTGGGTTTCCATATTTTCTTCGATTTTGATGTTTTCTGGATAAAAATAAGGGTTGGGGTATCTTTATCGTTTGAATACGAGTATAAAGAAACAATTTTTACCAGTTTTGGTTGGGTAAATCGCGAAATCGCGTTGGGGAAGACGAACAGTGCGACGGACTCGCATTTGGGGTTTTGCTAGACTAGATTTGCGACCTCGTAAATGTCAATTAATTTTGACTTGGTTTGACTTTCGGAATACGATGCCGATTTATGACCTGATCAAATACGTGGCCAAATTGGAAAATACGATTTCGTATTTTAGAGTTTGGTTGACATGTATTTTGACCTTGAAATACGACCTCGTACAGGGATACGACCTCGTGTTTTTTACTTAACAGATTTTCAAAAGTTTATTCTTATAAATATTTGAAAATGAGTTAATTTATCTTTAACTTAATTACAGGGATAATTTAAGTTAATTTAACAGATTTTCAAAAGTTTATTCTTATAAATATTTGAAAATGAGTTAATTTTTAACTTTATTACAGGGATAATTAAAGTTAATTGTATGACTGCATATGAATTTTGATGTCATATTTAGGTAATTAATTATTTGTTATTGATTACAGAGATGGCAAGAGAATTTGTATCAGGTCATAATTATGTGATGAACTTCGATGATAATCAGGAAGGAACGGCTTATTATCACGAGATATTTGCCTTCTTCAGAAGATCAAGGATTCATCATGTTCTTACACATTCTCCAATCATATATTTAGATTATCTCAGAGATTTCTGGAATAATGCTAACTGTGTGAAGGCAGGAGATGTGTATATCTTTCATACCATAGTTGCTGGGCAGCAGATACAGTTCACAGCTGCTGACCTCGTTAATATTCTTAATCTGGGCACAGTTGAACAAGAAGGTGGTGCTACAGGTCTCACCAAGTTCAGACATGAAGTCATTCAAGGTGCTTTCAGAAGAATGGGGTTTGCTGCAGATATGTCAAGTAAAACTCTGTTCAAGAAGGGTTTTTATGGTAGGTGGAGGTATCTTGCGCATGTATTGCTGGTTAGTTTAAGCAACAAGAAGTCTGGTTATGATACATTAAACCAGGAAGCCCAAGCACAAATGGTGGGCTTGGTATTTAACAAGCCGTATAGTTTCTCGAAATTCTTCTTCGATGAGATGAAGAAACAGATCACAGCCACAGGAAAGAGGAGGTTTTTGATGTATCCTTGGTTCGTGATGATGATAATCAATGCTCGACTTCCAAATCTACCTAATGTAGGAGAAGTGAAGCAAGTGAGCTCGATCATCCGACATGGTTATGATGAGTTTGTGTCTCGATACCATAATGATCCAAATGCACAAGATGTTGCATTGTTCGGTGCCATCATCAATGCCAACTACATAGCACCTACTAATGGGGTCATATCAGCTTATGAAGGGCCTCAGCCAGAGGGTGATGAAGCTGCTGAGAATGTTGAGCAGTTACATGACGTAGTGGTTCAGGAAGATGCACCAGAAGAGCCTGAAGTTGTTGTACAGGTTGTAGATGATGTGATAAACCAACCTGGAGCCAATCCTGAGATTGTAGATGATCTATTAGAGCAAATGGCTGATCCAGAGGGTGATATTGCTCAAGTGCAAAGGTACAATGCTAATGTTGATGACCTAGTAGATGTGGACCTTGACCGAGACATAGATGATTATGTAGCTGAAGCTGCAGTTTGTTCTGAAGCAGTTAGAGCTAGTGGGTCAGGTACTGAAGAAGCTAGTGGGTCAAGAGCGGGTCAGGCTAGTGGATCTGGTGTAAATGCTGAAGGTAGAGGAAAGGCTGTTGCTGATGTTCAAGCAGACAGAGAGCCTTCTATCCATTCTAATGATGATTCCAGCAGTGATGGTGATGAAGATCCTTACAGATCTCATGCATTCATCAGAGTTGGATCTAAGATGGTTCCTAAACCTACTGAGGCAGCTCAAGGAAGAAGAACGAGAGAAATGGATGAAGATTGGGTGCCAGAGCAGCCTATACCAAAGAGAACTAGACTTGTCAGGGAACAAGAGACTTCTGCTGTTGCTGGTGGTTCACAAAGTGTGCCAGTTGTTACTGTTCTTGAGACTACACAGCCACAACCACAGCAACAAACAAGTGATGAAACTAATCTTGGTGATCTGCAGAGACAAATGAATGAGATGAGAGGTCTGATCACTCGTTTAGCTGGTGAGTTTAAGGTTGTTAGTGACAAGAATAAGTTTTTGGAAGATAAGCTGGGAAAGGCTAAGGTTGTAGTGTCCAGTATGTATAAGAAGTATTTGGCTCTAGATGAGAAGGTTATCAGGATGGAAGATGCATTGAAGAAGGGAGTCAAGATCTCCGAAGAAAAACTGCATGATCTCATCGATAACTATCTCAAGGTTACAACTGAGAGAGATAGCTTAGGTTGCAGAGGTGATGAGCTGGCTAAGGCAAGGCATAATGATGATCAGAATGAAGATCCAGATGCTGCTAGAGCTACTCAAGAGCTAGGAGGGAGTTCTGTGTTCAGAACAGAGACTCAAGGAGAGTCTAGCCAGGCTGGTGTCGCTGGCATGGCTACCTCAGAAGCTACTCAGACTCAAGAACTGGTTGTCACAGGGTTGAAGATGGTAGTTGAGTCTGATACACCTCAAACCAAATCCTTTATAGAAGATGTTGATGTTGATCGATTAAATAAGGATAAGGGTTTGGTAGGGCAATCTGATGCTATTGCTCTTGATGCTGATAATGCTAGTGCTCAGGATAGTGAATCCACCAAGACCGACTCTACCAATAATACTTCTACTGAGTCAGATTTGCATCCAATTATTGTGCATAGACTGGAGAAGAGGTTGGGATATGATCCACAAGCTCATATGAGAGCTAGGGCAGAGATTGCGGATTATTATTATGATCCAGGATCTTTGAGGGATCAAGAGAAGAGAAGGTTAGGGTTAACTCATACTCCTTCAGAGTCAGAGTCAGATTCTGATTTTGAGACTGAGACTGAGACTGAGACTGAGAAGGAGCAGAGCAGGAGCAAGAAGAAAAAGCAGAGGAAGTAGATTGATGACAAAGATAAGACAAAGACATAGGTATGTTAACGTCTAGAAGCTATTGCCAAGGGGGAGTCTGTAAGTGCACATCTATGTCAATAGCAGTCTAGATTGTTTGGGCTTATATTGTTATATGTCTTTGTAATGTGATTGTCATTAATGAACTTAGTATTATGCATAGAATACTAGATTAAGTTGAAGTATTGAATGTATAGTAAATCTGCTAAGTGTGATTGCGAGTTCGCAATTCACAATAGGTAATACGACCCCGTATTTGCAGGGTCAAATACGAGGCCAATCACAGAATGCGACCTCGCATTAGTGACGGGCTGGGCTGGGTTTGCGAGGCCAACTCGCTGAAGCCCATGTCGGGTGTTACCTATATAAACCGAACCCTAACAGAGTTTAGGGTTGAACATTTGTCGAAATATAAAGCAGGTATTGCAGGTTATAGTCGTCAAAGGTTGTCCCGCTAGCCCGAAGAAGATCTGCGAGGCCGCAGATGATCTAGGGGCTTTTTGTTGATCACCAAGTTATTGTGAGGGATTCCGCACCTCAAGATAACTGGAGCAAAAGCTATTGACGATCCGTACCAGGGGACTTACATGTTGCAATGTTTTATATAAGTGTATTAGTAAGATTCTTACTAACAGATTAAAAGAGGGCTTGGATGATGTGGTGAGTAATAATCAGTCGGCTTTTATCCCGGGTCGTAGCATTTCAGATAATATTTTGCTAACACAGGAACTTATGCATGGGTATTGATGATATACCATATCCGGAGCTCTACCTCCGCACCCAGAAAAGGTACCTCCGGGTAAAAAGTAAAACGCCCATACGAAGCACTGTCTCCGTAAGCAGATATAATCCCGGAGCACCTGGGTTAAATCACCTAGCTCCGGAGGAATGTACGTACTATATTTTCTATAAGAAAAGCATATATCCAAGTCCGATTATTCCGAACGCGGTTTACTTAAAGAGATTATCACGAATCTTCTAAAAAGATAAAAGATATCTCTAAGGAGGAAGAGATTTACCCTAACTCCTTTTCCTCCTCTCCAAGTTTCCTAAACCCCTATATATAGGGACAGATCTACACCCAAGAGATTAGTTCACCTCTTGAGAAAAAACCCTAATAACACTCAGGCGTAAAGCGGCCTCCTAGCCCTTTGACCGTAAGGGAATCGCCTCTCTAAAACCCCAAACACCACCAAACCCTTGGTGGGAGCCATTGAACGATTCTTGGATCAAACAAATTGGCGCCATCCGTGGGATACCTACGCAACAACTGAGCCCACCACTGACCGAAAAAAGTTAAATGGCCGACCTCAATCCTGGAGTAAGGGAGACCCACGGTGGCGGCTGCAGACCACCCCGGGCTCTCCTTGAAACAGGAACCAAAAGAAAAGGCGTAGAAGACACCACCGCTATCGAAAAAATAGTCTTCGATTCCAAAGAAGCCAGTACGTTTTCAGAAGACCCACTGGTGATACAAATTATCGTCTGCAATATCCTGGTCCACAGGGTATATATAGACGGAGGTAGCGAATGTGATGTTCTTTATGAACACTGTTATCTGCAGCTCCCTGATCAAATAAGGAGCCTGATGACCTCTGCCAAAACACCGTTAATAGGGTTCGAGGGGAGCGAATCTGGCCGGTCGGAGAGATTAACTTATCTGTCGATATCGGACGGTCGCCCACTATTAGGACAAAGGACCTCGACTTTGTCATAGTAAGGTCACCCTCTTCCTATAACGTATTATTAGGCTGGCCCGCCATGAGGAAGCTGGGAATCGTTGCGTCGACTATCCATTCAATGGTCAAATTCCTGACCCAGAAGGGGTAGGGACGATAGAGTCCCGCCGCGATGCTGGGAGACACGTCCATGGTTTAAAAAGAGCTAGGGAAGAGACGAAAGTTACAATACCAGCAATAGCAGAGCAGGATAAAGAAGAAGGAATCATGATAAACCCAGCATTCCCGGAACAATTGATCTCAGTAGGAAAGCAGCTACCAGCAGAGTTCAAGTTAAAACTCCAAAAGTTATTGGAGGATAACATGGACGTCTTGGCATGGGAATACTCTGATATGACAGGAGTCCCTCGGAAGATATCAGTACGGGGCGAAGAATTCATAACGGAGCACAGACTAAATGAGCACAGACATCTGACCCCAGTCCACCAAAAGAAAAGATCCCTAGCAGCAGAAAGAGATCAGGCCGCGCTAAAAGAAGTAGAAGAACTCTTAAAGGCAGGGATAATAAAGGAGTCGGTGTATCCTACATGGGTAGCCAACCCGGTCATGGTAAAGAAAAGTGATGGGGGGTGGCGAATGTGTGTAGACTTTACAAACATAAACAAAGCTACGCCGAAAGATTGCTACCCCCTGCCTGAGATTGACTGGAAGGTCGAATCTGTGGCAGACTTCAGGCTAAAGTGCTTTTTGGACGCATATAAAGGATACCACCAGATACAAATGGCCAAAGGTGACAAAGGAAAAACGTCATTCTACACCAGCAAGGGAATATATTGCTATACGAAGATGCCCTTTGGCCTAAAGAACGCAGGAGCTACGTACCAGCGACTGATCGACAAAGTTTTCCAACACCAGCTAGGAAGAAACTTGGAGGCCTACGTAGACGATATGGTCATTAAAAGAAAAAGTGAAGAGGAGTTGCTGACAGATATACAGGAAACCTTCAACACCTTAAGGAGCATCAACATGAAGCTAAATCCAAAGAAGTGCTCATTCGGAGTAGAAGAAGGAAAGTTTCTGGGGTATTACATCACGAAGAAAGGAATACAGGCTAACCCGTCTAAAGTAAACAAACTTTCGCAACTGCTCCCACCAACCTCGATAAAGGAAGTACAGAGCCTGAACGGGAAGCTGGCAGCGTTGAGCAGATTCCTGTCCAGAGGAGCAGAAAAGCAACTTCCGTTCTTCAAAACACTTAAAGGATGTATTGATAAAAAGACCTTTAAATGGACCGTCGAAGCTAACGAAGCTTTCGAACAAATGAAGAAATATATCGCGGAGCTACCAACCCTGACATCCCCTATAGCAGGGGAAACGTTATACATATATATAGCGTCATCCGCAGAATGTGTGAGCTCCGTGCTATTAGCGGAAAGAGACAAGAAGCAAATACCGATCTACTTCGTTAGCAGAATACTGCAGGGAGCAGAAGCACGATACCCGGAGCTTGAGAAACTAGTACTGGCATTGGTCCACACCGCCAGAAGGCTGCGAAGATATTTCCAAGCCCACAACATAATAGTCCTAACAGACAAACCAATCAAACAAGTGTTGCTCAAACCAGAGAAATCGGGAAGAATGGCCAAATGGGCCATCGAACTCGGGGAACACGATATCGAGTTCAGGGCGCGAAGCTCGATGAAAGGACAGGTGTTAGCAGACTTCATTGCAGAAACACAACATAACAAAGAAAACGGAACCACAAGTCACTCGAGCACGCTGACCATCACCGAAGACCAAGACAACAATGAATGGCAGCTATACACAGACGGAGCCTCAAGCAAAAGTGGCTCCGGAGCAGGATTGATGTTAATAGGACCTGACAAGAAAGAATACACATACGCCTTACGATTCGAATTTGAAACAACAAATAACGAAGCAGAATACGAAGCATTGTTGGCAGGACTTCGCATAGCAAAGGAAATGAAAGTCCGCCACATTCATGTATATGTAGATTCACAGTTAGTAGCAAAACAAGTTCAAGGGGAATTTGAAGCAAAATAACCAACAATCAAACAGTACCTGGAGAAAGTCCATGAACTCATAAATTGTTTCGGATCATTCAAAATAGAGCACATAAGGAGAAATCGGGAAGAATGGCCAAATGGGCCATCGAACTCGGGGAACACGATATCGAGTTCAGGGCGCGAAGCTCGATGAAAGGACAGGTGTTAGCAGACTTCATTGCAGAAACACAACATAACAAAGAAAACGGAACCACAAGTCACTCGAGCACGCTGACCATCACCGAAGACCAAGACAACAATGAATGGCAGCTATACACAGACGGAGCCTCAAGCAAAAGTGGCTCCGGAGCAGGATTGATGTTAATAGGACCTGACAAGAAAGAATACACATACGCCTTACGATTCGAATTTGAAACAACAAATAACGAAGCAGAATACGAAGCATTGTTGGCAGGACTTCGCATAGCAAAGGAAATGAAAGTCCGCCACATTCATGTATATGTAGATTCACAGTTAGTAGCAAAACAAGTTCAAGGGGAATTTGAAGCAAAATAACCAACAATCAAACAGTACCTGGAGAAAGTCCATGAACTCATAAATTGTTTCGGATCATTCAAAATAGAGCACATAAGGAGAAATCGGAATCAAAAGGCAGACGCACTAAGTAAGCTGGCATCTCATACCTTTTCCCACCTAGCCAAAGACGTCCTAATTGAGGTCCTCAAAGATAGGTCCATTAGCGGAAAAGAGGTGCTAACCGCAATTATAGAAGACCCTAACAATTGGATGAGGCCTATAAGAGAATACTTGATAAGCGGACTTCTACCGGAAGACAAAAATGAGGCCAGGAAAATACGAATCAAGGCACCACAATTCAAGATCATGGACGAAATACTATACAAGAAAGCCTTCCTAACGTCGTGGTTAAGATGTGTGGGGCCAAACGAGGCTAACACGGTAATCACAGACATGCACGTAGGAGTCTGCGGACATCATGCACCAGGACGCATCAGCAATACTGCAGGTATGCGTAAATTGCCAGCTACATGCAAACGTTAGTAGAATGCCAAAACAAGACATGACCTCCGTCATCTCCGCATGGCCGTTTGCACAGTGGGGGATCGATATAGTCGGACCACTGCCATTAGCAGCCTCGGGGCATAGATTCTTGGTTGTTGCAATCGATTATTTCACCAAATGGGTAGAAGCGAAGCCACTGACAGAGATAACGGGGAAAAATATAGAAAAATTTGTCTTCGAACATATCGTGTGTCGGTTCGGAGTACCACATATTATCATCTCCGATAACGGGAAACAATTCTCGGAGGGTACTTTCCCGGATTTCTGCAATTGGCTAAAGATTCAACAGAACTTCACATCCGTATACCACCCTCAGGGTAACGGAATGGTTGAAGTCACAAACCGAGACTTAGTGAAAGGTATTGAAAAAAGGTTGGGACCCACCCGAAAAGGATGGGTAGACGAGATACCCCTGGTCCTTTGGGGCTTAGGACTACACCAAAGAGGGGAACAAAAGAAACTCCCTTTAGCTTGGTATATGGATCCGAAGCAGTCTTGCCAACTGAACTCCAAGTCTCCACATGCAGGGTATCCAACCTGGAAACAGAAAATAATGACGAAAACCTTCGGATAAATTTGGACATCCTGGATGAACGAAGGGAAATAGCAGCAATAAGAGCAGCATCCTACAGGCAAAAAGTGGTAAGTTACTATAACAAAAGGGTGCGGAAATCAACCTTCAAACCAGGAGATTACGTGCTCAGGCTTAATAGCCAGAGCAAAGAAGAGGAAAAAGGCAAGCTCAACCAAACATGGGAAGGACCGTATAAAGTAGCTCAAGCCTATGGTAATGGAGCCTATGATCTGGTCGATATGGAAGACAAATCAGTCGGAAGACCATGGAATGCAACCAATCTTCGTCGGTTCTACCACTAAACAAGACAAAGCTCCGAAAACATGTATAACTCATTTTGGAGCAAGTCTTTAATAAAATCAGAATTAAGCGAACAGGGTCGCAACCTTTCGCAATATAATTATGAGTACGTACAAGTAATTAAAAATATACAAAGTAAAAAGTTGGAGTAAGAGGACGCTCATTAAATCCAACAGAACCATGGCAAAATCTTAAAACAAAGATATAAGCCCGGTTAACACTCAAGCATTAAGATATAAGTCTTAGCATAAGATAAAATCAAGGTGCAGAGAGTATAACAAATAAGGATAAAATTGTTTTAATACAATATAAGTCCAATAAACAAATTAGGAGGACCTACGAGGCTTCTTCTGAAGTAGATCTTCAACGGAGGCAGAGTCATCAGCAGAAATATCCCTCACAAATGGGAAATCTGCACGAGCAAGGGCATCTTCAGCTGCTGCCACTCTTTCTGAGGATTGGTCCACAAAGTCTGGAGCAAGGATGATCAGTCCATCCCTCGCTAGCTGGCTCAACACAGACGCCCTCTCCTGGGCACGGTTAGCATTTACAACCTCCGCCAACAATAAACCAGCCTCTTCACTTCTTATCAGCTCTGTGCAAACATGAGGGATGACTTCTGAAACAACCCTCCTGGACTTCAATTCCGCAGCAGCAGTTCCCTGACGAGCCTCCTGCAGTTGGGCCTCAAGCTAGGCAATTCGGGCATCCTTCTCATCAATAGCCTTCTTACTCGTCTCACAGAACGACCCCATATTGTTAATCTTTGCTTGGGCACCCTGCAGCTGCCTAGCAAAAATGGAACACTGCTCTTTCTGCTCAGCCATTTGCCTCTTAAGATGAAGGAGTTCATTCTGCAGACGATGAATGAAAAACTCCTCGCTATGACAAGAATCGCAGACAGAAGAACCCTCTCCACGACGACGGCCTCTCAAATTAGCCAGCTGTCCCTCCATATCTGCGTGCTGCTGGCCCAAAATCCAGTGTCGAGCACTCACAATAGTCCCAACAATGGTGCTCATATAAAGAAGCTGATCATAAGAAGCATTTAGATTTCCAACATCCAATGCCATTAGCTCCCGGACCCACTCATCAGGAACAAAACGGAGAAGAATATCCTCCACCACTCAAGGATCAGGGACATCTAAAAAAAAAGGAAAATAAAAAAGAAGCGATGATGAATGAAGGAGCACATCACAAGCAAAAATTATATCCGAAGATAGTCACTCAAATTTATCTCTTTAGGATGTGTAGAGTCCCTAGGTTGATGGTTTAACCCAATAGTGTAAAATACAACAAGTCTAATAAGCACTAGATTGGACTAGTATTACTTGAATATAAATGCAAGTATATAAACAAAGTAATACAGGACTTAAAGTAAAGGTGGAACACAATGTAATTTTTCAAGTGTATTTTATTTATGATGTTAAATAAAATACAAGGTTGTGCGGAATCAAGATAATACAAATATGTAAGTATCCTAACAACCTATGAATTACAAATGATCTATATTTGCCAAATAACTCTTTAGATCGAGATACTTAAAGTTGTGAAGTATCCCTGTTACGATCGAGAGTATTTAGACAAATTCACCTTAATTGCTAAAAGTAATTTTAACAAGGAAATGACTTTGTATTTATAGGCAAACAAATTCACCAGTGAATTTGTGCCGTACAAATATGGTTGCATGCATTTAATGAACCGACAAGGTCATTAAATGCATTGGTTAAAGTACAAGGATAAAGTCACATCAATATGACTAATTATCCTTTTAACCAACCACCTTTACACACGTAAGTACTTTTGTAAAGACAAGTGGAATGTTCTTTGAAAAGTGTGTAAAGGCAAAAAGTCAATTCCCCGTAATCAGTGTTCAGACTTGTAAGGTCTAGAACACTGACAAATCTCTAGTCGTAGATCTGGTAAGACTTCCAGTGGACTCCGCCATTTGTCAGTCTTCTTTATTCTAACTTCAGTCTTTGACTTCAGTGAGAATGTCTTCAGTAGAATAGATCTGGACTGGGGTGAAGTCCAGTGAGCTAATCTGGAGGATTCCAGATTTCCTATACAAGTATTTTGCTCACTGGTCTTCCATTATTTCTGAACAAATCTTCAGTGTCGCTCCAGTCGTTAAGTCTGGAGCGAGTCCAGTAAAACTGACCCTAACAAATTCCCCCTATTTGTTTAGAAATAATGCAAGGTTTTTCAAGCTTCTATCTATACAATTTTGTATGCTTGAAAAACACTTGTTTTGATTTAGTCTAAAAACTTTAAGTTACTGGAAAACACTTTATAGATCACCAGTGTTCCAGTTTCATCTTTTAATTCTAACTTAGACTAAATCTGATCACTTACTTTGTGAATCAAAATATGCAACTATATTTACAGCCATCAACAGAAAATAAGTTACAATTTTGGAAATAAATACAATTACAAGTAAATGATAAAAAGAGTCAGGCCCTTCTCTTTGACGTCTGTCCAGGAGCATCTTCAGTGGCCTTCCTCTTGGGTGATGGTGAGGATGGTACAGACTCTAGTGGTTTCATACCTAGTGCAACTTCCATCTGTTGCTTTCTCTTCCAGGCCTTCTCAATCCTCTTCAAAAATGCTTTAACATCAGTAGACATATCAGTCTTCCCCCTGAATGTTAAGGCTATCTCCTTCAGTTCAGTCCATCCAAAAGCTTGGACTTAAGCATTCTTCCTTTCATCAGTAAAGTTACCCTCTCTGGTCAACTTTACTTCAAACCTGGTCATGCCTTCATGGTTTTCAGCAAGCTTAATCTCTACACCTGTGATCTTTCTGGCATCAGCCCTGAATGTCATCAGTTCATTATATTTGTCTTTTAATTTGGCAGCCTGGATCAAAGCTTCAGTTTCCCTGGATACCTTCTCTTGTTCCAAGGCAGTCTGGATTTCTTCACGATTTATTCTTTGTGAAGTATCCAAGGGAATGAAAGTGCTCAGATCTGCATCCCTGATTGCTTTTAGCTGTTTGGCAGTGAGTTTTGGCAAGCCTTTTATCTTCCCTCTATACTCTATCTCCAGAGCACCAGCATTCTTTCTGATCTTCTTCTGGAGGTTCACCAGTTCCTCCTTCCTTTGCCTGATCAGTTCAACTACACTGACACCATAAGTTACAGCATCATAAGTTTGTTCTTCTTCAGAGTACCTGGAGCGAATATAGACATCATCCAATGCATCCAGACATTGATGAACTCTGGGGTCTTCCTTCATCTTTTTGTATACATCAATATGAATGCCCAACCTGCCAGCATTATACGAATCAAGAGTCCCCATCTTTGCCATTTCCATCTTGTGAGCCTGAAGTTCATCTTTTTGTCTTTTCTTAAAAATTTCGATCATTATGCACTCCTGCTCCAGTCTCTTTGAAGTGTCTTCATCAGTAGTAGGAAATTCTGATGATTTCCCAGCAGTTTCACTTTCTTCTCCAGATACCATATGTTGCTTTCCTTTTACTGACTTTAAAGTGGATGTGATATCTGGGAATGCTTCAAACTGGGGCTCACTGGCATCAGTACCAGTAGCCTCTTCAACCTGCACAATGGCTTTAGTGCCAAGTGCCATCTGTGCTTCTTGTGCACTGGCATCAGTACCAGTCACTTCCTCTTGTTGCACGATGGCTTCAGTGCCAAAGGCCTTTTCGATAGCACTGAAAACCACTTCTTTCTTTTTCTTCACCAATCCTTCTGGAATAGACTCAGTGGCAACAGACTTTTCCCCCTTGGAATGTCCACCAGTTTGAGACTTGTGGGCATTCCATAACTGTTCAAGCATGTATCTGTCTGTAGCACCAAATGTCCTTCCTGCCACTGGAGTTGTGATATTCACAGTCTTCCTTAGCTCAGTCACTTCCTTCTTGATAATTTGAATTTCTGAAGACAAGTGCTTTGGCATTTCATTTTCAATCATCTTTACCACCTGAGGCAACAACCCATCTTGAATGGTTCTAAGAACAGACCCAGAAATTTCTTCAGTAATTTCTTTCAACATGCCATGTCTGAACTTCTTAGCACACTCATCACTGATGTTACTGACAACAGAGTTCTGATCAAGTGTTGGCCTACTCTCCAAATTACTAATCCTGGTGATTAACTTCTGAACTTCATCTGTCAGACCTGCCAGTGGTTGAACAACTTCAGCTTTCACTGCCGTCTGAACAGAATTTACCAACTTTGCCTCTAATCCCTAGACTGCCACTTTGATATTTTCAGTGTTTTGATTGGTGGCCAGTACCAGTTCATTCAGTTTCTCAAACACCAGCTTCTCATTCCCAGCAAAAACATTCAATTCAGATCCAAGATTGTTTGATAATAAAGACTTAAAATCAGAAACAACATGGGATGAAGACTGAGTGATCTCTCCAGATCCGCCACCTTACTTAAAAGGCCTTGGACCTCGGCTGAAGAAGAGGTAGAGAGACCACTGGGAGGTGTCAGTTCAGAAGCCAATCTGGTCACCAAAGGTACTTGTGCCTGGACCCCTTCAGTGGAAGTTTCAGATGTTACAATAGTTGAGTCCAGCACACGGTGTTCAGATAAATCAATTGGAGTTTCAAGTGGTGGGGGTTGATTTTGGGAAATTTGAAGTGAGGGTGGATTGAAATAAGGAGTGTTTAGTGGAATTGAAAGTGGTGGTGGTGGTGGTGCAATAATGGATTCTGGTGGTGGTGGCATTTCTGTAGAGATAAGTGGTTGGGTGACTGAAGCAATAACAGAAGTAACCACATTTTCTACTTCATCACCCAGGAAATTCATATTCACATCAAACATGTTACCTTCAGACATTGGGGAATCTACCTCATCCCAATCTGGAGTCGTCCCAACTGTCTGATCATCCACTTCTCTATTTAAGTCCAACTGAGCATCTTGCTCACCAGTCACATGCTCCTTAACCTGGACAACATTTTCTACATGCTCGACAATCAGAGACCCATCTTCATTCATAATGTCACCTGGATGGCTTGATTCAGCTCTATTCGGATTGACCTGAACTCCAACCTTCCTAAGACGTCTGGAAGTTCTTGGACGAGTAACATTTGCAGTCTGTTGAACCTCAGGAGCCACCTGGGTCACTAGTTGTACAATTTCAGCACTGAGGACTCCAGAGGGTCCTTCACCAATCTGGTTCCCTCCTGGAGCCTCTTCTTGCTCATCTGATGATGATGCATCAAGTGCATCATTTCTAAAATGGTTCAGCATATTTACAGGAATTTCAACCTCACCAGCTCTTGATTTCAATGAACTCAACTCCCTCAGATATTCACACACAGAAAAATGATTTGTGTCGAAATCATACTCATCACCTAGAGCTCTTAAAAATACAAGTGACAGAAAACGAATATATGGAATGTGAGGTTTTCTACCTTTCACCCTTAGACGCTCTACCAGATCATCAAAGAAAATCTGAGCAAAATCTACTCTGTATCCGAACTAGAGACAGTAGGCAATCTGGAGTTGCATTTGATTTATCTGGTCCAACCCTCCAGAACTGCCACCCAAACACTCAACAAGATGAGTGAAGAAGTATCCCCATGAGTCTGAAAGCTTGCTCATGTAGATGGTGCCTTTCGTTGATAACTGGCCATGCTCATCCAGTATATCACTGTGTCCCATCAGTCTACACACATCCCTGTAATTAAGACCAGTAGGGAGAGTAATTGCCATCTCATTTTTAGCCAGATAATTCAAATGAAGAATATCTCTAAGAGAGTCAGCAGTGAGAGTAAAGGCCCCAGTGCCTTGTTGCAATGTGTAGTTGATGGATTGAGTATTTTCAACATACACAGTAGTATACCAAAACTCACATAGGTAATCGTGATACATTTTTCCTGGATTAAGAGTAAGAGCACCATAGAGTGGACAACTGAGGAAAAAGGCATTCAGTCGTCCAATGAGAGAAGTTGGAGCATGAGTGGTGCTAGTGAGTCTAGCCATCCAATTATTCATGTTTATTCTGATTGCCTTGGCCTCTAAAGTAATATGAGGTGCCTTTACAACATTGGCAATGGGAGCATATTCAGCAGCAAGCAGATTTTTGGGTGAGTTTGATTGTCTTGGTGCCATTGTATTTGGTAGATAGATGAAAAAGAAACTGAATTTAGGGTTTATGAAGATTTGATGAATTGAATATGAGAGAGATTTATGATTGGAAATTGAATGAAAAAGAAGTAAATGAAGGAATTTGAAGAATTTGGGAGTAAATATGTTCGAAGTAAATGATAATGAAAGTGAAAGTGAGTATTTATATACGAGAGAGAGTGTGGAACTCAAACGGTTAAATTTGAAATTATCAAATATAATTTTGATCGGATTTTGAAATCCGCATTAAATTCATCACATCACACATTAATGTGTGATGGTTTACAGCCCACAAACATTACCCAACTTGCACTTTTTGTCTTCCCAAGATAAAAATACCATCATTTCTTTGAAAAAATTACATGCCACGTAGGATAATAAGATAAATATCTTTTCAAAGGGTTTGCATACGTGGCACGCACAATGACCAAGTATTAAAATATTATGACTGACATACCATGACTCATTTCAGTGCACCTGGAGGTTGACAGGACACTCCAGTATCACTGGTGGATTAGGCCAGTGATGCATGCATTGATGGTACACTGGAGGGACACTCCAGTAAAGTACCAATGATAACCATTTGAAAGAGACTGGTAACCTCAAACATGCACTTCAAACTAATACAGACAAGTGAGAGGGACACATTTACAAGGAGACAAAAGTTACCTCAAACATGCACTTCAACCTATCTAATTACCAGTGAGAGGGACACATTTACAAGGTACCAGTGAAATTTTCCAGAAAAATTTGTCCAGTGAGAAAATAAATTAATAAATTCCCCCTGAAATTAAAACATTTTTAAGGACAAAAATATATCTTTCAGTCTTCCCCCTGGAATGTTGATCCAGAAATCTATTTATGCAAAGATAGTACACAAAGGCGTTCAATATCTAAGCAGTTATAGATTTATAAATCTTTTAAATCAAGGATCCCTGATAGTACACAAAGGCGTTCAATACCAAGGTTCCAGATTTAAGGGTTTAACATTCCCAACTCACCAACAAGATATTCAAAAGTTTTAACATCCAGTGGTTTAGTAAAAATGTCAGCGAGTTGTTTGTCAGTGGGAATAAAATGGAGTTCAATATTGTTTTTCATAATATGATCACGAATAAAATGATACCTGAGATCAATGTGCTTCGTTTTTGAGTGCATGATTGGATTGTTCGAGATAGCAATGGCACTGGTATTATCACAAAAGATTGGGGTCTTTGAATACTTAATACCATAATCAAGCAACTGGTTCTTCATCCAGAGTATCTGAGCACAACAACTAGCTGCAGACACGTATTCAGCTTCAGTAGTGGACAATGAAACTGAAGTTTGCTTCTTACTGGTCCAGCTGACCAGTTTGCCACCAAGGAAATGACATCCACCAGTAGTGGATTTCCTGTCTATCTTACAACCTGCAGTTAAACATTATGTCTGGTCTACTGGCAGTTAAATACATTATGTCTGGTCTACTGGCAGTTAAATACATTATGTCTGGTCTACTGGCACATAAACATGTTGAAAACATTATGTCTGGTCTACTGGCAGTTAAATACATCAGTGAACCAACCATGCCTCTATAAAAAGTGGTGTTCACTGGTTTACCATCTGGATCTGAGTCCAGTGTTAGTGGTGCATAAATTGGAGTGGGTTTAGATGGTGAAGAGTTCATATCATATTTCTTTAAAAGATCTCTAACATATTTCTCTTGATTAATAAAAATACCATCTCTGGTTTGTTTAATCTGGAGTCCAAGAAAATATGTTAATTCACCCATCAAACTCATTTCATATTCAGTCGACATTATTTTCGAAAATTTCTTGCACATTTTGTCATCAGTAGACCCAAAAATAATATTATCAACATAAATTTGTACCATCAGAAGATTACCTTTTTCATGAAGAATAAATAAGGTATTGTCAATTGCACCTCTTTTAAAACCATGTTTCAATAAATGTTTAGTCAGAGTATCATACCAGGCACGTGGAGCTTGTCTGAGACCATAAAGTGCTTTGTCCAGACGATATACCCAGTGAGGATGCTTTTCATCAATGAAACCTGGTGGTTGTCTGACATAAACTTCTTCTTCAAGTTTTCCATTCAAAAATGCACTTTTAATGTCCATCTGGAAGACCTTGAATTGATGATGAGCAGCAAATGCTAAGAATATTCTGATCGCTTCAAGTCTAGCCACTGGAGCAAATGATTCATCAAAATCGACATCTGACTGGAAGTACCCTTGTGCTACCAGTCTGGCCTTGTTTCTGATGACATGGCCATCTTCATCTACCTTATTCCTGAAGACCCATCTAGTTCCAATTGGTTCTTTCTTTCCAACTGGGAAAGGAACCAGGTACCAAACCTTGTTCCTTTCAAACTGGTGAAGCTCTTCTTGCATAGGTATCACTCAGCTTGGATCTTCCATAGCCTCGTCAATCTTCTTTGGTTCTATCAATGATAAGAAACTGACATATAAGCATTGATTACTGGAGGCTCTTCTGGTCAGAACCCCTCGACTGGAGTCACCTATGATCTGATCGATAGGATGAGCTTTTGTCCATCTGGAGTATTGACCAGGATTGTTACTTACAACAATATCAGTGTAAGAATTCAGTTGAGTCTCCTCTGGTGTTGCTTCAGAAGGAGGATCTTGCCAGAAACCTTCAACACCTTCATCTGAATCATTTAAATCACGATTTGCATCATGAAATTCTTCAATTGAAGGCATTTCTTGAAGTACTGGTTCAGTCTCAACTGGGACTGATACTGGGGGAGTAGTACGAACATCTGATCCAATAATAATTTCAGAGGGTAGCTTGAAAATAATTGAAGGATAGAATGGAGTACTACTGGAGGGTTTCTTAGTCTGAACAGGTTCCAGATCAGGATGACTGGAAACTGTGTCTTCTGAATCTTTATTGTAGTTGATAGGATCAGATTCACAGAAGACAATTGGAGTTACTGGGGGGGTATCAAGGGTTGGCTTTTTATTGATTGCAGCATTTGATTCATCAAATGTGACATGTATTGACTCATGGACCTTCTCCAGTCTCTTGTTAAAGACTCTGAAGGCCTTGCGAATGGCTGAATAACTTAAGAAATATCCTTAATCAACTTTGGCATCAAATTTTCCTAACTGACCGGAGTCGTTCAGGATGTAAACTGGACATCCAAAAACGTGAAAATAACCAATATTTGGTTTTCTTTTTCTTAATACTTCATAGGCTGTCTTTTGTGTCTTTTGATGTACACAGATCAGTTCTGGGTGTGGCAAGCAGTAGCAATTGCTTCAGCCCAGAAACTGGTAGAAAGACCAGATTCAGCAAGCATACTCCTGGCATCTTCTATCAGCGTTCGATTCTTACTTTCCACCACTCCATTCTGTTCTGGAGAGCGGGCTGATGAGAAATTCTGGGAGATGCCAGTGTCAGTACAGAATGACTCCAGAGTTGAATTCTGGAATTCTGTTCCATTGTCACTTCTTAACTGACACACCTTTCGCTTATGCTTAAGCTCAATTTGCTAGATAAGACTGATGATTTCAGCAGCAGTTTCATTTTTAGACCTGAGAAAGATAACCCAACAATATCTGGAGAATTCATCTACGATCACCAGGGTGTATCTTTTACCAGCACGAGTCTGAACATTCACTGGACCAAAGAGATCCATATGAAGCATGTGAAGTGGTTTAGATATGCTGAAATTCTGTCTGGTCTTGAAACTAGTACGTTTCTGCTTACCCATCTCACATCCTGGACATGGCCTTTCCTTTTTGAAGGAAACTGAAGGTATCCCATCTGCCAGTTGTTTTCTAGACAACTTATTAATATTTTTGAAATTTAAATGGGATAACCTTTTGTGCCATAACCAGTTTGTGTCTTCATCAGCTTGAGTATAGAAACACTGCTCTGAAGGAGAGCTTTCCATATCCATCACATACACATTCCCTCTTCTGGGAGCAATCAATACTACCTTCCAGTCCTTGTTAAATACAATGCCCTGAGCAATATTGAATAGAACTTGATAGCCATTTCAAACCATTCACAAATGCAACTCGTTTGAATTTGACTTGTCCATTGTTCAGAACACCATACCCCTCAGTTTTTCCACAACCATCATTTCCGAAAGTAATGGAGGGTCCATCAGAAATTATGAACTCCTCCAGCAGGGTCTTACATCCGGTCATTGTCCTGCCAGCTGCACTGTCAAGATACCAGATAAATTTCTTTCGATCGCCCTGCACATCCACCAGATATATCAGTTAGATTTGGGAACCCATCGACTGATGGGTTCACTGGACCCTCCCCTTATAGGTCCCTGGAGGTATCTGGTTGAGTTCACTTTCTTCAACAGTAGTCTTAGTTGAAAAGACCACTGGGTTGATAGTTTTGAAACCTTTTTCTTTTTCTCAACTGGAGAAATATATTTATCTTTCTTTGAAAACGGTTTGGTATTTTGTCTAGGGCCAGATGAAGTACCCTCAAAGTAGTTTATTCTTGCATTAAAACTTTGAAATTGACGAGTCAGTAATTGAAACTGGCTCTCTAACCTTAACAAAATACTTTCATCAGATGACACCTGAGCCTTTCAAGTTGACTGGACTCTAGGCTTAGGTAGGGAACTGGTCTTCTTCTTTTGAACCTGGGGTTCTTTAGAAGTAGTCTGAGGCAAAGGTATATTCCGATTGACCTTTTTAACTGGAGCAGTCATCTGGAATGCTCCAGTCTTAACCTCTGGGGATTGAACTGGGAAAATATTGGCCTTAGGAGTTACAGGCTCATCATAAATGGTAATGGGCCTGAATCCCTCTGGTAACCGATCAATTACTGGTATTAATGATGCAACATGAGTATTTCCATCTAAATAAGCACGTTTTTGAGTGGGAAATTGATTTACTCCAGCATCATATGGCTTTCTGGTTTCAAGCCATGATTTAATAACCAGTTTTTCGTTTTCTAAAATGACTTCAAGATCTTGTTTTTCTTGAATCAGTTGTTCAGTTACCAGAACCTGGGCTTGAAATGCCTGTTCAATATCTTGAAGTTCCTTTAATTTTGATTTTAAAACTGTAATTTCAGAAAAATCTGCTTCTAGACCATTTACACAGTCAGATCTAACAGTTTCAACAAAGATTAAATCAGAATTAAGAGCTTCAGCAATGTCCAATTTAAGTTCAGTGTCGGTTTCCACATCATAATCACTAACCTTTTTGATAACAATGTCCACCCATCTTCCAGATGTGACATCTTCCTTCACCAGATGCTCTTCGTCTGCCAGAGCCATGTAACAGCAATCTCTTTCTTTTTCTTCATCAACAGATGAATCATCAGAAGGAACCTATTTCTCTTCAGTTGTTGCAATCATGCACTTATTATTTTCCATTTGTTGTGCCATGAGAGCAATTTGAGCCTTAAGCTTTTTATATTTAGATTTATAGCTATCATCAGGCTTTTTATTAGAAGTATATGGACCAGGCTGGGATACAAACTGACTGGACTTGCAATCTTTCATGAAATGACCTTTTCTGCCACACTTAAAGCATGTCAGATTGGTCTTATCAGTAGAAGAACTGGATGCAAATTGTCCAGATGGCCTATTTGCTCTTACTTTGAAACGGTTAAACGTTTTAGCAATCATTGCAACCAGGTCATCATTTTCAGATTCATCACAGTCTGGAGAGATAAGACTGGATTCTCAAGATTTCATGAATTCAGACACCATCTTCTTCATAGAAAATACATTCTCAGAAGATATAAGTGTTGTACCTTGTGGTTCAGTATGACTAACCACACTGGAACTACTGGAGGCATGGTTATAGGCATCTTGTTCTGCCACAACTCTCTGAGCTTGATTTTCTTCAGTGTATCTGAAAGCTCCATATAAAGTTGAAAGAGTGTGAGTGTGCAGAGTTTTACCTTGTCTTAAGACCAGGATCATGTGAGACCATTTGGTGGGTAAAATATCACAAAATTTCTCCAGAAGTATATCCTTGTCTTTCTCAACCCCCAGTCCTCTCAATTGGTTAATAATGCTCATAAATCTGGTGTAAGTACCAGTGAGAGACTCATTGGGCTGAGCAAAAAATGACTAATACCTCTTGTTTAAGGAGACCTTTCTGGTGACAATGGTGTCATCTCCTCCTTCATACTGGTTCACTAGTTCATCCCACATGGTTTTAGCACTGGGAAAAAGAACTAGTGTAGGAATTAGGGTTTCTGGAACAGCCCCGAGGATCATGTTTTTGAGAAGGGTATCTAGATTTACCAATCTCCTCTCCTCTTCAGACCAATGTTCCTTCCTCTTTTCCCGACCTCTTCTAGATCCAGTTGGATCAAGAAGAGCATTGAGAGGTGATGTAGGGACGTAAAGTCCTTTATTTAAAATTTTCATCATGTTTCTCTCAATACCAGTGATATGCAATATCATCCTAGCTTTCCACGTACCAAATTTATCACTATTCCCACTGAATTTAGGAACAGGATTGTTTGAGTAGTGCACATGCACATGTGGAGAAGCAGGAGTAGGAGGAGGAGGTGGTGGATTAGTGTTAGTGACAGGTGGTGGTTCATTATTTTGATCATTAATATTAGGATCAGAACCAAGATTAAAACCTCCTTGTGTATTTTCTAGGTTGGCCATCAAAGAAGCAGATCTAGGCAAGTTTGTTTAGCCTTCTGCTCTGATACCAATTGTAGAGTCCCTACTTGATGGTTTAACCCAATAGTGTAAAATACAACAAGTCTAATAAGCACTAGATTGGACTAGTATTACTTGAATATAAATGCAAGTATATAAACAAAGTAATACAGGACTTAAAGTAAAGGTGGAACACAATGTAATTTTTCAAGTGTATTTTATTTATGATGTTAAATAAAATACAAGGTTGTGCGGAATCAAGATAATACAAATATGTAAGTATCCTAACAACCTATGAATTACAAATGATCTATATTTGCCAAATAACTCTTTAGATCGAGATACTTAAAGTTGTGAAGTATCTCTGTTACGATCGAGAGTATTTAGACAAATTCACCTTAATTGCTAAAAGTAATTTTAACAAGGAAATGACTTTGTAATTATAGGCAAACAAATTCACCAGTGAATTTGTGTCGTACAAATATGGTTGCATGCATTTAATGAACCGACAAGGTCATTAAATGCATTGGTTAAAGTACAAGGATAAAGTCACATCAATATGACTATTATCCTTTTAACCAACCACCTTTACACACGTAAGTACTTTTGTAAAGACAAGTGGAATGTTCTTTGAAAAGTTTGTAAAGGCAAAAAGTCAATTCCTCGTAATCAGTGTTCAGACTTGTAAGGTCTAGAACACTGACAAATCTCCAGTCGTAGATCTGGTAAGACTTCCAGTGGACTCCGCCATTTGTCAGTCTTCTTTATTCTAACTTCAGTCTTTGACTTCAGTGAGAATGTCTTCAGTAGAATAGATCTGGACTGGGGTGAAGTCCAGTGAGCTAATCTGGAGGATTCCAGATTTCCTATACAAGTATTTTGCTCACTGGTCTTCCATTATTTCTGAACAAATCTTCAGTGTCACTCCAGTCATTAAGTCTGGAGCGAGTCCAGTAAAACTGACCCTAACAGATGAAGTTCACCTAATAGCATTGTGTCAAAAATGGACTGGGGCTTCGCCTTCTCTTTTGGAGCCTTGGAAGCAGACTTCGATGAAGTTTTCCTCTTTTTAAAAGGAGTAGAAGTCGTCGGAACCTCTTCTTCAACACCCACAACCTCATGCTCCACAGTCCCTTCAGACAGCAACTTTGCAGAAATCACAGATAATTTGGGCTGAGACTCTAACAGAGGACCCTTCACAAACTCAGCCAATGTAACCTCTGAAGAATAGTACATACATCAGGCAACAACAAAAGAAATGTATGCCAAATTACTTACCCTTTCCTTTAAGAAGAATCCTGGTATCTACTCCTTCAGGCCAATGTTTCAAAATGCCAGCCTGGTGCAACACAACATCAGGATAACGGTCCAATTTGATAGGATTCTCGATAAGTCGCTGATACAGGGGCAATTCAAGGGCATAGGCAGGTACCGGCTCCTTGAATTTGGTTGGCTTCTCACCAGTCAACAATGACGAATACACCTCAGGCAAAAAGCAATCGACTTTGGGTTTATTCTGTATTGTTACCCAATCACCGGCGTCACACAAATTAAAACAGGCAGAAAACAAATCTACAGTCGCCTCACCACCGTATGCGCAACAAAGGATTTCGAATCCGATGATACGGCTCGTCATCACC
>CM067168.1:68417298-68467613 GCA_034093135.1 Erigeron breviscapus | reverse complement strand
ACAGATGTATGATTCTGAAACGTATGGGGTAAGCATACTAGATCTTATTGCTCAGAGAAAGGAGGAGTTGGTAAACCTCCAGAAATAGGTTAGGAAGAATGTTGCGGCTCTGGAGAATGAGTATAGAAGAAGATTAAAGGTTTGCCCAAGGCACCTGCCAGACAAACCAAGGCCGCCAGAGACGCAGATCTCAGTACCTTCATTCCTTTGGACATTTCCAAGAAAATCAATAAGGCTGAAATTCAAAGAGCTGTTGAACAAGTAAAGGTGTCAAGGGAAACTGAAGATATGATCCAGATTGCAAGGCAAAAAGCCAAGTATGAAGAAATGATGAAGTTCAGGGCTGATGTCAGAAAAAATCATTGATGCTGAGATCATGCTTGCTGAAAATCATGAGGGCATGTCTAAGTTCCAAGTGAAGTTGACCAGGGAAGGTAACTTCGTGGATGAAAGGAAGAACACTTTGAAAGTCCTAAGTTTGTAACGATATGTAATTAAACAACTAATGTAAATTACACTATGAAAGCAAGACAAGAAAGTAAACACGTTTAATCATAAGTAGTATTAAATAAACGGTGAATACATGGTTGGTTTACAAAGAAAGAAAGAAAGAAAATATTGTTAAGTTTTTGCACACACGAAAACTTAACAATTATACAATTCTACAATGAGAGAAAAACACACTAAGTGACTATTGTAGAATGAACCAACAACTTTGCGGCTAGGTCAAGTGATGCTTTATATAGGGGAGAAAAGGCATCACATGACAACCCAATAGATGTTGACACATGAAGGTTGTCAACTATCTATTGGTGTGTAAGACTGGTCTTCAGACATCTCTGTTTGCCATCTTGTTTCTTTCCCAAAACGGCATGAAAGAGAAACACTTTAGTACCATTTTGGTACAAGGTCACATGGCTCCATCTTGATCTTGCAACACGTGTCCTTGGGTCCAGTCTTCTTATCTTCATTTTCCCGCCTATATTTGACTTACAACATATGACGGTGAGTCATTGAACTTATCCTTTAACTCGAAGATAATAATGATCGCTGAAGGCTCGCTGATGAAACTTCTCGCTGAGGCTGTCAGCGACTACTTGACTCAGCAAGTAATCTTCAGTGAATCCATGACTCAACAATCTCCCCCTGTTCGCTGAGGATACTTAGCTGAGTATAAGTTACTTCTTAGAAGTACAATAGATAGAAATGAAGGAATGCTGATCTTATTTATTTGACAAACAACTTTACAATATAAAACAGCATTACAAAGGTTACAAGTCTCCTTAATCCCATTGCGACTCTTGCTTGGCCTCGATGAAAGCTCTGTCTTGTTGTCTTTCAGGCTTCAGCAGCTCTTGATCAATTAGCTTTATAAATTCGGGATTGTTGGACGACTGAGCACAATACTTTCTTATTTTCAAAAGAAAAGTAGAGGGGGCAATTCCAATTTCATTGGTCCTGAAGAAGAGTTCATGACCATGGACATTGCAAAATCAGAAACCTCCCAGCTTGTCATCATAAGCTCCATCCATAAAGAGGGTCCTGGAAGGCATTCTTAGATTCAGCAGAGGCTCCTCATCTATATCAGTCCTTGGAACAGCTCTGAGAATGAAGGGACGCTGAGACATCACTTGACCAGAAGCTGTTCTCTTCACACCACTTCTTGGTTGCTGAGGAGGAGGAGGAGGATATGAATGTCTTGCAGCGCTGAGCAGAGAGTCTTTGACTTTGTATTTTTGTTCCATTTTACGAATATGTTTTATCTGCTCACCTGCCATCTTGATCAGCGGTTCATAACTTACAGCTGTCTTGTCCTTGATCAGCTTGTAAATTTCGATCCATTCAGTTGGCCCAAGTGTATCCTTAGTAACATTTTTCAGCGTATATAACTTGGGCACTCCTTTTCTTTGTAGGGAAAGATTCATCCTTGTTGGGTTAGCGAGACCCTGACCGACATGATCTCTTCTTTCCTTTGCCTTACCTCTCTTGATTCAAGATAGGTCGCCTGACCTTCTTCAAAAGTTTTCATTCTTTTGGCAAAGAACTTTTCTTCATTCTTTTTCAAGACTGCCAATCCACCAGATTGCTGAGCCAACCTCTTTGTCTCATCATCAGCATCTTTAAGTTCATCACCAACAATTTGTTCACTTATAAACTTCTGAGACAGCTCCTCTTCATTTTTCTTACTTAACTGTTCATGTTGACGAACAACTTCCTCAGGAGACAGTTCAGCAGTAGAAGTTGTGGATTTGGGAAAGGCTCCAGACATTAACTTTTCTTGTTGTTCCCTTGCTGAAGTGGGAACTTTTGGTGGCTTGCTTTGAGTAACCACTGCTGCTTTACCCTTATCAGCATATCTCTTTTCAAGGCAGCGTGGAACTCAGCAGTTGGCTTGAAGATAGAAACATTTATTGGTTTTGCTGGCACATTCTCAGCAACAACCTTCTCAGCTGTCGGTTCAATAACCTTCTCAGCTTCTTTAGTGGGGGGAACTTGGAGAGCATTTTCAACATTTACATTCACAGCTGCCGGTTCTACAACCTTCTCAGCTGGCTTGGATTTTTGTGTTGGGTCCTCAGCATTTTTCTCCCCCTTGGAAGCAGCTGAGGTACGAGCTACTTCCACATTACCCTTTTTGAGGAGACCCAACATTTCACCCATCATTCCTTTAAGACCAGCAACCTCCTCTTCAAGTTTCTTTGTCCTGGTGACAGATTCATCAAGTAGCTTCTTGTCAACAGCAACTTGAAAAGGAGTTTGAGAGAAGAGTTTGTTCTTGAGAGAATTGAGTTCTTGAGTGATGGAAGTGTGGAAATCAGCTTGAGATGTAGAAGAGAAAGAAATTTTATTGTAGAGTTGGCGAAGATGGGCGGTGAAGAGAATGTTAGGGAGAAGAGTACCTCTTTCATGTGTGAGGTAAGGCGAGCAACAAGATGCTCAGCGGGATGCTTGTAGATGTTGTTGCCCACTCTCGCTATAGGAATTGTGGCAGCGTTTGGTAACACATATTCTTCACTCAGTGCCTCTTTGAAGATAAGAGAGAAAATTCTTACAAAAGGCACTGTATGTGATCTATTGTTCATACTGACCTTGTTCTTCATATCATTGAAAATCAGCTTCCCATAATCTACAAATCTCCCTTCAGCGAGGGCATGAATAATCGACATCGAGGTAGATGATACTTGATTATAAGATCCAGAATTACCACTCACGCACTGAATTACATGAGTGAACAAAACTCTCCAGATCCCGGGAAGATTCTGCTTCAAGGGGTTGCTTGGAATTGCTGGAGGAGTTTTCAAGTTATAGTTATAGCCAATGGAAGGTAACCACTCCTTCCATTCATTTTCACCAACAGCCTCTACAAACTTGTTTTCATTTGTCTCTTGGGGAAATCTTAGGGTTTGGCGAAGAGACGCCGGAGTAATAGTTATTGATTTCGCCCCTTGTCTAACAGTGCCAGTGATGGACTTTGTTTCATCATTATATTCACAAGTCCACCAGAACTCTCGGAGAAGATGAACAAAAATCTTCTCCGGATCTGCCATAATACAATGACTGGAAGGAGAAGCATGGATAAAGTCCAACATGGGCTTGTACCCCTTAGAATCTTTTGGCAACTCAGATGTGCCAATATGATTATTGGATTTCACAACAATTTGGGAAGCAGAGAAATTCACTTTGGATGATTTTGTGATATTTATAGGAGTGAAAACTGGTGAATTAAGATAAGAGATATGAACTTGTTCCTGAACTTGTGGTTCAGGAACCGGTGGGTTTTGTACGGCGGCGGTAGAGGAAGAAGGAGGGATCTTAACATTTTGAGGAATATCAGAGGAGGATGCCATTGATTTTTGTTGGGAAGAAGATGAAGGAGATTTATGAAAGAGGATGGACAGATGGAGAGAGATATTTGATTTGAGAGAATATGAATAGTTATGGAAGCATGAAAATAGGGTTGTGAGAATGAGGTTGTATATATAAGGTATGGTGGTGGGCCACGATTTTACAACATAATTTCTCTTTCCTCTTTTTCAAGTTGTGGAACAGTTGTAACCAACAACTGTTTCGTACATATGTATAATATATAAAAAGATTTTGAGAGTAACGTTTAAATAAAGGAAAAGAAATTTTATCCAATAAAAAATACTTGAGTGTGCGCCGTATTGAGCAGTCGTAACCTGTCAGTCAGACTGTCACATATAGACAAATGACGTGATCAGGGCAAAAATCGAGGTGACCTTTCAGTTTGAATATATAAAACATGTGGTTCAAGATTTTGCCACGTCACCCACATAGTTACTTTGAAAACACTTAGTTTTGAAAATATCCTATGTTTTATTAAATGAGAATTTTAATTTCTTAAGAAGGATATTTGGAAAGATTACATGTTGAAGGGTGCTCAGCATGTTTAAAGTTTTTGTCAGCGACTTCACAACTAACGTTGGTCGCTGACTGCAGTTTTTGGCAAACTGCCAGCCATCAACGGATTTGATAAGTCTTTACCACTAGCCGTTTGCTAGTGGACTAGATGAAGACTTTTAGCTCTCCATTGCTTTTATTTTGCTTTTTCCCAAAGCAACAGGGATCAACGGATTTTATAAGTCTTTACCAATAACCGTTTGCTATTGGACTAGATGAAGACTTTTAGCTCTTCATTGCTATTATTTGCTTTTTCCCAAAGCAACAGGGATCAACGGATTTTATAAGTCTTTACCAATAACCGTTTGCTATTGGACTAGATGAAGACTTTTAGCTCTTCATTGCTATTATTTGCTTTTTCCAAAGCAACAGGGATCAACGGATTTTATAAGTCTTTACCAATAGCCGTTTGCTACTGGACTAGATGAAGACTTTAAGCTCTTCATTGCTTTGAGATCAGCGAGTAAGACTGACTTAAGCTTGCTGAATTAGCATACATGACAAGTCATGTCGCTGATTCCCATTCAACATTCCTAACTTGCTAACAAGCAGTTTGAATCTAGTTTCATCCAATGGTTTAGTAAAGATGTCAGCTAGTTGATCATCAGTTGGAATGAAGTAGATCTCAATGTCACCTTTCACGACATGATCACGAATAAAGTGATATCGAATATCAATATGCTTAGTTTTGGAATGTTGAACTGGGTTGTGTGTAATAGCAATAGCACTTGTATTATCACACATGATTGGAATTTAGAGTATTCCAAATCATAGTCAGCAAGCTGATGTTTCATCCATAGCATTTGGGCACAACAGCTCGCTGCAGAGACATATTCTGCCTCAGTTGTGGAAATGGAAACTGTTTGTTGCTTTTTACTAGTCCAACTAGTCAGCTTCCCTCCCAACAGTTGACATCTTCCACTGGTGCTTTTGCGATCAAGCATGCAACCAGCATAGTCGGAGTCAGAATATCCAACTAACTCGAAGTTGGAGTCTTTTGGGTACCAAAGACCCAGCGTGGGTGTACCCTTGAGATATTTGAAGATACGCTTCACAGCGAGAAGATGAGATTCTCTAGGAGAAGCTTGATAGAGAGCACAGAGACATGTTGCAAACATGATGTCTGGGCGACTCGCTGTGAGATACATGAGTGACCCAATCATGCCACGATAGTAAGTAGGATTCACATACTTACCATCAGGGTCAGCGTGAAGATTATTAGGAGGGGACATTGGAGTTCCTTTGGAGTGACATGGGTGAAGTCAAATTTATGCAACATATCCCGAATATATTTTTCTTGATTGATAAATATTCCAGTGGGAAGCTGCTTGATTTGTAACCCCAAAAGAAGGTTAATTCACCCATCATACTCATTTCGAAAGTGCTAGACATAAGAGAACTGAACTTTCGACAGAGTTTGGTGGATATGGAACCAAAGATAATGTCATCGACATAAATCTGCACATACAGAACATCACCCTTATGTTTGTAGATAAAGAGGGTGCTGTCAATGGTTCCCCTACGAAAGCCATGGTCAAGAAGGAAGGTAAACAAAGTGTCATACCAAGCTCTAGGAGCTTGTTTAAGACCATATAAGGCTTTATTTAGCTTGTAGACATAGTGAGGATGCTTTGGATCCTCAAAGCCAGGAGGCTGCTTAACATAGACTTCTTCATCAAGATCACCATTTAAGAAGGCACTCTTGACGTCCATTTGATAGACAATGAAGCCTTTGTAAGCAGCATGAGCGAGAAAGAGACGAATGGCTTCAAGACGAGCGACTGGAGCAAAGGTCTAGTCATAATCAATGCCTTCAGCTTGAGTATAACCTTGAGCAACCAATATTGCCTTGTTTCTGATGACCACACCAGTTTCATCCATCTTATTCCTATAAACCCATCGAGTGCCAATGGGTTCTTTATAGGGAGGAGGAACAAGGAACCAAACATGTTGTCTTTCAAATTGTGTTAGTTCTTCTTGCATGGCTTCCACCCATGAGGGATCAGCCATGGCTTCACCAATATAGGCAGGCACAATTTGAGAGTGGTGAAGAGAGGTTTTGTTGGGGGTTGGTGTGTTGTTCTTCTTGTGCTTCCACCCATGAGGGATCAGCCATGGCTTCACCAATATTGGCAGGCACAATTTGAGATAGAAAATTGACATAGAGACAAGTATTACTTGTCGCTGAGCGCGTTTGGACACCATTGTGTGGATTACCAATCACATGGTCAAGAGGGTGATCAGCAGTCCATTTGAGTGTTGGTGTGTGAATAGAAGAATGATTCATAGCGGATACTGTGGTGGTAGTTTCACTAGAAGTGGGAGTATAGGAGGAGAGATCAATGGTTAGCAAGGGTTCAGGGTTGCTGACAGGAGGGTCACTGAGAACAGTGGGTACCTCTTGCTGAGGAGTGTCATCCTCAGTGTTTCCTGAAAGAGGATTCACTGAGGCATCATGAAATGTTTCCTCAGCGACATCGTCAGCATCTTGAGGTTCAGTTGAGAGAGGAATATTAATGGAAGTGGCATTAACTGTTCGAAGAAGAGGCTCAACTGGATCTATAGAATAAATGTGAGCAGCAATGTACTCATCATTTGGTGAAGGACTTGGAGACTCAGCTATAGGTTGTTCAGCAACATCATGATGTGTCGCTGATACTTCAGACGAGTCAGATAGATCGCTGAGAATTACTTCAGCAGATGACTCATTTGAGAGATCACCTAAAGCTGAACAGCTTTTATCAAAAGTAACATGAATTGATTCATCTACTTTTTGAGTGCGAGTATTGAAAACTCTGAAAGCTTTGCTTATAGAAGAATATCCCAGAAAGTAGCCATCATCAGCTTTGGGATCAAACTTTCCTAAATGATCCTTATCATTTAGGATGAAAACTGGCAACCAAAAACATGGAAGTATCCAATTTGAGGTTTCTTGCCCTTGAGAACTTCATAGGCAGTCTTATCATGTCGCTTGACAATAAGACACCTATTTTGAGTGTGGCAAGCAGTACTGACTGCTTCAGCCCAGAATTTACTAGGAAGAGAGGACTCACTGAGCATGGTTCTTGCAGCTTCAATGAGAGTTCTATTTCTCCTTTCAGCTACCCCATTTTGCTCAGGAGTGCGACAGAAGAGAAATTTTGTCTAATCCCTTGATCAGCACAAAAATCTCAAGAGTGTGGTTTCTGAACTCAGTGCCATGATCGCTTCTGAGTTCTTTAACACGTATGCTGTTGAGGTTTTCCATCTTTTTAATGAAATTAATTATTTCCTCAGCAGCATCACTCTTAGAATGATGAAAGATTGTCCAATTATATCGTGAATATTCATCCACAATAACTAAGGTGTATCTGCTACCCCTTAGACTTTGGACATTTACTGGACCAAAAAGGTCCATGTGAAGGAGATGGAAACAGCCACTGATAGAGTTGGCCTGTTTGGTTTTGAAGGTAGCTCGGTGGCTTTTACCTTTTTCACAAGCACCACAGAGCCTGTCCTTCTCATAAGTGAGAGGAGGAAGGCCTCGAACTAGATTTTTCTTGGCCAAAGAGTTTATGGTTTTGAAGTTCACATCGACATACGCTTGTGCCATAACCAGTTGATTTGAGAAGCAGATTTTGAGAAGAAGCAGGTCTCGCTGTCAGTTTTGACAGAAGTGAAATCTACTAAGTAGATATCCCTTTTTCTTGGAGCGACCAAGACCACTTCTTTATTGACATTGATCACTGTGCCTTGATGCTTATCAAGGATAACCTTGTAGTCTGCATCGCACAATTGACTGATGCTGATCAGATTGTGTTTCAATCCATTCACATAAGCAACCTTAGTGAATTTGATCAGCCCATGGAGAGAGACCCATATCCTTCAGTTTGGCCAGTAGAATTGTCACCAAACACAACTGTGGGATCATCGGTCTCCACGAAGTTATCCACCAGGTCCTTGGATCCAGTCATGTGTTTTGAACAGCCACTGTCCAAATACCACACTTCTTTTCCTAGCGAGGCCTGCAGGATAACATAAGAAGGATTTAGGAAGAATCATGAGCATCCTCGCTGATAGTATCGTCAGCAGAGGATGTAAGAGGAAGATGAGCAAAGTCATCATCATTTGAAACGAGAGGAAGAGGGGCTCTAGGATCAGCATTTGGATCAACTGGGAAATCAACTAGCTGATGAGCAGGAAGCATATCATGAGTAATCTCTCGTGTGAAGAATTGATCTTCAGAGGTAAAAGTGACAGAGCTTCCAGTGTTTAGAACAACCATGTTAGTGACTTGGCTGTTTTCCCCATATTCAGCCAGTATACTATCACTACCATTGGTAATGATTTCATGAGACTGGGAAAGGAGATTCGCTGAGCGGCAATGTATTCAGCAATGTTGTCATCAGTGAGAACAACATCTTCACCCAAGCTGATATTAGATTCAGCTGGGGGAGTTCGCTCAGCGATTTCAGAGGAGGGATGAGCGGCGGAAGCTGAGGGTAGATTTGGCTGAATGACTACTTCAGGAGGATTCCTGGAGTCTTTGTCATTGCAGTCAGCAGCGATGTGTCCTTTTTTGCCACATAAATAGCATTTTCTTCCAGCCTTCTGATTTTGAATCAGAAATTCCTTGAGTTGTGAGGACAAGTCGTTGACACGCTTATTCAACTCACAAATCTCATGATTGGAGGAAGAAGTTGATGCTACTGAAGGGGCCTTTTTCTTCCTGAACTGAACAGGAAGAGTTTTGGGAACAGGGCCAAGAATGGACTTGCCCTTAGATTGAGCATTTGAAGAAGAAGGGGCATGATTATTCAGAACAACTCGTTGACCTCCTTGCTGGGGAGGTCTGACTTGTTGAATAGGTCTGGGTTGCTGAGAACTATGACGACTTAGAGCAACTTGCTGACCTCCTGGCTGAGGAGGTCTAACCTGCTGAACAGGTTTTGTTTGACGAGGGACAAAAGTTCCCTTTGGGACATAGACAGAATTAGGTTGCTGATAACGAGCATCGGCAAACTTAGCTCGTCTATTCATTAAGAGCTCATGCATAACAGCCTTTCTGCCAGCAGGAGAAGTATTAGAAAAAGATGAGGGCTGAGACGCAGGGCGTTCAGCGACTGCTGAGGGAACGGAATTCTCAGCGGGTTGACTAACAGGCACAGCTCGCTGAGGGGTGTTGTAGTCATATGGGACAGCGACCTTGCTCCTTCTAAAGGGTTCAACAATGAACCCACCATTGGGTTTAACAGTGAAAACCTTAAGAGTAAGAGGCTTGAAACCATCACTTGAAATATTCCCTTCAAATATTTGGGAAGAGGAATATTGAACACGACCCTCATTTGGCATCATGTCAATAATGGGATGGTTTGGAAAGACAGTCTTAGCAAAGCTAGCTGATGAGCTAGTTTCTGCTTGTGACGAGGAAGTGGAAGTGCTGGGTGAGGGAGACTTATCATTCAGTTCAGAATGATAGTCATTCATGCCTTTAACAAAGTAGTTTTTAAGCAATTCCTCACGAGAAGTAAGAGCACTGGAAGGAATCCTCTCTTCAGCAGCAGGTCTCTCGCTGATCATATTGGTGATGACAGCAGCAGTCTCATAATCACCACCGATTATGGCTTTCATTTGAGCAGGAACCTGCAAGCTGAAGATTTGGTCGTGAAGCCTAGAGGCTTTAGACCAGGAGGTGACTATCTTTCAAGGTCAGTGACCTGATTTTTCAGCTTCTCATTTGAGATTTGAAGAGTTTGGTTGAGAAGCTTTTGGGATTCAAGCTCAACATGGACATTTCTCAAATCCTTGAGCTTGTCAATCTTATCACTTAGCTCAGCACTTACTGAGTTAAGTTTAGACTGAAGATCAGCACGAATAGATTCGACGTACTGAATATCACAAGTAAGATATTCAAGAATTTTAGGTTTATCCTCTTCAGAGGCAGAGGAAAAAGTGCATACCTTATTGATTGTGACATTGACCCACTGACTGGAGCACACTTGATCTTTTGTCAGCACCTGGTCATCAGTGAGTGCCATAAAGCAGATGGAATCAACAAAGTCCTCGCTGTCAGAAACGTCGGAATCAGCCCAGTCATGTTCTTCAGCAACAAGACCTTTGGCGGAGTTTTGGCTTCTTCAACATCAGCCATTTTGGCACGAAGCTCATAATACTTCTTTTTGTATTCATCAGCAGGCTTGACTGAAGAGGGCCTCGCTGATGATGAAGAGGGCTTCGCTGCCTGCAAAGAAGGAATAGAAACTTTGCATTCCTTTTGGTAATGGCCTTTACGACCACACCTCCAACATTCTTCTTGAGACTTTTCTACCACTGGTTTTTGGAAATGAGTCGACCTACGACCATTCCATTTTTTAGAATATCGTTTACCAGCGATAAGAGCAAAGTTCATGAAGTCCGAGAACATCTCTTGTTTCTCCTCAAAATCGAGGTCATTGACAAGATCTTGGACGTTAGAGGGGGTAGAATTGCTGATGTTCATGTCAAGATGGACAGGACTAACTTCAGCATAGACCAGGGCAAGAGGGTCATGAACATTAGAGACACTAGATAAAGAAGAGGAAGAAGTTGAAGCATATGAACCAGCATGCCTCTTAGACTCAGCCTTAGCTCTCAAAGTTTGAGCGAGGGCTCTCTCTTCAAATTGAAGAGTGCCATAGAGTGACTCTAAGTCATGCTCCTTCAGTTGCTTAGTTGTTCTAAGAATTTGCCTTAAGCCTTGCCATTTGATGGGCAAGACATCAATGAACTTGTAGCATATTTCAAGCGTATTATGCTCTATGCCCACATTTGTCATATCATTCAAAAGGCACTTAAAGCGATTATACTTGCCATCCAGACTCTTATTAGGGAGAGAGAAGAATCCTTCATAGGCACGTTTCAGATCTATTTTCTTGGTAGCAAGAACATCTGCCATACCATCGAATCTGGTACACAGATTATCCCACACCAATTTAGAAGAAGAAAGTTTGATGACAGATTTCATTATATCATCAGGAAGGGTAGTAATAATGAGATTTCTCAACCGAGCATCCAGATTGACAAGCCTACGCTCGTCCTCTGTCCATTGTACTTCTGGTTTTATGAGCTCAGTGACAACTTCAGGAGCATCAGCAGTGGCTCCTGGTGTCCTGGTAACCAGAACCGGTACATATGGCCCTCTGGTTAGAATGGTCATAAGATAGGGTTTAACTCCTACGATGTGTAGGAGCATTCTCTCCTTCCAAGATCCGAAATCATGTGAATCGAATCTAGGTGGGATGGAGACATACCCAAAATCTCTGGTATTAACCAGAGAAGGAACAGAAGACATAATAGTAAGAAAAGAAAAGTAGACAGAAGTTTAAAGAAAAGTTTTTAAATGCAGAGAATTAAGTACAGAAAGAAAAAAAGATAATCTTGCAAACTTTTACTCATATCAGATTCGGTGTGTCGAACCACCGCTCTGATACCAACTGAAAGTCCCAAGTTTGCAAGGATATGTAATTAAACAACTAATGTAAATTACACTAAGAAAGCAAGACAAGAAAGTAAACACGTTTAATCATAAGTAGTATTAATTAAACGGTGAATACATAGTTGGTTTACAAAGAAAGAAAGAAAATATTGTTAAGTTTTTGCACACACGAAAGCTTAACAATTATACAATTCTACAATGAGAGAAAACACACTAAGTGACTATTGTAGAATGAACCAACAACTTTGCGGCTAGGTCAAGTGATGCTTTATATAGGGGAGAAAAGGCATCACATGACAACCCAATAGATGTTGACACATGAAGGTTGTCAACTATCTATTGGTGTGTAAGACTGGTCTTCAGACATCTCTGTTTTCCATCTTGTTTCTTTCCCAAAACGGCATGAAAGAGAAACACCTTAGTACCATTTTGGTACAAGGTCACATGGCTCCATCTTGATCTTGCAACACGTGTCCTTGGGACCTGTCTTCTTATCTTCATTTTCCCGCCTATATTTGACTTACAACATATGACGGTGAGTCATTGAACTTATCCTTTAACTCGGAGATAATAATGATCGCTGAAGGCTCGCTGATGAAACTTCTCGCTAAGGCTGTCAGCGACTACTTGACTCAACAAGTAATCTTCAGCGAATCCATGACTCAACACACTTCAGTCCAAGCTTTTGGATGGACTGAACTGAAGGAGATTGGCTTGACATTCAGGGGGAAATCTGATATATATCCCCAGATGTCAAAGCATTTTTGAAAAGGATTGAGAAGGTCTGGAAGAGGAAGCAACAAATGGAAACTGTTTTGGGTATGCGCTCTCCAGAAGCTTCACCTTCACCAAAAAGAAAGTCCACTGAAGATGCACAAGGAAAAACTTCAAAGAGAAGGACCTGACTTTTTATTTACTTACTTGTATTGTATTTATTTCCCAAAATTGTAACTTATTTTCTGTTGATGGCTGTAAATATAGTTACATATTTTGATTCACAAGTAAGTGATCAGATTAAGTCTAATTTAGAACTAAAAGATTAAATACTGGAACACTGATGATCTATAAAGTGTTTTCCAGCAACTTAAATTTTTAGACTTAGTCAAATTCAAGTGTTTTTCAAGCATACAATTGTATAGATAGAAGCTTGAAAAACCTTGCATTATTTCTGAACAAATAGGGGGAATTTGTTAGGTCCAGATTTACTGGACCCACTCCAGACTTGAAGACTGGAGCGGCACTGAAGATTTGTCCAGAAATAATAGAAGACCAGTGAGCTGTTTACTTGTACAGGAATCTGGATTCCACCAGATTAGCTCACTGGACTTCACTCCAGTCAAGATCGTTTCTACTGAAGACATTCTCACTGAAGTCAAAGACTGAAGTTTGAAGAAAGAAGACTGACAAGCAGTGGAGCCCACTGACAGTCTTACCAGATCTCCTGACTGGAGCTTTATCAGTGTTCTAGACCTTACAAGTCTGAACACTGATTACGAGGAATTGACTTTATGCCTTTACACGCTTTTACCCGGACAACCCATTTGTCTATTGATAAAAGTACAATACGTGTGTAAAGGTGGTTGGTTAAAAGGATAACAAGTCACATCAATATGACTTTATCCTTGTACTTTAACCAATGCATTTAAGGAATTAAAGTAGTTGCCTTAAATGCATGCAACCATATTTGTACGGCATAATAAATTCACTGTTGAATTTATTTGCCTATAAATACAAAGTCACATACCTCGTACAAATTACTTTTTTTGCAATTTGGTGAACTTGCTAAAATACTCTCGATCAAAATAGTTATACTTCACAACTTTAAGTATATCGATCCAAGGAGATTATTTAGCAAGTATAGATCACTTGTAATTCAAAGATTGTTTAGATAGTTACATACTTGTAATATCTAGGTTCCGCAACAATCTTGTATTTTGTTTAACATCAATAAATAAAATACACTTGAAAATTACATTTGTGTTCCACCATTTATTTAATTGTTTAAATATTGGTTTAAGTCTTTATTACTTTACTTATACTCTTGCATTTGTATTTAAAGTAATACTAGTCCAATCTATTTCATACTTGACTTGTTATTTTACACTCGTGGGTTAAACCATCGTGTGAGGGACTTTACATAATGCTATTTTAAATTTCATGCAGTTTGAAGAAGGCCAGCTTCCGGTACGTTATTTGGGTGTTCCTTTAATTTCATCTAGGCTTGTTTATAAGGATTGTGCCATTCTTGTTGAAAAAATGCAAAACAGGATTACTAACTGGATGAATAAGACTCTCTCTTTTGCGGGTAGGCTGCAATTGATACATTCGGTCCTATCTTCTATGCATATTTATTGGGCGTCTGTGTTCATTCTCCCCTCTCGCATTATAAAGGATTTGGAACAGAAAATGAGAAAATTTTTGTGGTCACAAGGTGCTGTTGCTAAGGGGAAGGCAAAGGTAGCTTGGAAATTAGTTTGTACTCCTAAGGATGAGGGTGGACTAGGTATTAGGAAAATTTCTGATATGAATAAGGCTCTTATGACTACCCATGTGTAGAGAATACTTAATAACCGAAATTCTTTGTGGGTACAATGGGTGCATGCTTATAAATTAAAAGGTAGGAGTTTTTGGGATGTTCCGAGTACAAATAGTATGAGTTGGGGCTGGCGTAAACTTATTCAATTAAGGCCATCTATTAGGCCATTTTTATGGTCGAAAATAGGTGATGGTGCCTCAACATTTGTGTGGTTTGATAAATGGGATAGTAATGGTCCGTTAAGTAGTGTGTTATCGATGAGGACCATCTTGCGAGCAGGTTTCTCCCTCAAAGATAAGATTTCGGATGTTATATGGTGTTTGGAAATGGCCGGAAGCTTGGAGGGATTTGTTTCCTGTTTTAATTGATGTTCCTGTTCCAGTTATAGATTACACGAAAAATGACTGTATTGTATGGCGTGATGGGAATGGGGATGATAAGAAATATTCGGCATCCAATGTTTGGGATGCAATCCGTAATAAAGGTGAAAGGGTGGAGTGGGCTGCTATTGTATGGAATTCTAAGTCGATCCCTAGACATGCGTTCTTGCTTTGGTTGGTTATGAGGCAAAAGTTAAAAACACACGACAAGTTGAAACCTTGGGATGTGGGTGGGGCTTTTAATCTTAACCTTGTTTGTTGTTCTTTGTGCAAAATAGGTCCGGACTCTCATGCTCACTTGTTTTTTGAATGTCCATACTCTGTGAAAGTATGGACTTTGATTAAAGATGTGGCGTACATGGAACGTTCTTCATGCAAATGGGATGATATTGTTGTTGATTTATTATGTTTTTTCAAGAATAACTCAGCCAAAAGTGTTATTGCTCGTCTTGTGGTCGCGGCTGCTGTATATTATGTATGGCAGGAAAGAAATAATCGTACATTTAGCAACCATGCAAGACCGCCTGAAAAAATTAGAGATATTATTATGGAGATTGTTCGATATAGACTTGTCAAGATGCGGTTCAAGAATAATGCAAGAACTTCTAACTTGTTGGCTGCGTGGAATCTACCAAAGGCTTTGCTCATGGATGATGCGTGTAACTACCTATTCATGATGTAGTATTGCTGGTCATGATATAGCGTGTCTTTTTCCTAGCTCTATTTGTGTAATTTTGTTATTGTTTGTAGTGTTTTGGGTACCTTGTAAATGTGCTCCTCTCACTGGTACTTGGATAGGTTGATGTGCATGTTTGAGGTAACTTCGGTTTTCTTGTAAATGTGTCCCTCTCACTTGTCTTTGTATTGGTTGATGTGCATGTTTGAGGTTTCCTATCTCACTCAAATAGTTTCGTTGTAATAGACTTGGTTTAGCTGTTGCTTGGTTTGCTTCTTGTATGGCTAGGATAGCTTGTTCACCCTATATGGCATGTCATATAGGGAACTAATGTGGCATTCAGCCCCATTACTTGCGATATACTGTTAATTGTTGTTGGTATAAAAGTTTAAACAGGGTAATCCCTTTTACCAACAGGGGATTTACTCTTTTTAGTAACATAGCCTAGTTTCTCATTTAGACCATTTTTTTAACCCGGATAGTATTGTAGAGTGCGCCAATGCAAAGGATAAAAAACGTGTGTAAAATTATAAAACGATTGTAAATTTTCCAACTGATTTTTTGGACAAAAACAACCCAAGATACACCTAAATCTTGCTCGTTTTCACACTAGCCTATTTTAGACTTGTTACGCAATCCACCCTTTGTGCCAACAACTCACTCTCTCTCTATATATATATATACACAGTGAAGGGATCAAGTAAAAACCAAAAGAATGGTGAGAACCACTAAAAAAACATCTCTAAGGCTACGCCCGTACCGTATCAAACCGCCACCATCTCTTGGATCGCCGCCCATCAAATCCATACCATTCTCATATGCGTCCGGTGACAACCCCTTTAGAACGGATGAGGGCAACGCTCGTACCGTATCCATACGTTTTCAACACGTAACCCATATGATTTTTTACAAAAAAAAAAATTAATTTTTTTTTGGGAATGGGTTTTTGTTAAAATAAAATAAAAAACAAAAAAAAAATTCAAAAATTAAAAATTTAAAAAACTACACAAAAAAAAAAGAAAAGGGAGGAAACTAGTGGTTCTCACTGTTCTCTCCATATTTGTTGTTCTTGCATTAACAACAGCACTCAATAGGCATCATGATATATGCAGATGGAAGAAACATTCTCCGCTGTTCTATCTTCGCGATTAATTCCTTGATCACAAAACGATCATTCATCATATTTATCATACCCTGCATTGAATGGAAATCAGGGATAGAGACCTGATCAATAGCCTCAGCCAGTTTCTTGGGATTTTTAGCCCAATCTGGAACAGAGATGCCACATGTTTTTGCACGAAGAATGGAGCCAGCCAATACAAAACTTAGATGGCTTGAGTCCATGACAGAGAACTCGAGCGAGCATGGGAAACGCTTTGGTGCTCTCCAAAATGAAGTTCTAATTGCATTGGCGCTGTCTTCTGGGAATAAATATATCCATTCCTTCACACAATTGGAAAAGTAATCCTCAAACCTAACAATTTTATAATATACATAAGAACACAAGCATTATATGATCTGAACAAAATTTGGATCAGAATATACATATAGCTGAGGTGCAAGATTGCTACATTGGACAGTTTAAACTGGTCACCAATTTTGGTACGGTCAAATAAGACATGCCGGATGTTGACTCGGAAACACTTTCTTCCAGCTTTCTATAATTATTATATCTATATGTATTACTATTGTGCTCATTATTATAGAAACAGTATTGTTATGATAATCAAAGAAATCTTTGAATAACACGATTTGGTAGGTTGTATGCATTTCAAATAGCCTTTGGGCAACTTAACGTCGTTTGACCCATTCCCCTTTTAGTTTTTTTTTTTCCTTATATGATCTATAAAAGACAAACCCAAATCAAGTCATTCACAGATAAATTGCCCAAATTTGTAATCTCAAACAAAAATACACTATTTCGATCGCGTTTGTGTCTGTGGGGTTAGATTACATACTGCAAGAAAAAGAAGAAAATGGGTATCACCTTAGACGCGCCCAACTGATGCAATCTTGAAATGTTTCACATTTTTCTTTGTCGAGACACTCGAAAATCCGTTGTATATTATCACGAACCTGAGCAGGATTCCTCATTGTAGATGCATATTCACCAGGATTCAAGAGACAGGCGTTGACTTCTGCTGGCGTTTTCTCAAGTAGCCGCTCGAATTCTGACCGTGCCCAGGTCAGACAGTGGTCAATCTTATATGGGAACGAGTGCACAACCCACGTGGGTACTTGATTCTCTGGTGGGTCCACAGAGGCCCCATAGCTTTCAGTCAAGTGTGGAATAACCATTTGAGTGTTGCATTTAGCACCATGTGTACCAGACTCTAGAAGCGGCTTCTGGAAAAATAAGCATTTATAATCAACATAACGCCTCGTGTCGACATTGTCTAACGCATTAATGACAACATTTAATTCTCCCAGAAGGCGTCATCAAAGACGTTTTCGGTCTGTGCACCCACACGATTCTGCAATGCTTCGATCTGAAAATTAGGGTTAATCAATGCAGCTGCAGAGGCAGCAACAGTGGATTTTGCCTGCCCAATATTCCAGTCACGAAATAAAAATTGTTGGCTGAGATTGCTTTTCTCGATGACATCATCGTCAGTGACGGTCAATTTCCCTTGACTGCCACATGAAACACCCATCAAGGCTAGATTTTTCAAAAATTCACAACCCAATGAGCCGGATCCTACAACAAAACACTTGGTGCTTTCCAATTTCTTCTGGAATTTAGCTCCAAAATTCCAAATACTGAAATTTGAGCATCATAACGACTATTCAAAGGCGTATACTCACTTGGTTCCACTGGTTCAGTGGGAAGTGACTCAACCGAGTCAAAGTAAAAGAGCTGTACAATCATAATTAAAACCATCAGACCAACTCAAGATCCGAATACATATTGTAAACTAGAGGTGGCAATTTCAACTCATAAACTTATAAATGAGTTGATTTGGGCTGTTTACATCTCACATTGTTCAGATTAATATATCTAAGCTAGAGTGTACAAGGGTCTTATTAGTAGAAAGAGTTATAGATACAAAAACTCGTAACTAACTGAATATATTTTATTATAAATTTCTTTCAGAAAGGACAACGAGTGAATGGGTAGACCAACCCAACTCATCCCAACACACCGAGCCCATCTTGCCACATCCAGGGTTGACCTCAGAGGATTAATCAACAAGCAGACTCAAGGAAGCTACAATAACGCTGACCTTTAAATATGCAAGTACTGTTTATAAACTAACCTCAAAAAGTGGATGGAACTTTCCAGAGCATGCCTTGAGAACCTCTTGACCAACTATGCCACCAAACATGGAAGCCATGGGACTAAGCACGGCTCGCGCCCCATAAGCAAAAACGCGTAAAAGTTTTGGATTGAGATCATCCAACTTTCTATCTCCTGAGCTCTCATTCATGGTGGTGGCTATAGAAATGAACTTTTGTGCATCATCTTCTGAACCAGCAACCGGAAGCCGCCCAAATTCACTAATGAACTTATCAAGTGCTTGGAATGCTAGATGCAAAAGAGGAGAGCGGTCAAACTTAGAGAAGTCACTCAACAGAAACTCGCCTGGAGTTTTAAGTGCATCTTTTAATGGCTTGAAATTCAGGACCTTTTGCTGTTTAACCTCCGTCGCTATACCACCTTTAACATATTTGCCAAAACTGGTTGTATCTTATTCAATAAAAAACGAGTGTGGCGTACAGCTTTTAACCTTTCTTGGTTTTCCATCATTAAGTTCTGCCATCCCATGAATTTCAGAAAACTTGACAAGATCACCATCTTGGAACTCCAATCTTTCGTCATTAATACATGTTACAAGTGCAGGGTAATCATTGCTAATAGATGCAATGAAGCCAGTATGTGGTTCCTCGCCATCAACATCAGCTACAGTGAACTCAGGGCCAAAATCACAGAAAATGTTACCAAAAAGTCCTCTGACTTCTGTCTTGATGAAAGCAATAGGAGGCTGATGATTGTGGCAGTAATCATCAAACTCATTAGCTGTTTTCAAGTCGATATTGGTAAAGACTACAGCCTCAAAACATTATAGAACGGTAAATTATCAATTTTCAAAACAAATAATTATGTTATTAATCTAATGCCATATAAGTTCCTATCCTATGCTATTAGAGGAACAACATATATACTCCGTATTAGACATCATGCCTTGGCAAACAAAAAATAATAAAAGCATTCATTCTATAAGTTCAAAAGATTTAATTCACCGAATCCACTTGGACACAACATCTAAAGTTGTTAACAGGATGCATCATCCTTGTTTAATAACTTAGCGGTGAAATTTTTTCAACCTAAGGTTTGTGAGCCTGCTAGTCTCAAGTGTCTACCATTCCCTAGGAAAGAAAGCTTTATTTGTTTCTAATATACGTGTCAATCTATCGTTCCTACGTTTCTAACGCATAATTGCTTGTTCCTTTCACTGATGACTGAACCTCTGCAACTTGGATTCGCTACAAACGAACTTGGTGGTTATATCAAGCCAGGTCCTTGTATTTTAGTTTATATTGGTCTTTAAAGAAGTAACATATGTTCTCTTTTAGGTAGAGATCAGGACTAAATTACGGTTTCTCTTCAATCTATTAAGTAGTGCATTAGAGTTGTAATTTCATATCCGGCCTTGGGAGAGTTGGCTTATCTATAGCTAGCTATTTGTTTTTCTATTCAGTTCGTATCAATATCGTACACTAATTTTCACAACAAAACAAAGCAGTAGCGGGAATACTAGCTAATCAAACTCTATAAGAAACCCAAATCATGGATAAACGTCTCGTGGTCTTAATTTTCTCAAAAAAAAAATACCCTAAATAAAAATGTTCCACCTTCATACGTGCACTCAACACATAAATTATTGGCCTCAAGGTTCTTGGGTTCCCATAATCCAATAGACATATCATGAGTCATGACCAAATAGTAATACTACAGGTGAAAATTAAAAGAGGTGGGTGTCAGACTGTTTATATAACAAGTCGAAACAATTCAAGGTTCCTATATATGGTATACATATTCTTCCAAAACTTTGTACGCTTTTTTTTCAAAAAAATTAATGTGTCATAAATGCATACAAACATTGCATTATTTCAATAGTAAATCGAGTAGGAATTGTATGTTGAATAAATACAGTAAGATATATGAGGTTTTTTGCACGAAATAACCATGAGAAATTTTAACCAAATTAAGCCCTATTTAACATACGTTTACTCCTTTAACCGAATAGAGTATTAAAGAGCCAAAAATGGAGCAATTCACAAAAAGTAAACGCTACAAATGCTTGAAGAATAAACGCGCATAAGTGAAGTAAATGGGTACCTGAAAATTAGAAAGTTGTTCTTTGGTCAGCTTAGTAGGAAAAACGGAAACAAGGACAGCAGGGTTTAATTAGTTCCTGCAGCTTATGGAGGGAGGCAAGAGCTCTATTCTGCCAACATGAGAAAGTGAAATTACTCGACAAATCCCAAAGCTGCACGGAGCCTTCATCATGCAATGTCACAGACTTGACACCAGCAAGTATAAGATTTTTTGCTGCAAACAATGAGAAAACGACAAATTGAATAAATACCACATTAAGCCACATGATGTGAGGAATTTTGTAGGGTAACTAGAATACCTATCTCTGCACCGAGTCCTTGTAAACCGGAAATAAGGACATTAGATGTGAAAATGTGCCTCATCGTCTCACGTCCATACACCAGAAGTTGTCTGCTATGTAGATCCTCGTTGATATCAACCTGCATACTATTATCCAATGCATTCTTCACAGGTTCCGAATCCGCAGACTTTGTGGATGAAGAACAACTGATGAGGCATGGCTTCTTATTGGAATTATTATTATTATTACTGTTGTCATCAACATGTCTTATTTTAGGGAACATATCCAATAAACATCAAAACTAAAATTAAAACCTGCAACAAATTAATACCGAAACAAAAGAATGAATTTAAGAAAAAAGATAACTTGTAATCAAACAAAACTACAAGTATAACTATAATAATTTGACAGATCCTGGATTGCTTCGTGAATAAAATCGACATGAAATATTATTATACTCGTATTATTTATATGAACCAATTTAATAAAACTTAAAAATTGAAAAATCGTATAAGAATACTTACAGGTATGGTGTAGAAGAAGATTTTTAGTTCGTTGGTTTGGTGATTCTTTATTGAGGTTTAGCGTGCCGCCGGTTACTAAAAATGTCACAATTTATACTAGAGTTATTATCACAAATGTTAGTTACGTCCCTACCGAAACGTACAGAGAGTGAACCATGCAAATCGGCCCATTTTATCCAAAGATCTTTAACGGTGAGAAATTAAAAAAATATTAATCCTCCAAATATATGCTCTTATTAAAGATTCTCCTAACTATATGATCCTCACACAAGATATGATCAAATGGTAAAATTAAAAGTAAATATTAATAGATTACATTTGATATGAAAAAATTATTAAAGATGATTTGTTAGGAAAATATATTATACTCTAAAAATTGATATCCAAACTTTAAATTTAAACATAATCTCTATTACATTATAAAGCATTTGTTCCTTCCATTTTTTCAACTTTACACAAGTGAAAACCTCAAAATACCCCTATCACTTATTCATAATACCCTTAGAATAAATCTCAACCACTCATTTTTTCTCTCTCCTCAAATCTCAACCACTCATTTTTCTCTCTCCTCCATAAATTTCTCTAATTCATTCAAAATCTTTTATCTCAAAAACCGTAAATCGATAAATTATAAAAATTATATGGGTGTTCTTAAAATTTCATGCTCTTTCATTAGAGATGTCATTCGATATACTTTCGACGAATTTTTAAATCCGATGGTGGAGCCCGTACGGATAAGGCATTTGGCTATCACACTCTATGACATATCACAACCTATGACTTATCACAACCTATGACCTATCACCCTACCATCTTACCGCCGCAACGTGCGGGTACTTACTCTCGTATTTTTATAATAAGAACCTTAAAAATTCAATCAACTTTATATAAACTCATTAATTGAGAGAAAACGGGTCTTAAAGATTTCCCAAACAATCACAACTCAAAATTGATAATAAACAAAATAAAGAATTATAAACACGAGAATTTACGTGAAAACTTTAAAACTGGAGAAAAATCACGGGCATCCAAAAAAAAAAGATTTGACTATGTGAAAAATTGTTGCAATCACGTAGACTAATATGCTAAACCTACCTCCCCAAACAAACACTATGAAACAACCGACCAAATCAACACTCGATTTGGTACACCGTAAAACTAAAACTTATGCTTTTTATTCTGGACAAGGAAGCATCGTTCCTTTGTTACACTAATTATAGTGTATATTTGTGAGTAAGGGACTAGTGTAATATGTGGCCTCTGGTATATTTATACACATGTGAAGCTTATACACAGAGACGGCTTGATAGCTGTGGACCTGTGGTATACTAGGCGATCGCCTAAGACCCCCAATTTTAGTGTTACAAGTCTATAATTATTAATGGGTTTTTTTACGGTTAACTTTGAATTTAAAAAACTTACTATTAAAACCAAGGTACCAAATAAAATATATTCTCACAAAAAAATTAAATAGGTTTGTTATTTTATCAATATATTTATTTATGAAATTGAGTATGAAGGTTTGACTAAAGTGGTTGTTTTTTAAAAAGTTAGAAAATTCCTCTTTTTCTCCGAGATGCCGGGAATTCCTTGTACCAAATTCCTAGCCATGATTGTGAAGAAGACTTTTTGACTTGACCCTCTCTTTTTTTTATCAAAAATGGGGTGATGTTATTATGTTGCTATTGTGTCAGATTGAAATGTCATAAAATGCATTTGATTCTAATATATTTCACTTCGGCTAGATCCTATCAAAAAGTAAACGGGAAATAGAATAGAACGGAAAAATATAAATGAAGGGAGCAAATATTTATGGGAGGGGTTATTCGTCTTCCTAGTCTTAATTTTTTTGTTTGTTTATTTTTATCTTTTCCAAACCCGAGTAAAAGAAGGGGGGTTTTTGTTAAACCTTTTATAAAAAGGCCTCCAAATTAGTTCCGTTTAGAGCCACCAAAAAGGTTGAGCCTACCCTGCTTATACAACACACTTTGTAAAGTTTCTACAACACAGTTTATATATCAAGCTTTCTTAATATACTTCAACAAGCTTGTTGAATACTTTTTTAGCATTTCTCCCTTCCAAAAATAGAAATTAAATCAGTGTTATTTCTCTCATCTCAATTCTCTTAAACATACTCTTAATTGTTTATGTGTTACATAACCAATGAAGGTCAATAGAATTAACAAGGGGCATTCCCTTAGACGGGGGTTTAAGTTTGCCAAGCGTAAAATTGGCTCTTATTAATTCCCAAGTGGTTAAGAGAAGCTTAATTAGGTGTGTTATCTCTTGGTAACCAATTTAATTTGGATGTATCGCGATTCAATTTAGATAACTGACTACACAGACTACTCAATATTGAAGAGGTTTTCATCTTTATATGATGAGGAGTGTTTCGGCATTATGAGTGATGTGCTCTAGTCAAAGAAAAAGAGAATACCCACTATCTAGTCAATTATCTAGTTTTTAGGTTCACAAGTCGTTATCTTTTCCTATTTAAATTATACTTCTTTGGTATTATGTTCGGCATTACGAGTGATGTGCTCTAGTCAAAGAAAAAGAGAATACCCACTATCTAGTCAATTATCTAGTTTTTAGGTTCACAAGTCGTTATCTTTTCCTATTTAAATTATACTTCTTTGGTATTATGTATACGAATAAGAAATGAATTAAGTCTCAAGTTTTCCTCTAAAATTCTATCTATTTTCTTATTATTTAATTTATTTATTTATTTTTGCCAATAAATTAATTGTTGAAACCACATCAATGGCTGATGTGGTTTGTAAAATTTGAGTTTAATTGAATGGCTGTGTGTGGGGTAAGCGATTAGTTCTAAAAATCTGAGTAACATATTACAAGAATGGCTAAAGAAAATAATGTTGGAATAAACATGATTCGATTCGAGTGATAATACATCTCAGATCGTCCGGTGGAACTTGTAAGAGCATTAAACATGATTGCTATTAATTTCGGGTTCCCAAAACAAGATGATTGAGTAATAATGGGATGAAGATTCGGCTGATGTTATGCACGAATCTGATGAGGAAAGATACACACGAATTTAAGGATGGATTTGTAACACCCCAAGCCGAGGCTCGGAATATCACGGAAAACACATAGCACCAGGTGGAATTACAATAGAACAAACTAAATGCAATTATAGATTCGGTGAATCCAAAACATAACAAAGCAAGTAACAAAATACAACAGGAGCAAATAACCATCAAAGTTAACATAATAACATCCAAAGATGGCAAACGATCCTAAGTATAATGCAAAAAGGCAGGCCAATGAATCCTTGATCCATGAGGTCCATAGTCCGGGTTAAACCGCAAGCGAAGCAACTAAACTCCACGCCCTGGGAGAACCTGATTACCTGAAAAGTGTACTAAGCATAGTCAACACAAGGTTGGTGAGTTCGTAGAAATGGTTCGTAAAGAACCCACGATAATAATCACAATATACGAATAGAGGCTAGGCATGACTTACAGCGAGCCTCTAAGTAACCCAATAAGGTCCAACAACAAGATTACACAAGACAAGTAAATGTGTAATAAGAATGCACAATGATATGCGAATCAATGTAAGTGCCAATGCATGAATAAGCCAACATGCCTATCCTATGCGTGAACTCCGTCACCTATGCAACGATACCCTTCTGTCATTACAATGAACAAGGATGTATCTCAAAATCATCGAGATATATATGTCTATATACTCGGGGTCACGTTCTACATCCAAAATGGGTGCATACATCTATGCACCAGGATGTCGGCAATCCCCTGCCGAGGCTCATCAACGATGTATGCAATGCTTACAATCAAATGTAAATGCATAAATCATAAACCAACAATCAATATACGATGCACCTGTGCCATCAATCAATATACGATGAACCTGTGCCAACAATCAATATTCATCCAACATAAGCCAACTATCAACATTCCTCAAGCATAAGCCAACTATCGACATTCATCAATCATAAACCACTATTCACAATTTAAACCAACTATACGTACATATACTTCAGAGGATTTTACTTTCTTCAAGTCCTAGATGCTTATATATAGGGTCATCCGCAGCCTTCCCACCACATCTAAAACCCAATAAAGGCATAACCGACTTCCATGTATGTACGTCTATCCTAATATATATATATATATATGTAATAATTAACGGAGACATAACCCAAATCAATCAAACAAAACGAACTGTCACATCAATCCAATAATCAAGTCAACCAATCAATAAATAAATCAACAATGTAAGTAAACACACCAGTTTTACACTTTTCAGCCCGAATCTCAAGCGAGTAGGGAGATACGAAACTCACCTCGATTGGTTATGAAAGCTAAGATCGATATAAAGTTAAGTTATCGTCGTACAATGTTCACTTCACGTCCAACACCTAAATATCGATCATATACATACGCGTCAACATACATAAACACATATACGCAACTAATGAAAAACACGGCAAAACCCTAATTAGGGTTCCAAAGCGTTTCTCGACGATAAATGGTTTCTAAGACTCTTAATCAATGTTATATAAGATAAGAAGTGAATTAGATTAAGACTCGGCGCGTAAAATGGTCCAGAAAGTCAAACTAGGTCAAACAAGGGGAAGTTCAGAATTACAAAGGCCGTAACTTACGGTCAGTATGGGCGTAAGGTACGGTGGCATTTTTACAACAGGCGTAAGCTACGGAGGAAAGGGGCGTAAGCTACGCTGGGCAAGTTTTGACGGGGCGTAAGGTACGGTCAATATGGGCGTAACCTACGGCCCTCTAGAAAAGTCATTTTTGGCGTAGAAGTTGGCGTAAACAGTTAAATTTTGGCGTAAGGTCCAAAATTGAAGATAGGGATAGGCGTAAGCTACGGCCCTCACTGGCGTAACCTACGCCCAAGTAAAATAGACCTGGCGTAACCTACGGCCCTAAGGGGCGTAGGTTACGCCCCATACTGGGCAGCAACACCACCAGCAGCAACAAGTGCAGAAAAATAAGAACCCAAACCCCCAATTTCGACCCAAACCATACCAAAACGATTTGTAAAGACTTTAACCCATTTTGAAGTATAATCAAACATCATTAACCATAAATACACATAACCCAACCCACAAATTCGACCAAAACATCATAATCACTCACAAATCCTTCAAACCCTAACCCTAACCCTAATTTCCATTTTTACCATTTTCAAGTCTTGGAAACCCATAAAAACGACTAGAAACATAAGAACAAGCATAAATAGAAGTAAATGGGATGAATTTAACTTACCAAAACGTCTCCTTGAGCTCAAACCCAAATTTGACCTAATTGGGTAAAAAAATGCTAGAACTTGGCTTTGATTCTTTGATAAGACGAAAGTGAGATGAAAGTGACTATGATTTCTATGTTATAATCGATCCAACACTAATTTGATGCAAGAAATGGTGAAGAAGATTGAAATGGGTCTTGCTTTGCTTTTGAGAGAAAGAGAGAAAGAGATAGGTAGATAGATAAGAAGTGAGAGGGGAGAAAGAGATATGGGGGGGGGGAATGGGTCATGGGTGGCTGGTGGGTCTTGGACTACCCACGGGCCGACCCGTTTCTCCCACAAGCCATAAAACAATCGGTTGCACAACTAAATGCCAACAAACTAAATAACGACTCGACTAACACACATTGTCATTTAATTCACCAAACGACCCATTTATTTCATTAAACAAGATTGTTAGTCAAATTACACATAAAGTCAATGGGTCAAAATTCACGGATGTTACATTATTCCCCCGTTGAAAGAATTTCGTCCCGAAATTCAACAAAACCCTAATTATCAAATAAATGCGGATACTTAGACTTCATGTGATCCTCTCGCTCCCAAGTGAACTCAGCTCCACGTCTAGCATTCCATCTAACCTTAACAATCGTGTAGCGTTTGTTCTTGAGTTTCTTCTCTTGACGATCCAAGATCTCCACCGGCTCTTCAACAAAGTTCAAATTCGAATCAACTCTAATTTCATCCATAGGCACATGATGTGTAGGATCCGCCAAACACTTGCGCAAGTTACAAATATGAAACACATCATGCACACCGCTAAGCTCTTGAGGCAATTCTAGCCTATAAGCAACCTTCCCAACCCGTTCAAGAATCTTGAAAGGACCAATATACCTTGGTGCAAGTTTTCTCCGCTTCACAAAACGTACAACACCCTTCCAAGGCGATACCTTCAAAAGTACATAATCACCAACTTCAAACTCCAACGGTCTTCGCCTCACATCGGCATACTTCTTTTGACGTTCACGGGCCAACTGCAACTTCTCCTTAATTTGAGATATTACTTTAGTCGTTTCAATCACAATTTCTGGCCCGATGAGTTGACTCTCCCCAATTTCCGCCCAAGCTAGAGGAGAACGACATACCCTACCATACAATGCTTTAAAGGGTGCCATCTGAATAGTAGCATGATAGCTATTGTTATATGAAAACTCAACTAGCGGCAAATGGTCTTCCCAACTTCCACCGAAATCAATTGCACACGCCCTCAACATGTCTTCAAGTGTTTGAATGGTTCTCTCGGTTTGCCCATCCGTTTGGGGGTGAAACGCCGTGCTCATGTCAAGTCGAGTACCCATGGCTTTTTGAAAGGCTTTCCAAAAAATTCGATTTGAAACGGGCATCTCTATCAGAAATGATAGAAATCGGCACTCCATGCTTAGATATTACTTCCTTGATGTACAAACGAGCCAAAGTGTCAAATTTATCGGTTTCACGAATGGCTAAAAAGTGAGCCGATTTTGTTAACCGATCTACTATCACCCAAATCGTGTCACGGCCGCTTCTTGTCTTCGGTAGTTTAGTAATGAAGTCCATTGAAATATGCTCCCACTTCCAATCGGGCATCACCGGTTGTACCAACAACCCGGGTGGCTTCTTGTGATCGGCCTTGACTTGTAAGCAAGTAAGACACTCACTCACATACTTAGCCACATCACGCTTCATGCCCGGCCACCAATACAAGTCTTTCAAATCAAAAGTACATCTTATCCGACCCGGGATGGACCGAATAAGGCGATTGATGAGCTTCATTCATAATAAGCGCTCTTAAGTTACCGAAGATAGGAATCCAAAGTCTTTCAACCATGTATAGTCCATTATCATTCTTTCGGTCAAATAGTTGTTCCATACCGTCTAGGCTTTCGTCTCCAAAGTTTTCTGGTAGGGTGGCTTGAACTTGGGCTTCGATGATCCGATCGCGAATATTTGGCCCTACCGTGAGGCTCATAGCTCTAGCCCGTCTTGGCTTCACTCTCTCCTTTCGGCTCAAGGCATCGGCTACTACATTTGCCTTGCCCGGGTGATAACGGATGTCACAGTCATAATCACTAAATAGTTCTAACCAACGCCTTTGCCTCATATTCAATTCACTTTGGTTAAAGATGTGTTGGAGACTCTTGTGATCGGTATAAATTACACATTTGGTGCCATAGAGATAATGCCTCCAACACTTCAAAGCAAACACAACCGCTCCCAATTCCAAATCATGTGTCGGGTAGTTCTTCTCATGCACCTTCAATTGACGAGAGGCATAAGCAATGACTTTACCCCTTTGCATAAGGACACAACCCAACCCTTGCCCCGAAGCATCACAATAAACAACAAAATCTTCGATCCCATCCGGTAGTGTCAAAATAGGAGCATCACATAACATATCCTTAAGTGTTTGGAAGGCGTTCTCTTGTCTTTCGCTCCATTCAAAATTTCTCTCTTTTTGAGTCAATAGAGTGAGTGGTTGTGCAATACGGGAGAAATTTTCAATAAATCTTCTATAGTAACCCGCCAATCCAAGGAATTGACGGATCTCGGATGGCGTTTCGGGTCTTCTCCAATTCTTGACCGCTTCAATCTTGCTTGGGTCCACATGAATACCATCCTTGCTCACTACGTGACCAAGGAAGTGGACCTCTTCCAACCAAAACTCACACTTGGAAAATTTTGCGTACAATTTCTCCTTCCTTAGTAATTCAAGCACTTCACGCAAGTGCTCAACATGCTCCTCCTTCGTCTTCGAGTATACAAGTATGTCATCAATGAATACAATGACAGACTTGTCCAAGAATGGTTGACACACCCGGTTCATCAAGTCCATGAACACCGCCGGTGCATTAGTCAACCCAAAAGGCATTACGGTGAATTCAAAATGACCATACCTCGTGCGAAAAGCCGTTTTGGGGATGTCATCTTCATGTACCCGGAGTTGATGATAACCCGAGCGAAGATCGATTTTTGAAAAGTGCTTAGCACCTTGAAGTTGATCAAACAAGTCATCAATTCTTGGGAGAGGATACCGGTTCTTCACTGTGAGCTTGTTTAATTCCCGGTAATCAATACACATTCTAAAAGATCCATCTTTCTTTTTGACGAATAGAACAGGAGCACCCCAAGGAGATTGACTAGGGCGAATGAAACCCTTTTCTTGGAGTTCCTTGAGTTGAGTTTGTAGCTCTTGCATTTCGGTTAGAGCTAGTCTATAAGGAGCTTTTGCTACGGGCGCGGCTTCGGGAATAAGATTAATACGAAAATCAAGTTCACGGGTCGGAGGTAACCCCGGTAAGTCATCCGGAAAAACATCGGGAAAATCACAAACGATAGGGACGGTCTTCAATTCTACCTTTGAGATGGTAGCACTAAAGACTTTAGAAGTCGAGGAATCGGAGGTTTCACCTTGAACCCTAAGAATTTTACCGTTAGCCAAAGGTATCTTAACAACCCTCTCGCCACAATCAATGGTTGCATTCTCCGCCGTCAACCAATCCATACCCACTATAATATCAAAACTACCAATGTCAAGAGGCATAAGGTCAATGAAGAAGTCGACATCTTCTAAAGTCAAGACACATTCCCGAAGTATTTGACTAATTCTAGTTAGTGACCCATTTACCATTTCAATGTCAAGCACATAGTTTAGAGCACATGGATGCACATCAATCAAAGGAACAAAGTTAGAAGACACGAGGCTATAATCGGCCCCGGAATCAAATAGGACGGTTGCATAGAGACCATTAAGGAGAAAAGTACCTGCTACTACGTTGGGGTCATTGCGAGCTTCATTTACATTGGCCGCAAAGGCTCGGCCGCGTGGTTGCACTTGGTGGCCTTGTTGTCCCCGGTTTTGATTAGGCCCGACCATTTGTAGTTGATTGGGATGAACGGCTACTTGAACTTGTTGTCCCACCCATCGAGGACAATTATTTCGGTAGTGGTCACGACTACCACATTCAAAACATTCGCCTCTTCTTTGGTTACCTTGAGGAGGAACGGCCCGAACAGGAGCCACATTCATTGGGCCCGCTCTTGGAGCTCTACAATCTCTGGAGAGGTGCCCGACTCGGTTACAATTATAGCACGCCTTGCATTGGGCATTGGCGGGGTGATGTTGGTTGCATCTCCCACAGAAAGGATGAGGTCCCGGGAAAGCTTTCCTAGTTGGCTCCACCGCCGCCATTATTCTACCCCTATTTGCATTCTTGGGGTCAAACCTCCCCACTTTCCTTACTCCGCTCGACTCTCCCACTTCTTTCCTCTTGCTAGATGAGGATTTACTCAAAACGCCACACCTCAATAAATCTTCCGTCACACTCCCGGCCTGGTTGACCGCATTAGCCAAAGAAGTAGGCATGTTGGAGTTTACATAAGATCGGACTTGAGGATTCAAGCCCAATACAAACTTCTGGATGGCCTGTGACTCGGTACCCACCAAGTGAGGAATGAGGGTGGACAACTCTTGAAATCATCTCACATAGCCCTTGTAGTCGGCTCCCTCCATGTTGAGATTAGCAAACTCGATAGTTAAGTTTTGTAGTTCATACGGAGGACAAAACTTTGCTTTTACTTTGTTTTTGAAGTCAATCCACTCCAAATTTTGAGTCCGCCCCAACGTTATTTCTTGGTTCCACCAACTCAAGGCGTCATGCCTAAACATGCCGGATGCATAGAAATCCGGTCATCGTAGGTGCAATGACTCCTTTCTATCACCGCCTCTATCGCCTCAAACCACCTTATACATTCCGTGGGCCCACCTTTCCCGTCAAACTCCGGTGCCCCACAACTTTTAAAATCTTTAAATATGCATCCTTGACGGTATCCACCGTATTGATTATTCATGGGCATCCCAATATTAACTCCCACAGGTCCCTCTTCTTCATTTTCTACATCATGGGGTTGAGCATTTTCATTATCTACGTTTTCTGGGGCTTCATTGTTTTGAGCCACATTATTTTGCCCAAGATTTGCCGTGACTTGAGCAATTATGGTTGGCATGATATTGGCGATCGTTTGAGCAATCACCTCGGCCATGTTTGGCTCAGGGACCTCACCACGACCCCTTCCTTGGCCCCTACCACGCCCTACCACGGCCCCTACCACGGCCCCTACCTCCTTGCACTTCTGGTTGAGCTTCCGGTTGCGGTTCTTCCTCTTCGGCCCTATAGTTCGTTCCGACTCTCCTTGGTCTCGCCATTTCTATAAAACAAGTGACACGTTGACCCGAGAGTTAGTCTCAAATGCTCACATGTTAGCCACACAAGTAGTCAATGCTCTCATACCGATACCACATACTCATTTCATAACGTTATGCTAAGGCAAGAGTGTTAGAATTATAAGGGATTTCCACATATCATATCATCACGTTGGATTTATTACAATACCTCACCATTAATTTAAGTAATCATGCTCAAAATATCATGCAGTTAAACAACTAACACAAATGATTCAAAGTATAATCCGAATTCGATATGCTTACTAGTTATTGACCTGGTATGTATACAGGGTGTACCAACGGCTAACCCTCCACCTAATCAACTTCCATTAAGCATATCGGTTCCTTATTATACTTTAAGTCACGCGTGCGCAATCCACGATGTCATGAACTTGCTATAACATCGGGTAACCATAAAAGAGTTGATCGGGTTCTTTTAGGGTTGCCACAATATTATACTAAGTTAATGGCATCCTTTCATTTTGCCCTAAATCATCCAATTAGTTCCCACAATTAACAACAACAAACCATACTAACCGTAATCCACATTCATCACATTGAATTCAAGCTATCACACAAGAGGTCTTAACTACGAACTCACACGGGGATTCACATAATTCACATTGCACACGAATTCCTAACCATGCATGCTATATGAAGAGTTTTAACTTAAGCCGTAGTCTAGGTCAAACCGCCTAATTCTATACGACCACGCATGGGCCACCATTCTGTAACACCCCAAGCCGAGACTCGGAATATCACGGAAAACACATAGCACCAGGTGGAATTACAATAGAACAAACTAAATGCAATTATAGATTCGGTGAATCCAAAACATAACAAAGCAAGTAACAAAATACAACAGGAGCAAATAACCATCAAAGTTAACATAATAACATCCAAAGATGGCAAACGATCCTAAGTATAATGCAAAAAGGCAGGCCAATGAATCCTTGATCCATGAGGTCCATAGTCCGGGTTAAACCGCAAGCGAAGCAACTAAACTCCACGCCCTGGGAGAACCTGATTACCTGAAAAGTGTACTAAGCATAGTCAACACAAGGTTGGTGAGTTCGTAGAAATGGTTCGTAAAGAACCCACGATAATAATCACAATATACGAATAGAGGCTAGGCATGACTTACAGCGAGCCTCTAAGTAACCCAATAAGGTCCAACAACAAGATTACACAAGACAAGTAAATGTGTAATAAGAATGCACAATGATATGCGAATCAATGTAAGTGCCAATGCATGAATAAGCCAACATGCCTATCCTATGCGTGAACTCCGTCACCTATGCAACGATACCCTTCTGTCATTACAATGAACAAGGCTGTATCTCAAAATCATCGAGATATATATGTCTATATACTCGGGGTCACGTTCTACATCCAAAATGGGTGCATACATCTATGCACCAGGATGTCGGCAATCCCCTGCCGAGGGCTCATCAACGATGTATGCAATGCTTACAATCAAATGTAAATGCATAAATCATAAACCAACAATCAATATACGATGCACCTGTGCCATCAATCAATATACGATGAACCTGTGCCAACAATCAATATTCATCCAACATAAGCCAACTATCAACATTCCTCAAGCATAAGCCCACTATCGACATTCATCAATCATAAACCACTATTCACAATTTATATCAACTATACGTACATATACTTCAGAGGATTTTACTTTCTTCAAGTCCTAGATGCTTATATATAGGGTCATCCGCAGCCTTCCCACCACATCTAAAACCCAATGAAGGCATAACCGACTTCCATGTATGTACGTCTATCCTAATATATATATATATGTAATAATTAACGGAGACATAACCCAAATCAATCAAACAAAACGAACTGTCACATCAATCCAATAATCAAGTCAACCAATCAATAAATAAATCAACAATGTAAGTAAACACACCAGTTTTACACTTTTCAGCCCGAATCTCAAGCGAGTAGGGAGATACGAAACTCACCTCGATTGGTTATGAAAGCTAAGATCGATATAAAGTTAAGTTATCGTCGTACAATGTTCACTTCACGTCCAACACCTAAATATCGATCATATACATACGCGTCAACATACATAAACACATATACGCAACTAATGAAAAACACGGCAAAACCCTAATTAGGGTTCCAAAGCGTTTCTCGACGATAAATGGTTTCTAAGACTCTTAATCAATGTTATATAAGATAAGAAGTGAATTAGATTAAGACTCGGCGCGTAAAATGGTCCAGAAAGTCAAACTAGGTCAAACAAGGGGAAGTTCAGAATTACAAAGGCCGTAACTTACGGTCAGTATGGGCGTAAGGTACGGTGGCATTTTTACAACAGGCGTAAGCTACGGAGGAAAGGGGCGTAAGCTACGCTGGGCAAGTTTTGACGGGGCGTAAGGTACGGTCAATATGGGCGTAACCTACGGCCCTCTAGAAAAGTCATTTTTGGCGTAGAAGTTGGCGTAAACAGTTAAATTTTGGCGTAAGGTCCAAAATTGAAGATAGGGATAGGCGTAAGCTACGGCCCTCACTGGCGTAACCTACGCCCAAGTAAAATAGACCTGGCGTAACCTACGGCCCTAAGGGGCGTAGGTTACGCCCCATACTGGGCAGCAACACCACCAGCAGCAACAAGTGCAGAAAAATAAGAACCCAAACCCCCAATTTCGACCCAAACCATACCAAAACGATTTGTAAAGACTTTTAACTCATTTTGAAGTATAATCAAACATCATTAACCATAAATACACATAACCCAACCCACAAATTCGACCAAAACATCATAATCACTCACAAATCCTTCAAACCCTAACCCTAACCCTAATTTCCATTTTTACCATTTTCAAGTCTTGGAAACCCATAAAAACGACTAGAAACATAAGAACAAGCATAAATAGAAGTAAATGAGATGAATTTAACTTACCAAAACGTCTCCTTGAGCTCAAACCCAAATTTGACCTAATTGGGTAAAAAAATGCTAGAACTTGGCTTTGATTCTTTGATAAGACGAAAGTGAGATGAAAGTGACTATGATTTCTATGTTATAATCGATCCAACACTAATTTGATGCAAGAAATGGTGAAGAAGATTGAAATGGGTCTTGCTTTGCTTTTGAGAGAAAGAGAGAAAGAGATAGGTAGATAGATAAGAAGTGAGAGGGGAGAAAGAGATATGGGGGGGGGGAATGGGTCATGGGTGGCTGGTGGGTCTTGGACTACCCACGGGCCGACCCGTTTCTCCCACAAGCCATAAAACAATCGGTTGCACAACTAAATTCCAACAAACTAAATAACGACTCGACTAACACACATTGTCATTTAATTCACCAAACGACCCATTTATTTCATTAAACAAGATTGTTAGTCAAATTACACATAAAGTCAATGGGTCAAAATTCACGGATGTTACAGGATTAGGGTGTGTTATGTGTGATTATTCATTAAACTTAAATTAGAGTTAATGACTCTCTAATTATAATGAGAGTATTTACACGTTCAACCCCTCTGGTGTTTAATGTGTGTAACATTAGTCTCATAGTTCCAATCATCTAATGAGAAACCCTATAGTATGTCTTTAAGAGTAAATACGCTCATTATATATTTACTAGACATAGGGATTTCAGTTATCGTCAATTATCATATCAGGAATGATAGATGATCAGTAACGGTCACACTAATTAGGTTCCAACAAATAATACAACCAAAAATATTACAAGAAGGCCATTGTTGTTTTATGAAAACAATGAGGCGAACAACAAGGAAGCCATGACGTTTTAGCACATTCACTCGGCTCCATTGTTACTAGCATTTTACTCTTAGGGGGGAGGGAGTGGTCACCCATCTTCCCTCATCACTAACCAATCAAAACTTTCCACCTCAATTTTACCCAATCTTTCTCCATCTTCCCCAAATCATTGGCGCCACTTTCCCCCATCTTCCCCCAATCTCCACCTCATCATTTCTTTTTCATTTATTTTTAATACCATTTCATTTCTTTTTCATATATTTTTATTAATACTATATAATTTAAAAAACTATATAAATAAAAACATTAAACGATTCGATTATTCTTGGCAAGGGCTTTTTTTAGTTTTTCTTTGGATCCATTTTTTATAAAGTTGGTGAAGAAATAAGAAGAAGAAGAATGGTAGAATTGATGTGTGTTTTGTGTTAAAAATGTTGTGTATTTATAGTGAAAAAGGTGAAATGGTTATAAATTAATTAAATTTTTTTTTTATTTAGAAAACGGGGAACGGTCAAATGACCCCACCACTAACATCTCCACCAATCACACTCATTCTCTTTCTTCTCTCTCTTCCCCCCTTTCTCTCTCCTTTCTTCCCCCCATCGGGGCACCGAATTTCTCCCCCTCTCTCCTGCGGGTAACCGCCGGCGGCAGTGTGCCCGCGCGGCCCCGCTAGCGGGTAAGCTCTTCCCCGTGACCACTCCCTCCCCTCTTATCCGTCAAGAAATTATTTATTAATGGATTCACTATTTTTTAATACACTTCATTTATTTTGCCAAACACCATTCAAACAAATTTAACCTTATTATCTTATGTAAGTGTTGTTACTATTAGTATACAGGAGTAGTAACCATATATTTTCATTTACCAAACAATTCTTCAAACCATTTATTCAAATTCTAATATTATCAAATGAAAGCGCTAATTCCAAAGAAACACCAAGCCATAGTGTTGTAAATAACATGATTTTATCGTATGTAAAAGACTTTTGAGAGTCCACTTTTTAATGATTTAGGAGCTGATCCCTACCTTAACTCTCCTATATTAAGGGCTCATGCGCTTCACCCCATAAACAATCACTACACCACACACATAAGAACATTTTCTTATTACTGAATATGTTCATTCCATTATAATAAGGAGACTCAAGTAAAAGATCAATCATCTTAACGGTATAAATATCGTGACATCGTCATTTCTCAACTCAAGTAATCATATCTGCACATACTTGGCCTATATATATATCATGAGATACATGATTACCATCATATATGTTTAACAAAAGAAGCGTAAACGATTTTATATAATCTTGAATTGTATGTATATCATCGAGCATGCAATCCGGATAAAAAATAATTATAAATCTAGTAAAATTCTTGATACAAAAAGTAAAGTCATCGGTCAATGGTCATTAATTAAAAAGTTGCCACCCCATTCCATCCCACTACACATACATACAGTCATACATTCACTCTTTCTCTCTCTCCCCAAAACCAAATCTAATCAAATTTTCAAGTCCGTCCATTCATCAAACAAACACAAACCCATTTCTCACAAATCTCACAATCTCTCTCAAAAAAACACACACACAGAAAGAAAAAAATGGCATCAGCACGTGAAGAAAACGTGTACATGGCAAAGCTAGCCGAACAAGCCGAACGTTACGAAGAAATGGTGGAATTCATGGAGAAAGTGGTGACGTCAGCCGAAGGAAACGAGGAGCTCACAATCGAAGAACGAAACCTGCTGTCCGTGGCATACAAAAACGTCATCGGAGCGAGACGTGCGTCGTGGAGAATCATATCGTCGATTGAGCAGAAGGAAGAGAGCAGGGGGAATGAAGGACACGTGTCGACCATCCGTGAGTATAGATCTAAGATTGAAACTGAGCTGTCAAAGATATGTGATGGGATATTGAAAGTGTTGGACACGAAGCTGATAGGGAGCGCTGTGAGTGGAGATTCCAAAGTGTTTTATTTGAAAATGAAAGGGGATTATTTTAGGTATTTGGCTGAGTTTAAAACTGGATCTGATCGCAAAGAAGCTGCTGAGAATACTCTTTCTGCTTATAAGGCTGCTCAGGTCGATCACTTACTATTTTACTATTAGTATACAGGAGTAGTAACCATATATTTTCATTTACCAAACAATTCTTCAAACCATTTATTCAAATTCTAATATTATCAAATGAAAGCGCTAATTCCAAAGAAACACCAAGCCATAGTGTTGTAAATAACATGATTTTATCGTATGTAAAAGACTTTTGAGAGTCCACTTTTTAATGATTTAGGAGCTGATCCCTACCTTAACTCTCCTATATTAAGGGCTCATGCGCTTCACCCCATAAACAATCACTACACCACACACATAAGAACATTTTCTTATTACTGAATATGTTCATTCCATTATAATAAGGAGACTCAAGTAAAAGATCAATCATCTTAACGATATAAATATCGTGACATCGTCATTTCTCAACTCAGGTAAGCCATGCTTGGCCTATATATATATATGAGATACATGATTACGATCATATATGTTTAACAAAAGAATATATATATATATATATATAATATTAATTGTATGTATATCATCGAGCATATATATATATATATATATATATATATATATATATATATATATATATATATATATATATATATATATATATATATATATATATATATATATATATATATATATATATATATATATATATATATATATATATATATATATATATATATATATATATATATATATATATATATATATATATATATATATATATATATATATATATATATATATATATATATATATATATATATATATATATATATATATATATATATCTATATATATATATATGATTTATATATATATATATATATATATATATATATATCACTTATATTTGTATCTATATATCTATATATGTATGTATGTATAGTTTTACTAGTTTTTTAGATTTGATAGGTTTGATGATTATGATTTGTTTATTTATTGTGGCTGTGTTTATATATAAAGAATATGTTTAAATAGTTTCTGAAGAGATTTGGGTTTAAACCTCACTATGTAAATGTATTCGGATACAACAACAATAAGCGGGGGATCGGGGAGGTGAGATGCAATCTGTTCTAGGGTAGAAAGACTGCATCTAGAAGGACATCCGGCCAAAATGATTTTGGGATGACCTAGGAAAAAGTTTAGACTAAAGGGAGTGGGGCTTCCTCCCGAGAGGTGACTTGCGCCATGTGGCACCATGTCGTATAGGAGAAAGCCAACTAAAAATGGGGGAGTGGTGCTTCTTGTGGGGTAGGGGTGGGGGGGTGGGGACTTGCACCATGTGTTGGTATCTAATTGCTTGAAAACATAAAAAAAGGGAAAAGTGGGAGAGAGAGGGATGGAGAGAGAGAGAGAGAGAGAGAGAGAGAGTATCATACAAGTCGGTGGAGGAGTTTGTTTGCCAGGCGAGGAGTGGTGGTGTAGCAGGCTTCCTCCTGGGCGACTCAAGGTGGGGAATGCCCGACTCAGCCTGATGTCGTTGAGACCATGTACATAAGAGCCAAGAGCTTGACTATTCCCTGAATAGAGATGGATCTCTGGTTAGTATAGGTGTAATAAAATGGGTAAACGGATAGGGATCTTGTTCAGGCTACCCAGGAAGAGTCAATCTTGTCTGAACTGTATCTGATATAGGAGGATTTATTATTGTTTACTTTGTTCTAATTGCTGACTGCAGCCAAGAGGTTGTTTTATGGGCTTATTGGAAATTGTAACATCAATAAGCTGGTTTCTGTTTTCAGTCTATGAGCTGATTTGCTGCTCTGCTTGAGCTGATTACACATTCTAGAATATTAGCTCTTATGCCAAGAGCTTATTTGCTTTTTGAAACTAGCAGATGAGGGAAGAAATAAGATATTTCAAAGCGCACTTTTTAGGTGTTTGGGTAAAGTATTTTTGCTTTGCACTAAACACACACTCCTAAACACTACCGAAATGGTCATAAGGATAATTATGTTTGTGCAATTGATTTATATGCAAGTCTATTAAGATGTTCTTTAATGATGGACTGATGGGTTTTTTTTTTTTGTAAACCAAAACGCACTTTTTAGGTGTGTTTGGCTAAAGTATGTTTTAGCTTTGCACTAACCGCACACTCCTAAACACTACCGAAATGGTGAAAAGGATGGTTATGTATGTGCAATTGATATTATATGCAAGTGAAACTGCGCTGTTGTGAGATTGGATGCATACCGATTATTAGGAATTATGTGGGTATGAAGTTTTGCTAATAGGGCAGACCTAAAAGTACATACTTGAAGGATCATGCATTTGATGTTAGGTTACAGGATCAAAGCAAGTGAATAACTGTTACATTTTCTTGTTTGCAGGATATTGCAAATGGTGAACTGGCTCCCACCCATCCGATCCGACTAGGACTGGCTCTCAACTTCTCTGTGTTTTACTATGAGATCTTGAATTCACCTGACCGTGCTTGTAACCTTGCAAAGCAGGTCAGATTTGACTACTTATCATCATCTTTTACCTTCATCTTATTATCAATTCTTTTTGCAATTGAATTTTGACTAGTTTGGAGTTATAAAATGTAAGTTTGGATGTAATGTATGCTGATCTTTTGTTGCCCGTATCGGCAGGCTTTTGATGAGGCAATTGCTGAACTGGATACTTTAGGAGAGGATTCCTACAAGGACAGTACTCTTATCATGCAACTTCTTCGTGATAACCTCACTTTGTGGACTTCTGATATGCAGGTATGTGGTGACCCTTCATTGAATCTTATTGTTTGTGTTGATTTGAAATCAGTCAAATCACCTTGTTTCTTTTTTCACGGAGGATTGATTTTAATGTCGTTTTTAACACAGGATGACACTGCTGAAGAGATCAAAGAAGCACCAAAGGCCGATGAGTGATGATTTTTTTCTTGCTCAAAGATGCCCCGGTTTATGCTCATAATTGCTTGCTTTTATCCTTTTCCATTGAAATCGCTACTTATTACCAGACTACTCTTTAGTTGTAGGAGTTTCATGATTTTCTACTTTGTGAACATCACGTGTAGTTCTGTCTTCACAGTTTCCTAATATTAAGTTAATGTCTGTTTGCTTTTCATATATTATTTTGCCTGTGATTGTTCAAGCCCCTCTTGATCTATTTATTCAGTGCATCTTACGTTTAGTCAATGTAAACCTGTGTTTAGATTTGCAGGAGTTGCTGGTGTGTAATACGTGAAAATGTATTGCACCGCACATATTCAGGTGACGATTTCGTGTGTATGCAAGCTCAAAAAACACAACTGCGGAAGAAAATAATTATTGACAATTATCAAATTAGTAGTTAAAAGTGTACCGAGGTTTCAAACCTATTTGACATACCCTATTTAAAGCTAAGCTTCTTGATAAGAATTTGATCCCTCGTCTTTTTTAGTCGTACGCTATTGAATGTGTTTAAAACACGTTTGATTGTTTTATATCTTTCATCCCTTTTCTCTATGATAGAATTATTCCATTATTGCTCACTAATAATAGTAGAATGAATGGTCCAGAGTCAAAAAGGGATTCTGGCCGAACACTATTGATGAACCAGTCAAATAAATCCATTTCAAAAATTCCTATAGGATTTCTAATCGGGAAAGACTAAATACAAGTAAAATATACAATGACACTATAAGGGAATGTTACTAATGGAATGGAACATCTATTCTATCTAGTAATAAAAAAAGAGACCCATTCCTTTTTCTTGCCCTTCAAAGTGAAAAAAAATCTATTACATACTTTTATTTCCTATTTGATCTAATTCGTACCCTTTCCCAATTGTCTCTCTGAAGGAGTTGGGAGATAAGTATATTATACTCTTAACGACGGGTCTAAAAAAAATAATTTTTTTGCACTTTTTGTTTTCTATAAACTATAAAAAAAATCCATCCAATATAATCTTTCTTTGAATTTTAGATTCAAGGATTTCCAAGCTTTTACAAAATCCCCAGAACAGAATAAGAGATTTAGATTCATTTGTTGATGAGGCGGCACCCGGATTTGAACTGGGGAAAAAGGATTCTGGCCGAACACTATTGATGAACCAGTCAAATAAATCCATTTCAAAAATTCCTATAGGATTTCTAATCGGGAAAGACTAAATACAAGTAAAATATACAATGACACTATAAGGGAATGTTACTAATGGAATGGAACATCTATTCTATCTAGTAATAAAAAAAGAGACCCATTCCTTTTTCTTGCCCTTCAAAGTGAAAAAAAATCTATTACATACTTTTATTTCCTATTTGATCTAATTCGTACCCTTTCCCAATTGTCTCTCTGAAGGAGTTGGGAGATAAGTATATTATACTCTTAACGACGGGTCTAAAAAAAATAATTTTTCAATTTAAATAAAAAATGCGTTGCAGAACGATCTATAAAACAATTGATACTGTTAACTAAATTAGGAGTGGTTCTAAAGTCCACTTCTTCCCCATACTACGAGTGAAAGGGAAAATGTAAAGACTACCATTAAAGCAGCCCAAGCGAGACTTACTATATCCATGTGAATTATATCCCTTTTCTCTATGATAGAATTATTCCATTATTGCTCACTAATAATAGTAGAATGAATGGTCCAGAGTCAAAAAGGGATTCTGGCCGAACACTATTGATGAACCAGTCAAATAAATCCATTTCAAAAATTCCTATAGGATTTCTAATCGGGAAAGACTAAATACAAGTAAAATATACAATGACACTATAAGGGAATGTTACTAATGGAATGGAACATCTATTCTATCTAGTAATAAAAAAAGAGACCCATTCCTTTTTCTTGCCCTTCAAAGTGAAAAAAAATCTATTACATACTTTTATTTCCTATTTGATCTAATTCGTACCCTTTCCCAATTGTCTCTCTGAAGGAGTTGGGAGATAAGTATATTATACTCTTAACGACGGGTCTAAAAAAAATAATTTTTTTGCACTTTTTGTTTTTTTTTTTTTTTTTTTTTTTTTTTTTTTTTTTTTTTTTTTTTTTTTTTTTTTTTTTTTTTTTTTTTTTTTTTTTTTTTTTTTTTTTTTTTTTTTTTTTTTTTTTTTTTTTTTTTTTTTTTTTTTTTTTTTTTTTTTTTTTTTTTTTTTTTTTTTTTTTTTTTTTTTTTTTTTTTTTTTTTTTTTTTTTTTTTTTTTTTTTTTTTTTTTTTTTTTTTTTTTTTTTTTTTTTTTTTTTTTTTTTTTTTTTTTTTTTTTTTTTTTTTTTTTTTTTTTTTTTTTTTTTTTTTTTTTTTTTTTTTTTTTTTTTTTTTTTTTTTTTTTTTTTTTTTTTTTTTTTTTTTTTTTTTTTTTTTTTTTTTTTTTTTTTTTTTTTTTTTTTTTTTTTTTTTTTTGAAATTGACTTCGGTTTGCTCCCTTTCAATAATATAAAGAAGGCTTTGTACCGAGCCGGAAAGAATAAAATAAAATATTCTCAGAACTCTTAATTGATACGACATGCTATTTTTTCCATTCATTCCCTTTCAGGATCAGTCGCGGTCTTCCAAACTTTACCGATAGTATGGACGAATCCCTCGCTTCATCTAAATGTGTAAAAGATCCTAGCCGCACTTAAAAGCCGAGTACTCTACCATTGAGTTAGCAACCCAAATATAAAAGGGTATGTAGATACAATCAGAATAAAACAAAATTATTAAATTAAAGCATTACTCTACGAAATAAAAAATCTAAAAAAAATTTCTACTCTAAAATTTCTACTCTATTAAATTTTCTACTCTATTTGGAACATAAAAATGACTAAATCAGAATCAGATGAAAAAATAAAAATTTGCCCGACAAAAAAAATAAAAAAATGTAAAAATGCTAGAACATCCCCTATTTCTATGTTATCCAATCAAAAATCCGGGTATCAAAGCTAATCCAACGAACCCATCATTTGAATCAACAGTAAAAATCAAAAAGAAAACCTATGGGACGGAAATAAATAGATCTGCTTATCACGATGAATTATATTTGTTCGATACAGCGTTGTCAACATAAAGGTAAAGAAAAGAATACGATGAAAAACTACAAAAACTTAAATTGAATTGAATAATAGTAAAAAAAAGGACTTATGTTGGATTGGCACAGCATATATCTATATTTTTATATACTAAAATTTTAGTTTTTAGATTAAATGGAGAATAAAATAAAATAATATAAAAAAATGGAATCCATATAGAATAAAGAACTTCTATTCCTTGTTTATTATTATTACTTGGTATTAGAGTTCAAATGTCACCCGATTACAGGTAATGCCATAATTTTCTATTTTTTGAGGATCAATCAAATACGGTTTCCTTAGAAAAAGATTCTATAGAAAAGGATTCTATAAAAGCAATGATAAATAGAATAGATACGAATAGACCAAGAAAGGAAATAAAAAAACATAGTATAGAAAAGATATCCAAAATGATATAGAAATCACTATCCTACCCTTTTTTTATTTCCTTAATTTAATTTTGTTTGATTAGGGCAAATTAAAAACCTCTGCCTTTTTTAAAATATCCTGAACAGTTCCTGTAGGCTGAGCGCCTTTTTCAAGGAAATAGAGAATAGCGGGAACGTTTAAATAAGTTTGATTCTTGATCGGATCATAAAAACCCACTTTCCGAAGATCTCTTCCTTCTCTTCGAGATCGAACATCAATTGCAACGATTCGATAGACGGCTCATCGGGATAGATGTAGATGAAAAAGAACCCCCCCCCTAGAACCGTATAGGAAGTTTTCTCCTCGTACGGCTCGAGAAAAAATGATTCAAAGTTTTATCTATGGCTAAAATTTGATTAGAATAAATAGGAAAGGAATCCGTACAATAACTTAATAAATTCTATAATTTCAATTTCACTCATTTTTATTTAGCTTACTTCCTGAAGAAGAAAAAATCATTTGTACTCATAACTCAAGTTCAATAATATCTCAAATATCTTAAAGAAAAATCTTTAATTTAATATTTTTTTTTGAGTGGTCTTTAACCCACCCTTTTTGTCTCGTTTAAAATCTATTTTGATTCGTTATTTGGATCCGTGAGACAATTGAAGTGGTGTTTCCTTGTTCTGGGATCCTTTATCTTTGTTTTAAATCATTGGGTTTAGACATTACTTCGGTGCTTCTTAATCCTTTCAAAATGGTAGCAACATACCCCTTTTGTGATTTCTTTCTATCAAAGAATCATACCGACGGTTGATTCGTGTGCGATACACTGCGTATCGAAAAAGTTTTAGCCGTTCCAACAAATTTTTTTAATTGAAAAATTGCTCGAATCGGATCCTTTCGATTTCTATATCGAAGATATCGAAGATATACTTACGAAGTTGTTCCAATTTATGAATTGGCATTAACCCTAGATCGTTGCCCCTGAGAAGATATCGAAGATATCGAAGATATCGAAGATATCGAAGATATCGAAGATATCGAAGATATCGAAGATATCGAAGATATCGAAGATATCGAAGATATCGAAGATATCGAAGATATCGAAGATATCGAAGATATCGAAGATATCGAAGATATCGAAGATATCGAAGATATCGAAGATATCGAAGATATCGAAGATATCGAAGATATCGAAGATATCGAAGATATCGAAGATATCGAAGATATCGAAGATATCGAAGATATCGAAGATATCGAAGATATCGAAGATATCGAAGATATCGAAGATATCGAAGATATCGAAGATATCGAAGATATCGAAGATATCGAAGATATCGAAGATATCGAAGATATCGAAGATATCGAAGATATCGAAGATATCGAAGATATCGAAGATATCGAAGATATCGAAGATATCGAAGATATCGAAGATATCGAAGATATCGAAGATATCGAAGATATCGAAGATATCGAAGATATCGAAGATATCGAAGATATCGAAGATATCGAAGATATCGAAGATATCGAAGATATCGAAGATATCGAAGATATCGAAGATATCGAAGATATCGAAGATATCGAAGATATCGAAGATATCGAAGATATCGAAGATATCGAAGATATCGAAGATATGAAGAAAAATCTCTGTTTCTTTTCGAATGGAATTGTCAATGATGTAAAACAAATAAGCTAAATCAAACAATAAAATAGAAAATATATATTATATCATTGTTAAATAAAATATTTTAGGGATGCCAATTCTTTTTCACAAAAAGGGAAACACTTTTGTCACTGAAACAGGATAAGAATACATACCTATACGTTATGCGCTTCCTCTTTTATATGTATTTTCATTTCATTTTTTTTTACCTGACGAGGTTTTTTTTTTTTTTTTTTTTTTTTTTTTTTTTTTTTTTTTTTTTTTTTTTTTTTTTTTTTTTTTTTTTTTTTTTTTTTTTTTTTTTTTTTTTTTTTTTTTTTTTTTTTTTTTTTTTTTTTTTTTTTTTTTTTTTTTTTTTTTTTTTTTTTTTTTTTTTTTTTTTTTTTTTTTTTTTTTTTTTTTTTTTTTTTTTTTTTTTTTTTTTTTTTTTTTTTTTTTTTTTTTTTTTTTTTTTTTTTTTTTTTTTTTTTTTTTTTTTTTTTTTTTTTTTTTTTTTTTTTTTTTTTTTTTTTTTTTTTTTTTTTTTTTTTTTTTTTTTTTTTTTTTTTTTTTTTTTTTTTTTTTTTTTTTTTTTTTTTTTTTTTTTTTTTTTTTTTTTTTTTTTTTTTTTTTTTTTTTTTTTTTTTTTTTTTTTTTTTTTTTTTTTTTTTTTTTTTTTTTTTTTTTTTTTTTTTTTTTTTTTTTTTTTTTTTTTTTTTTTTTTTTTTTTTTTTTTTTTTTTTTTTTTTTTTTTTTTTTTTTTTTTTTTTTTTTTTTTTTTTTTTTTTTTTTTTTTTTTTTTTTTTTTTTTTTTTTTTTTTTTTTTTTTTTTTTTTTTTTTTTTTTTTTTTTTTTTTTTTTTTTTTTTTTTTTTTTTTTTTTTTTTTTTTTTTTTTTTTTTTTTTTTTTTTTTTTTTTTTTTTTTTTTTTTTTTTTTTTTTTTTTTTTTTTTTTTTTTTTTTTTTTTTTTTTTTTTTTTTTTTTTTTTTTTTTTTTTTTTTTTTTTTTTTTTTTTTTTTTTTTTTTTTTTTTTTTTTTTTTTTTTTTTTTTTTTTTTTTTTTTTTTTTTTTTTTTTTTTTTTTTTTTTTTTTTTTTTTTTTTTTTTTTTTTTTTTTTTTTTTTTTTTTTTTTTTTTTTTTTTTTTTTTTTTTTTTTTTTTTTTTTTTTTTTTTTTTTTTTTTTTTTTTTTTTTTTTTTTTTTTTTTTTTTTTTTTTTTTTTTCAACCCAATCGCTCTTTTGATTTTGGAAATTGATTTATCAATATACTGTTTCTTATACACATAATCTCCATTTTTCCATTATAGAATAGAATGGAGAGTGGTAATATTTAGGATTCATTAAAAAATCAAGAATATTTTGTCCTGGGAGAAAGCCTTCCCGTATTGGGTACTAATATTTTTTTTTGAGTGGTCTTTAACCCACCCTTTTTGTCTCGTTTAAAATCTATTTTGATTCGTTATTTGGATCCGTGAGACAATTGAAGTGGTGTTTCCTTGTTCTGGGATCCTTTATCTTTGTTTTAAATCATTGGGTTTAGACATTACTTCGGTGCTTCTTAATCCTTTCAAAATGGTAGCAACATACCCCTTTTGTGATTTCTTTCTATCAAAGAATCATACCGACGGTTGATTCGTGTGCGATACACTGCGTATCGAAAAAGTTTTAGCCGTTCCAACAAATTTTTTTAATTGAAAAATTGCTCGAATCGGATCCTTTCGATTTCTATATCGAAGATATCGAAGATATACTTACGAAGTTGTTCCAATTTATGAATTGGCATTAACCCTAGATCGTTGCCCCTGAGAAATTAATAAATTGGAACATTCTAAGATATCGAAGATATCGAAGATATCGAAGATATCGAAGATATCGAAGATATCGAAGATATCGAAGATATCGAAGATATCGAAGATATCGAAGATATCGAAGATATCGAAGATATCGAAGATATCGAAGATATCGAAGATATCGAAGATATCGAAGATATCGAAGATATCGAAGATATCGAAGATATCGAAGATATCGAAGATATCGAAGATATCGAAGATATCGAAGATATCGAAGATATCGAAGATATCGAAGATATCGAAGATATCGAAGATATCGAAGATATCGAAGATATCGAAGATATCGAAGATATCGAAGATATCGAAGATATCGAAGATATCGAAGATATCGAAGATATCGAAGATATCGAAGATATCGAAGATATCGAAGATATCGAAGATATCGAAGATATCGAAGATATCGAAGATATCGAAGATATCGAAGATATCGAAGATATCGAAGATATCGAAGATATCGAAGATATCGAAGATATCGAAGATATCGAAGATATCGAAGATATCGAAGATATCGAAGATATCGAAGATATCGAAGATATCGAAGATATCGAAGATATCGAAGATATCGAAGATATCGAAGATATCGAAGATATCGAAGATATCGAAGATATCGAAGATATCGAAGATATCGAAGATATCGAAGATATCGAAGATATCGAAGATATCGAAGATATCGAAGATATCGAAGATATCGAAGATATCGAAGATATCGAAGATATCGAAGATATCGAAGATATCGAAGATATCGAAGATATCGAAGATATCGAAGATATCGAAGATATCGAAGATATCGAAGATATCGAAGATATCGAAGATATCGAAGATATCGAAGATATCGAAGATATCGAAGATATCGAAGATATCGAAGATATCGAAGATATCGAAGATATCGAAGATATCGAAGATATCGAAGATATCGAAGATATCGAAGATATCGAAGATATCGAAGATATCGAAGATATCGAAGATATCGAAGATATCGAAGATATCGAAGATATCGAAGATATCGAAGATATCGAAGATATCGAAGATATCGAAGATATCGAAGATATCGAAGATATCGAAGATATCGAAGATATCGAAGATATCGAAGATATCGAAGATATCGAAGATATCGAAGATATCGAAGATATCGAAGATATCGAAGATATCGAAGATATCGAAGATATCGAAGATATCGAAGATATCGAAGATATCGAAGATATCGAAGATATCGAAGATATCGAAGATATCGAAGATATCGAAGATATCGAAGATATCGAAGATATCGAAGATATCGAAGATATCGAAGATATCGAAGATATCGAAGATATCGAAGATATCGAAGATATCGAAGATATCGAAGATATCGAAGATATCGAAGATATCGAAGATATCGAAGATATCGAAGATATCGAAGATATCGAAGATATCGAAGATATCGAAGATATCGAAGATATCGAAGATATCGAAGATATCGAAGATATCGAAGATATCGAAGATATCGAAGATATCGAAGATATCGAAGATATCGAAGATATCGAAGATATCGAAGATTCTATAGAAAAGGATTCTATAAAAGCAATGATAAATAGAATAGATACGAATAGACCAAGAAAGGAAATAAAAAAACATAGTATAGAAAAGATATCCAAAATGATATAGAAATCACTATCCTACCCTTTTTTTATTTCCTTAATTTAATTTTGTTTGATTAGGGCAAATTAAAAACCTCTGCCTTTTTTAAAATATCCTGAACAGTTCCTGTAGGCTGAGCGCCTTTTTCAAGGAAATAGAGAATAGCGGGAACGTTTAAATAAGTTTGATTCTTGATCGGATCATAAAAACCCACTTTCCGAAGATCTCTTCCTTCTCTTCGAGATCGAACATCAATTGCAACGATTCGATAGACGGCTCATCGGGATAGATGTAGATGAAAAAGAACCCCCCCCCTAGAACCGTATAGGAAGTTTTCTCCTCGTACGGCTCGAGAAAAAATGATTCAAAGTTTTATCTATGGCTAAAATTTGATTAGAATAAATAGGAAAGGAATCCGTACAATAACTTAATAAATTCTATAATTTCAATTTCACTCATTTTTATTTAGCTTACTTCCTGAAGAAGAAAAAATCATTTGTACTCATAACTCAAGTTCAATAATATCTCAAATATCTTAAAGAAAAATCTTTAATTTAATATTTTTTTTTGAGTGGTCTTTAACCCACCCTTTTTGTCTCGTTTAAAATCTATTTTGATTCGTTATTTGGATCCGTGAGACAATTGAAGTGGTGTTTCCTTGTTCTGGGATCCTTTATCTTTGTTTTAAATCATTGGGTTTAGACATTACTTCGGTGCTTCTTAATCCTTTCAAAATGGTAGCAACATACCCCTTTTGTGATTTCTTTCTATCAAAGAATCATACCGACGGTTGATTCGTGTGCGATACACTGCGTATCGAAAAAGTTTTAGCCGTTCCAACAAATTTTTTTAATTGAAAAATTGCTCGAATCGGATCCTTTCGATTTCTATATCGAAGATATCGAAGATATACTTACGAAGTT
>CM067168.1:68351859-68416298 GCA_034093135.1 Erigeron breviscapus | reverse complement strand
TTTGGGTTCAATTTAGTAGAACTTTAAACGGATAGCGGGTATTTTCTCACTAAAAGTAGACAGGGGTCGTGGCACCCCCATAATGTGTCAGCCACCTCCCTAAGTCCTTACTCACCATTCCATTATCAAGAGTTCTCTTTTCTTGAATCTTCTGGTAAATACCATCCCACTCAATACATTCATTTCCTTAATCTATCAAGAGTTCTCCATAGCAAACTAAAAATAATAATCCATATTAGTGAAGAATTGAATTTGGAGAAATTGAGAGTAAAGTGGTGGTGGTGGTCGAAATTAGCAAGAAGAAAAGGGGGAAGTAATTGTGAATTGGAAACCCTAATCTTTTATAATCCTTTTCTTCAAGGTAATGATTTCCCTATAACTTAATTTTGATTTCTTTAAGAATTAGGGTTCTAGAGGTGATCAGCAGTCCATTTGAGTGCTGGTGTGTGAATAGAAGAATGATTCAAGCGGATACTGTGGTGGTAGTTTCACTAGGAGTGGGAGTATAGGAGGAGAGATCAATGGTTAGCAAGGGTTCAGGGTTGCTGACAGGAGGGTCACTGAGAACAGTGGGTACCTCTTGTTGAGAAGTGTTATCCTCAGTGTTTCCTGAAAGAGGATTCGCTGAGGCATCATGAAATGTTTCCTCAGCGACATCGTCAGCATCTTGAGGTTCAGTTGAGAGAGGAACATTAATGGAAGTGGCATTAACTGTTCGAAGAAGAGGCTCAACTGGATCTATAGAATAAATGTGAGCAGCAATGTACTCATCATTTGGTGAAGGACTTGGAGACTCAGCGATAGGTTGTTCAGCAACATCATGATGTGTCGCTGATACTTCAGACGAGTCAGATAGATCGCTGAGGATTACTTCAGCAGATGACTCATTTGAGAGATCACCTAAAGCTGAACAGCTTTCATCAAAAGTAACATGAATTGATTCATCTACTTTTTGAGTGCGAGTATTGAAAACTCTGAAAGCCTTACTAATAGAAGAATATCCCAGAAAATAGCCATCATCAGCTTTGGGATCAAACTTTCCTAAATGATCCTTATCATTTAGGATGAAAACTGGGCAACCAAAAACATGGAAGTATCCAATTTGAGGTTTCTTGCCCTTGAGAACTTCATAGGCAGTCTTATCATGTCGCTTGACAATAAGACACCTATTTTGAGTGTGGCAAGCAGTACTGACTGCTTCAACCCAGAATTTACTAGGAAGAGAGGACTCACTGAGCATGGTTCTTGCAGCTTCAATGAGAGTTCTATTTCTCCTTTCAGCTACCCCATTTTGCCCAGGAGTGCGAACAGAAGAGAAATTTTGTCTAATCCCTTGATCAGCACAAAAAGTCTCAAGAGTGTGGTTTCTGAACTCAGTGCCATGATCGCTTCTGAGTTCTTTAACACGAATGCTGTTGAGGTTTTCCATCTTTTTAATGAAATTAATTATTTCCTCAGCAGCATCACTCTTAGAATGAAGAAAGATTGTCCAAGTATATCGTAAATATTCATCCACAATAACTAAGGTGTATCTGCTACCAAAAAGGTCCATGTGAAGGAGATGGAAACAACCACTGATAGAGTTGGCCTGTTTGGTTTTGAAGGTGGCTCGGTGGCTTTTACCTTTTTCACAAGCACCACAGAGCCTGTCCTTCTCATAAGTGAGAGGAGGAAGGCCTCGAACTAGATTTTTCTTGGCCAAGAGTTTATGGTTTTGAAGTTCACATGCGACATACGCTTGTGCCATAACCAGTTGATTTGAGAAGCAGATTTTGAGAAGAAGCAGGTCTCGCTGTCAGTTTTGACAGGAGTGAAATCTACCAAGTAGATATCCCTTTTTCTTGGAGCGACCAAGACCACTTCTTTATTGACATTGATCACTGTGCCTTGATGCTTATCAAGGATAACCTTGTAGTCCTGCATCGCACAATTAACAGTTCACACGACCAGTCACCAGTTGCACTGGACCAATAAGATTTGTCCAGAAATATATTGAAGTCCAGTTGCACCGTACAGTCAACGCAACTGAAGACTTCCTCCAGTTGAGAACTGACCAGTTGAAGAATCATTCCAGTTGAAGTCGAAGACAACAAATGGACGATAGAGAATGGCAATGGCAGCGAAGCCCAGTTGACATTCTAGTCAGTTACAAACTGGAGACCATCAGTGGAAAGCCCTTACAAAGCTTTACACTGATTACGAGGAATTGACTTGTATACTTTATGTACCTTTACCCGGATAATAAGCCTTGTCTTATTATTTAAGTAATAAAAGGTACATAAAGGTGGTTGTGTAAAGTTGCTTTATCATGCGACTTTACACTGCTTTTTAAGGAATTAAATGCTAATCCTTAAATGCTCTCAACCACATTTGTACGGCTAAAGTTAACATCCCAATGTTAACTTTGCCTATAAATACAAGTCATTGCACAAACCAAGAATTCAAGTTACTTCACAAAGAAACGAATAACTTCATACTTTGCAAACCTGCAATATTCTTGGTGAACTTGTGCAATCTTCTCTCAATCGCTAAAAGGAACATTTCACAACTTTAAGTGTTTCGATTGTCTTGAGAAATTCCGATTATAGATCAATTGTATTTCATAGGTTGTTAGGATATTTACATTCGTGTATTATCTTGGTTCCGCATCAACCTTGTAATTTGGTTAATATCAATAAATAAATTACACATTGAAAAATACATATTGTCTCATCAAGTTATCTTACAAGTTATTTGTATTATTGCATTGTTCTTTGCTTATTGTCTTTTATATAAGTAATCTATCTAGAACTTGGTATATACACACTGCAACTGGTCGTCTCCAGTTCAGTGCATATATTGCAAAGTAACTCCACCATCGACATAGAGGTGTCTTCAGTAGTACCATCTATCGAGTTGGGACTTACAAGTGGTATCAGAGCAGAAGGCTAATAAACTTGCCTAGATCTGCTAAGATGAACACTACTGAAGGTGGAGATGGTTCTGGTTCAGGTGAAAACCCCCGAATACTAATGCACAACCTTTTCAAAATGTTAATACAAACCCTCCTCCTCCTACAGCCCCAAATCATGTCCATGTACATTATTCTAACTCTCCTGTTCCAAAATTTGATGGAAACAGTGAGACATTCGGTACATGGAAGGCTAGAATGCTTTTGCATTTTGGGGGGATTGAAAGGTATATGTTGAAAATCCTTAAGGATGGACCATATATACCCATGTCCCTTGGGGTCAGTCTCTTCTTGATCCAACTGGAAGAAGAGGTTCAAGGGAAAAGCCAGAAGCCCATTGGTCTGATGAGGATCGCAGACTGGTGGACTTGGACACCAGACTGAAAAACATGATCCTTGGGGCTGTCCCTGAAGACCTAATTCCAACACTTGTGTTGTTTCCCATTGCCAAGTCTATGTGGGATGAATTAGTGATTCAATTTGAAGGAGGTGATGACACAATTGTCACCAGAAAAGTTGCTTTGAACAAGAAGTATGAATCCTTCTTTGCCTTGCCCAATGAAAGTCTAACTGGTACATACACCAGATTTTCTAGCCTCATCAATCAGTTTAGAGGTTTGGGTGTAGAGAAGGATAAGGATATTCTTCTTGAGAAGTTTTGTGATATTCTTCCTTCCAAATGGGAAAACATGGTTCTTGTCTTAAGACAAGGTAAAACCTTGCACACTCATACTCTTGCATCGCTCTATGGAGCCTTCAGATTCACTGAAGATAATAATGCTGCAGACTTGTGGCTGAGCAAGATGCCATGAACCATGCCCAGAGTCCAAGGTTGCTAGTGTAACTGAGCGACCTTGTGCTGCTTTAATGTCTGCTGAGAGTGTCCAGGTACACTCGATGAAGGAGATGTTGAACAGTTTCTTAAACTCTGGACTGACCACTGAAAACAGTGATGGTTGTAATGAAACTGACGATGATGATCTGGTCGCCATGATTGCTAAAACCTTTAATAGGTTTAAGCATAAATCCAAAAGATTAATGGCCCCAACAATGCTTCCAGCTCCAGCTCTCTGGATAAGACCAATCTTACATGCTATAAGTGTGGTAAGAAAGGTCATTTATGAAGGAATGCAGATCTAGTCAGTTGAACAACCAAACTGGCCCCTCTGTCCCTAATTTGACTCGGCCTGATGATAGCTACAAAGCTAAATACAAGAAGCTTAAGGCCCAGATTGCCCTCCTGTCCATGGAAAAGAAAAAGGATCAGTGCTTAATGGCACAAACTGAGGGAAAATGGGAGTACTCTGATGACTCATCTGATGATGAAGAAGAGGAAAGGGACATGTGCTTCATGGCCTTGGAAGATCAACAGAAGCAACACGTGGTGAAAGAAGATGTCATCTCTGGAAGATGGGTGGACATCATACTGAAGAAGGTATGTGACTATGATAACCAGGTTGACCCTGAACTAAAACTGGACCTGGCTGAATCATTAAGTGGTGATTTGGCATTTGTGGAAACTGTAAGAGCTGATAGCGAAAGATATCTTGACACTATCCTAATTGAACTGAACAATGTTAAACCACAACTAAATGATTTGCAAAGTGTCCAGTTGGCTCTCAAGGAGTCAGTTTTAAAGATTGAGGCTTTAGAGACTTGATAATCAAAAACTATTTTCTGATCTTGAAAAAGAACAAAAGATTATCAAGTCATGGGTAAAAGCATCTGGCAAAAACTATGATGCATTTTCAAGAACTATCGATGCCAGAAGAATGCATGGAAATCTGGAGATCTGGAGATGGCAGCTCTTATACCAGATCTTCATGCATTGCCTCCAGCTCTCAAGGTTGAAACACCTTATGATCAACCTGAAGCTGTTGAAACTGAAACCTTTGAGACCACCCCCTTTGAGGTTAAAACTGGAGCCGAACAGGCTAAAGCTCCAGTCAAAAAGGCCACTGGTAACAAGCCTTTACCTCAAAAGTCTAAGGTGCCCAAGACCCGAAAGACTAAAGCACCAGTTGAACCTAGGTCCAAGGTTCAACTGCCTGAAGAAAATAATATTTTGGTTAATCTGGAAAGACAACTCCAACTTTTGTCTCGGCAGGTTCAGAGTTGTACTGCCCGGATTAACAATCTGGAAGGAGGTTTATCACCTCCAGTTTTCAAACAAAATATTAATCCACTCTCTTTAATACCTAAACAAAAGAATGTTCCTTCTGGAACAAAATCTGGTAAAATAAAGGGAGTAAGTATCAAATACCAATTGTTTTTACTCCTGCACCTGGAGCTGGTGATAAAGCTCCAGATGCAGCCTCCAGTTCAACACCACAACTGTCAACTGTGACTTCTGTAGAGAAGTCCAACGAACCCAATCAAGAAAAGATGGGTTCACAAAAAGAACTAATGATTTTTGTGTGTGTGTAGGGCGATCGAAAGAAGAATATCTGGTATCTGGACAGCGCTGCTGGCCGGACTATGACCGGATGTAAGCCCCTACTGGAAGAGTTCACTATCCAAGATGGACCGACAGTGACGTTTGGTAACGATCAATCTGGAAAGACTGAAGGATATGGTGTGCTCAATAATGGACAAGTCGAATTCAAAAGAGTTGCATTTGTGAATGGTTTGAAATACAACCTGATCAGTGTCAGCCAACTTTGCGATGATGGCTTTAGAGTATTGTTCGATATTGCACAAGGCACCATATTTAACAAGGATTGGAAAGTGGTGATGATTGCACCAAGAAAAGGAAATGTGTACATCATGGATATGGAACCAGCTCCAAAAAAGCAATGTTTCTATACCAAGGCTGATGAGGACACCAACTGGCTATGGCATAAAAGGTTATCCCACCTTAATTTTAAAAACATTAACAAGTTGTCTCGCAAGCAACTGGTTGATGGGATACCTCAGATTTCCTTTAATAAGGAAAAGCCATGTCCAGGGTGTGAGATGGGTAAGCAGAAGAGAGCCAGTTTTAAAACTAGGCAAAATTTTAGCATCACTGAACCTCTTCACATGCTTCATATGGATCTTTTTGGTCCAGTGAATGTTCAAACTAGAGCTGGAAAGAAGTACACTCTAGTTGTGGTTGATGAATTCACCAGATACTGCTGGGTGGTATTCATCAGATCCAAAAGTGATGCACCTGCTGAAATCATCTCTCTCAGTAAAAGAATTGAGCTCAAGTATACTCAAAAAGTTTGTCAGTTGCGAAGTGATAATGGTACTGAATTCCAAAATAAGGTACTTGAAACATTTTGCAATGACACTTGCATCTCTCAAAACTTCTCATCAGTTCACTCTCCAGAGCAAAATGGAGTTGTTGAAAGAAAGAATCGTACACTGATAGAAGCAGCCAGAAGTATTCTATCTGAATCTGGTCTTCCCACCAGTTTTTGGGCTGAGGCAGTTGCAACTGCTTGTCACACCCAAAACCGGTCAGTCTACATCAAGAGAAATAAGAAGACTGCCTATGAAGTACTCAGGAATCGTAAACCAAATATTGGATATTCATGTATTTGGTTGTCCAGTTTATATACTAACGATTCCAGTCAGCTTGGAAAGTTTGATGCAAAAGCTGATGAAGGGGTATTTTTAGGCTATTCAAATATTCGAAAGGCCTTTAGAGTTTATAATTATAGACTCCAAAAGGTTCATGAGACAATTCATGTCACATTCGACGAATCAACTGAAGCAATCAACAAGAGACAAAGCCTTGATATTTCTCCAGTCGTTCCAATTAATTTTAGTGAAACTGACCAAGTTCATCGGTCAGTTGTTTCACCAGAAGATGCTTCCAGTTTCAACAAACTGGAACCAGTTAAGAAGAAGAAAAGCACCAGTGACACATCATTTTATCCTTCCATAAATTTCAACTTGCCACAAGAATTGGTGATTGGATCTGATGTTCGTGCCACTCCAATATCAGCACCAGTTCAAGCACCTACTTCTCCAGTTGTTCATGAAATTCCTTCAAATGAGGAATTTCATGACGCTAATCGAGACCTCATTGACTCTGATGAGGATGTAGAAGTTGTTTGGACTGATCCTTCTCCAGATGCTGTTGCAACTGAAGAAGATCGCCAGGTGACTTGCACTGATATTGTGTTACACCAGCCTAGTCAATACACTAGATGGACTAAAGCCCACCCAATTGAACAAATTGTGGGTGATCCAACTAGTGGGGTTCAGACTAGAAGAGCCACCAGTGAGCAATGCTTAAAACGTCACCTTCTTATCTTTAATTGAACCAAAGAAGATTGACGAGGCTATGGCAGACCCAAGCTGGGTGGAAGCTATGCAAGAAGAGCTTCTCCAGTTTGAAAGGAACAATGTTTGGGAGCTTGTTCCTTGTCCACCAGGGTTAAAGAAAGAACCTATTGGTACCAGATGGGTCTACTGAAACAAAATGGATGAAGATGGCCAGGTTGTAAGAAACAAGGCCAGACTAGTTGCCCAGGGTTATTGTCAAGCAGAGGGCGTTGACTTTGATGAAACTTTTGCTCCAGTTGCAAGACTTGAAGCCATAAGAATATTCTGGCTTATGCAGCCCATCTGCAGTTCAAGGTTTCTTCCAGATGGATGTCAAAAGTGCGTTCCTAAATGGAACATTGGAAGAGGAAGTTTATGTTAAGCAGACTCCAGGTTTCATCGATGAAAAGCATCCACATTGGTCTATAGACTGAACAAAGCATTGTATGGTCTAAGACAAGCCCCAAGAGCCTGGTATGATACTTTAACCAAACATCTTCTTAAAAATGGATTTCAAAGAGGTGCAATAGATAATACCTTGTTTATCTTGAAAGAAAGAGGTAATATCTTATTGGTACAAATTTATGTTGATGACATTATTTTTGGTTCAACTGATGATGCAATGTGTAAAAGGTTTTCTAAAATCATGTCATCTGAGTATGAGATGAGTTTAATGGGTGAATTAACATTTTTCTTAGGTCTTCAGATTAAACAAACTGGAAATGGAATTTTCATAAACCAAGGAAAATATGTCAGAGATTTGTTAAGAAAATACAAATATGATTCAATACCATCGAAAAACACACCTATTGCAGCACCATTGAATTTGGACTCTGACCCAACTGGCAAACCAGTTAACATAACTGACTATAGAGGTATGGTTGTTTCACTGATGTACTTAACTGCCAGTCGACCAGATATAATGTTTGCAACATGTTTATGTGCCAGATTTCAGTTTAACCCTAAAGAATCACATTTGCACGCTGTAAAGCGTATCTTTAGATACCTGAAAGGGTGTCCTAATCTTGGTCTTTGGTACCCCAAAGGCTCAAGATTAGATCTAATGGGTTATTCAGATTCTGATCATGCAGGTTGTAAGATAGATAGAAAATCAACAACTGGTGGTTGTCATTTCCTTGGAGGAAATCTGGTAAGTTGGACTAGCAAGAAGCAGACTTCAGTCTCTATGTCCACTGCTGAGGCAGAGTACATTTCTGCGGCCAGTTGCTGTGCCCAGATTCTCTGGATCAAGAACCAGTTACTAGATTATGGTCAGAAGTATACAAGACCCCAATCTTTTGTGACAACACCAGTGCTATTGCTATATCTCACAACCCAGTGATGCACTCAAAAACAAAGCATATTGACATCAGGTATCATTTCATTCAAGATCACGTTATGAAAGGAGATATTGAAATTCATTTCATCCCCACTGACAAACAGTTAGCTGATGTTTTTACTAAACCTCTCGATGAGAAAACCTTGTAAACATCTCATCAGCGAACTGGGAATGTTAAACCCTTAACTGGAGCTTTCTTTGTTATTGAACGCGTCAGTGACACTGATGAAGTTCTCCAGTTAAGGAGGTCCAGATAATCTTTGCTCGCCAGGCTATCGAACGCCTTTGTGATACTATCTTGGTACTAATTGATTTCTGGATCATCATTTTAGGGGGAAAGACTCAAAATAATTTTCTGACTAAAATTCGTTTTTGTTTGAAAATGCAACTAGAGAACTCTCCAGTTGGAAACTGGTACTGGACTGATCCTCCAGTTACCAGGTTCAGTCTTGTCTTATTTTTATAACGTTACAATTACTTGGTCAATATGTGTGACACGTGATGATACTCGAGTGTTTTAAACCACTTGATATCGTGATCTGACGTGTTTGAAACCATTTTAGTACTTGACAACTGTTTGTATTGGGAAAACAAAAGGTGAGTGGGCGCGTGGGTAAGATAAGCCGTCGTAGCATTTAATGCTGACATGGAAGCATTTAATGTTTACATGGCAAATCATTATTTTATTTCAAAGTTCAAACCAACTTTTGTAAAAATATCTACAAAAAGGATTGTCTTTATTAAAATATAATTTTGGTGTTTCATTGGGATCTTGAATCCCTTTATAAATACCCTTATTTACTCCGAACTCATTTACTTCCTTCTCTTACATTCCTTCATTTACTTCCAATCATCAAAATTGCTTCATTTTTCTTTTTGCTTCACAAATCAAAAACCCTAAATCCCAAATTTCATTTTCATTCTTCTATGGCTCCTAGATCATCTCGTTCAAGAGATGTAAATATCTTGACTGTTCCATACAATCCCTCACCAGATGTCACACAGGCACCTGGTGCCCCTAGTAGTGCTTCGGTCATAAACTAAATCCAAATAATCCTATGGCCAGCCTACGAGGATCTCAAGGGTCCGATACCCTTATTGGTAGAATTCAAAAGTTTTTGAAGAATTCTCCAATAGGACCCTCATTCTCTCTAAACCCACGTAAGTTGTTTCACAACTACTTATGTGAGTTTTGGTACACTGCCGTTCTTTCTTCCGATTGTTCCTCCATCAGTTTCACATTAAAGGATGGAACAATCCAGTGTACCCTGTCAGCTGATATATTGAGGGATGCCTTACGCCTCAATTACTGGAGAGAGGGTGAATCTCCAGTCGTCTTGCCCCCAAATATAAACTTTCGCCAAGTACTTCTTGAAATGGGACACAGGGAGTGTTTGGAGAATGGGTGTTGAAGACAAAAGGTGCGATGACCATGAAGGGCCTTACACCTTCATGGAGGTATTTTTTCATCCACCTGGTGGAGAGCATGGGTGGGAGTTCTGGTGGACTTGACCAGATCAACTCCTCACAAGCAGAGATGGCTTATTGCTTGTGGAACGGATTGAGAGTGGACTTTGCAGAAATTCTGTATAGAAGCCTGGTTCAAAAGCTGAAGGGCACAAGGGGTGTTTGTATTCCCTTTTCAAGGTTCCTCTCACTTTGTTTTAAGCAAATTCTGGACAGAGAAGCATATAATAGTACAGATTCACCGTACACTGCTCCAGATATGCTAAGGAATCTAGACTCACTGGTATCTGAAGCTGGTGAGGTTGAAATTCCTAAACGAATGCAACTGGCATTCGCTTCAACTGATGCACCTCTTGTAGGTGAGTCAGAAAGGCAACTGGCGGGCCTCAAAATAATGAGGGACCCTCCAGCGTGTCTAATGTTATGGTTGAGGATAGAGCAACCATAACTGAAGCAACCCCCATCACATCTATCCCTGGTGAAAATACTTCGGTATCTGATCCATCAACAGATGCACCCATCCAGGAAACTGGGGAAGGTCATCTGGAGACTGACCAGGTAACTGGTCAGCCCTCAGTTACATTCATGGATCTGGACATGAGTGTTAATGACGAGGAAATCCTTATTGAATCTTCGGATTCTGAAGGTACTGAAACAGACCAGGAGATTCTTGATGCTTCTGTACAAGCACAAGATCCTTCATCTCCAGTCTCACTTCCAGACGCATCAATTTCATTTTTACCACCACAAGTAAATGTGCCTATAGATATATCTTTACCAACAAATTTTGCTCCTTTACTAACTGGGCAATTCTCACTTGCTCGAGAAATGCCACCCCCACCGTCGCCGTTGTTCACACCTGAGCATTCTCAGCATGAACAACAATTTGTTTTTCCAGTCCTTTCTTCAACCACCACTCCAATTATATCTTCAACTGCTGGCTTGACAACTGATCGGATCAGATTGACAGGTAATAGAAGGTATTTTCCCCTTTTAGTAGATTTATTTACATTTTAGACCCTCGAGTTTTAAAAGTCTAACAAGACAGCCTGTCGCCGTCTATCTTATTAGACTGGGGGGCTTGATGATATACCCTATCCGGAGCTCTACCTCCGCACCCAGAAAAGGTACCTCCGGGTAAAAAGTAAAACGCCCATACGAAGCACTGTCTCCGTAAGCAGATATAATCCCGGAGCACCTGGGTTAAATCACCTAGCTCCGGAGGAATGTACGTACTATATTTTCTATAAGAAAAGCATATATCCAAGTCCGATTATTCCGAACGCGGTTTACTTAAAGATATTATCACGAATCTTCTAAAAAGATAAAAGATATCTCTAAAAGGAAGAGATTTACCCTAACTCCTTTTCCTCCTCTCCAAGTTTCCTAAACCCCTATATATAGGGACGGATCTACACCCAAGAGATTAGTTCACCTCTTGAGAAAAAACCCTAATAACACTCAGGCGTAAAGCGGCCTCCTAGACCTTTGACCGTAAGGGAATCGTCTCTCTAAAACCCCAAACACCTCCAAACCCTTGGTCGGAGCCATTGAACGATTCTTGGATCAAACAGGTATCACTTAGATAGAGATCCATCTCGGTGTGCTTTTAAAGTGGATATTCAGAAAGCCTATGATACAGTTGATTGGTGTTTTTTAAGGCATATTCTGCTCAGGTTTGGTTATCCTCCTAAAATGGTAGTTTGGATTATGGCTTGTGTAACTTCCCCTGTGTATTCTATTAGCATAAACAAGAATCTTTATGGTTTCTTTGATGGGAAAAGGGGGCTCAGATAGGGTGATCCAATGTCACCTAGGGCTGTAAACGAACTGAACAGTTCACAAACAGTTCATGAACCGTTCGGCGGGAAGTTCGTTCGTGTTCGTTCGTTTAGTTAAATGAACGAACATGAACACAAAAATCCGTTTGTTTAGTTAAATGAACGAACATGAACAAAGCTCTCGTTCGTTCATTTATGTTCATGAACGTTCGATAATCTGTTCGTGAACGTTCGTTCATTTATGTTCGTGAACCATCGTTCGTGAACAATAGTTCATTTATGTTCGTGAACATTTGTTCGTTTATGTTCGTTTACATATATTAATACCTAATTAACTATACTTCAAAAAATAGTTTAAATATAAAAATATCTTTTATATCATATATAATATATATATACATATATTATTAATATCTAGTTATCTGTATTTTAAGAAAAAGTTTAAATAAAAATACTTATTTTATAAATATTTCATTCGTTTGTGTTCGTTCATTAGTGTTCGTTCGATTGTGTTCGTGAACATTCGTTCATGAACACAAACGAACGAACATGAACAAGCTATCATGTTCGTTTATCCGTTCGTGAACAAGCCTGGTGCAAAAGCTGAAGGGCACAAGGGGTGTTTGTATTCCCTTTTCAAGGTTCCTCTCACTCTGTTTTAAGCAAATCTGGGCAGGGAAGCATATAATGGTACAGATTCTCCGTACACTGCTCCAGATATGCTTACATGGAAAGTTATATTTTTATTTCAAAACTCAAACTCTTTTTGTCAAAATATCTTCAAAATTGATTTGGTTTAATAAAATATAATTTTTGGTTTTACATTGGGATCTTGAATCCCCTTATAAATACCCTTATTTACTCCATAACTCATTTATTTTTCTTTCTCTTACATTCCTTCATTTACTTCCAATCATCAACATTGCTTCATTCTTCTCTTTGCTTCACAAATCAAAAACCCTAAATCCTAAATTTCATTTTCATTCTATGGCTCCTAGATCATCTCGTTCAAGAGATGTAAATCTCTTGACTGTTCCATATAATCCCTCACCAGATGTCACACAGGCACCTGGTGCTCCGAGTAGTGCTGCCATAAAACTAAATCCAAATAATCCTATGGCCAGCCTACGAGGATCTCAAGGGTCCGATACCCTTATTGGTAGAATTCAAAAGTTTTTAAAGAATTCTCCAATAGGACCCTCATTCTCTCTAAACCCACGTAAGTTGTTTCACAACTACTTATGTGAGTTTTGGTACACTGCCATTCTTTCTTCCGATTGTTCCTCCATCAGTTTCACTTTAAAGGATGGAACAATCCAGTGTACCTTGACCGCTGAAGTGTTAAGGGATGCCTTACGCCTTAACTACTGGAGAGAGAATGAATCTCCAGTCGTCTTGCCCCCTAATATAGTATTTTAAGAAAAAGTTTAAATAAAAATACTTATTTTATAAATATTTCATTCGTTTGTGTTCGTTCATTAGTGTTCGTTCGATTGTGTTCGTGAACATTCGTTCATGAACACAAACGAACGAACATGAACAAGCTATCATGTTCGTTTATCCGTTCGTGAACAAGCCTGGTGCAAAAGCTGAAGGGCACAAGGGGTGTTTGTATTCCCTTTTCAAGGTTCCTCTCACTCTGTTTTAAGCAAATTCTGGGCAGGGAAGCATATAATGGTACAGATTCTCCGTACACTGCTCCAGATATGCTTAGGAATCTAGACTCACTGGTATCTGAAGCTGGTGAGGTCGAAATCCAGAGCGAATGCAACTGGCATTTGCTAAAACTGATGCACCTTTGGAAAGTGAATCAGAAAGACAATTGGGCGGGCCTCAAAATAATGAGGGACCCTCCAGTTCGTCTCAAGTTGTGGTTGAGGATAGAGCAACCATAACTGAAGCAACTCCAATCACGTCTATCCCTGGTGAAGATACTTCGGTATCTGATCCTCCAACAGATGCACCCATCCAGGAAACTGGGGAAGGTCATCTGGAGACTGTCCAGGTAACTGAACAGCCCTCTGTCACATTCATGGATCTGGACATGAATGTTAATGACGAGGAAATCCTTATAGAATCTTCGGATTCTGAAGGTACTAAAACAGACCAGGAGATTCTTGATGCTTCTGTACAAGCTCAAGACCCTTCATCTCCAGTCTTACCTCCAGACGCATCAATTTCATTTTCACCCCTTCAAGAAAATACGCCTATAGATATATCTTTACCAATATATTCCGCTCCTTTACCAACTGGGCAATTCTCACTTGCTCGAGAAATGCCCCCACCACCGTCGCCGTTGTTCACACCTGAGCATTCTCAGCATGAACAACACATTGTTTTTCCAGTCCCTTCTTCTTCCACCACTCCTTATATATATTCAACTGCTGGCCTGACAACTGGGGAGACTTCCATCAGTTTGCCTCCTCCAGTTGCTCCAGTAGTAACTGCTAGTGGTCCAGTGACACCTTCTCCTTTGTCACTGGACAGTCAAGTTGTCTCACTACAAGCCGATCTCCAAAACCTTCTAACCAGGGTGGAGGAGATTCAGAAGACACTTGACAAGAACACCAAGTCCTTCTCTAGATACCACAAAGATCATTTGACAAACATTAAGGTGGTCGATCTGGGGATAAACAAGTTTTCATCTAATGAAGACTTGGTGTTCAAAAAGCTTAATGAGTTGGTCACTGGCTGCAACAATCTGGCTGGTACTCTAAAGGAAGCCTTTGACCTAACTCACTCCAAGGTCTCCAGTTCAATCTCCAACTTGCTAGGAAATACTGTCAGAACTTCAGAAGTTGACTTGAAAGAGATTGAAAGGCAGGTTAAGGAACTTATTGAAAGACCTGGCCTAGATGTAACTGGCCTTGGAGAGCAGTTGATGACTTCGGTTGGTCAGAAAATAGAGGATACGCTGGGTGCTAGAGAAGAGCATTTGATTGAAAGGGTGATGTCTGAGATCACCAAGCTGGCCACTCCTCAGGTTGATCTGGCCCCACTTACCAGTGAGATCAACCAGTTGAGAGGCAGCATAGAAAGTTTGAACACCCAGGTATCTCTACATGCTCAATCTATAGAGAAACTGACAACTGAAGTGGAAAATCTGAAGAAGATGGATGATGAGGTTAAGGATAAGGTTGTCTCCGGTTTGGATGAGGACTCCAAGATCTTGAATGAATTGAAAACTGGTCAAGACCAAGTTGTTGCAAATGTCTTGACCCAGTCCAAGGAGACGAACCATTTATGGAGGTCCTTCAGGATGATGTGTGGCATCTTCAAAGAGTGTAAGGACATATAGTCGTGGAAGCCTCTTGACCGGTTGCCATCTCACCCCTCTGAATGGGAAGCAATTAGGGCAGGTCTAGATGCTGCCAAGGGGGAAAGAAGTTCAGTCCTTACACCAGTTGCACCTGGAAGGACTCCATCTGGATCTGGAAGAGAATTGGTTGTGGCTACCAGTACTGAAGCTGGTGAGCAGAGTGTTAGGGGGAATGTTGGTTTGGACAAAGGTAAAGGTTTAGCTGGTGATGCATCTGTCCAGCCGGCCACTGAAGTAATGTTGGAAACTGGTAATGCTGATATACTCCCTCCAGTTTCAGATAGTGATAGTAGAAAACTGGCTAGACTTGGTAATGACATCAAAGAAAGAAAGAAAATGAAACAAAGAAACCAAGTTGAGGCCAGGGCACATCTTGCTCAGATTAAGTTGCTGGATATGAGTGATGCCAATCTACTGGGTATCACTAAGGATGAGTATGTTAGGGTTAAGAATGATCCTAGGATAGTTGACCAGTTGAATGAAATGCTAGATGTAGAACTGGACAGACACTATCAAGAGGATGAAGCTGAATTCGATGCCAGGAGCTTAAACATTTCAGTGGAGAAGGCCAAAGAGATTAGGGCTAGTGGGCTTCTAAAGAGAATTTCAAATGTCAAGAAGGTTGTGAAGAGTGTACTGGATCCACCAAGAAGAAGGATTCCACAACCAAGAAAACCACTGACAAGAGATGCAAGAGATGCTGACCTTAGCACATTCGTTGAATCAACTGGCGAGGTATCCAATGAAGACATTAAGTCCGCTGTACTGGCTGCTGGTGCTGGGAGTATAAAAATCACAAATGAATCTGAAGCTAGAAACTACTACTCCCAGATCATGTCAACCAGAAGACATAGTGGTACTATTAATAGTGTCAATGTTACAATCAAGCCAGGCACCAAGGTTTTTCAAATCGAAGTTAAGTATACTGGTGGGCCACTGGTTAGAACTGATGATCCTGGTGCTATGCAATATGGATTCAGCGAATGGGTGGAGATGGTGAATGTTTTGGATGCTAAGGCACAAAAGAATAGGTTTGAGAAAGCATGGGTAAACTTTCTAAGGGGGAAAATTCAACATAAAGAAAATCTTGAGCAAAAGTTGAATAATGATCCTGAAGATACTCAGCCTATCTCTTCAGTTGCCAAGAGAAGAAGAACTGGCGAAGGGCCATCTCATTAAGTTCTTTCTTCAGTTTATCTACTTGTAATTTGTATTTACATTCTGTAACTTGTATAAATTTCATTCCCTTGTATAAATGAAGTTACCAGTTTGTAACCACAAGGTAGATAATAGATTAAAATCTAACAAACCTAAAAGAAAAACCTAAGGCATTTATTGATCTATAAAAATGCCTTAAGAAACTTATATAGATTTAAATCGAACAAGTCTCTATAGTTCACACTTGTATAGATACAAGAACTAGAAAAAGACTTAGACTATATTTCTAGACAAATAGGGGGAATTTGTTAGGACCAGTTCACCTGGAACTGGCCAGTCACCAGTTCACACTGACCAGTCACCAGTTGCATCTGGTGACCCAGTAAAACTGGTGACCAAGAAGATTTGTCCAGAATTATATTGAAGTCCAGTTGCACCATACAGTCAACGCAACTGAAGACTTCCTCCAGTTGAGAACTGACCAGTTGAAGAATCATTCCAGTTGAAGTCGAAGACAACAAATGGAAGATAGAGAATGGCAATGGCAGCGAAGCCCAGTTGGCATTCTAGTCAGTTACAAACTGGAGACCATCAGTGGAAAGCCCTTACAAAGCTTTACACTGATTATGAGGAATTGACTTGTATACTTTATGTACCTTTACCCGGATAATAAGCCTTGTCTTATTATTTAAGTAATAAAGGTACATAAAGGTGGTTGTGTAAAGTTGCTTTATCATGCGACTTTACACTGCTTTTTAAGGAATTAAATGCTATTCCTTAAATGCTCTCAACCACATTTGTACGGCTAAAGTTAACATCCCAATGTTAACTTTGCCTATAAATACAAGTCATTTCACAACCAAGAATTCAAGTTATTTCACAAAGACGAAAAAAACTTCACACTTTGCAAACCTGCAATATTCTTGGTGAACTTGTGCAATCTTCTCTCAATCGCTAAAAGGAACATTTCACAACTTTAAGTGTTTCGATTGTCTTGAGAAATTCCGAGTATAGATCAATTGTATTTCATAGGTTGTTAGGATATTTACATTCGTGTATTATCTTGGTTCCGCATCAACCTTGTAATTTGTTTAATATCAATAAATAAATTACACATTGAAAAATACATATTGTCTCATCAAGTTATCTTACAAGTTATTTGTATTATTGCATTGTTCTTTACTTATTGTCTTTGATATAAGTAATCTATCTAGAACTTGGTATATACACACTGCAACTGGTCGTCTCCAGTTCAGTGCATATATTGCAAAGTAACTCCACCATCGACATAAAGGTGTCTTCAGTAGTACCATCTATCGAGTTGGGACTTACAAAGGATAACCTTGTAGTCTGCATCGCATAATTGACTGATGCTGATCAGATTGTGTTTCAATCCATTCACATAAGCAACCTTAGTGAATTTGATCAGCCCATGGGAGAGAGACCCATATCCTTCAGTTTAGCCAGTAGAATTGTCACCAAACACAACTGTGGGACCATCGGTCTCCACGAAGTTATCCAGCAGGTCCTTGGATCCAGTCATGTGTTTTGAACAACCACTGTCCAAATACCACACTTCTTTTCCTAGCGAGGCCTGCAGGATAACATAAGAAGGATTTAGGAAGAATCATGAGCATCCTCGCTGATAGTATCATCAGCAGAGGATGTGAGAGGAAGATGAGCAAAGTCACCATCATTTAAAACGAGAGGAAGAGGGGCTCTAGGATCAGCATTTGAATCAACTGGGAAATCAACTAGCTGATGAGCAGCAAGCATGTCATGAGTAACCTCTCGTGTGAAGAATTGATCTTCAGAGGTAAAAGTGACAGAGCTTCCAGTGTTTAGAACAACCATGTTAGCGACTTGGCTGTTTTCTCCATATTCGGCCAGTATACTATCACTACCATTGGTAATGATTTCATGAGACTGGGAAAGGAGATTCGCTGAGCGGCAATGTATTCAGCAATGTTGCCATCAGTGAGAACAACATCTTCACCCAAGCTGATATCAGATTCAGCTGAGGAGTTCGCTCAGCGATTTCTGAGGAAGGATGAGCGGCGGAAGCTGAGGGTAGATTTGGCTGAATGACTACTTCAGGAGGATTCCTGGAGTCTTTGTCATTGCAGTCAGCAGCGATATGTCCTCTTTCGCCACATAAATAGCATTTTCTTCCAGCCTTCTGATTTTGAATCAGAAATTCCTTGAGTTGTGAGGATAAGTCGTTGACACGCTTATTCAACTCACAAATCTCATGATTGGAGGAAGAAGTTGATGCTACTGAAGGGCCCTTTTTCTTCCTGAACCGAACAGGAAGAGTTTTAGGAACAGGGACAAGAATGGACTTGCCCTTAGATTGAGCATTTGAAGAACAAGGGACATGATTATTCAGAACAACTCGCTGACCTCCTTGCTGAGGAGGTCTGACCTGTTGAATAGGTCTGGGTTGCTGAGAACTATGACGACTTAGAGCAACTTGCTGACCTCCTGGCTGAGGAGGTCTAACCTGCTGAACATGTTTTGTTTGTTGAGGGACAAAAGTTCCCTTTGGGACATAGACAGAATTAGGTTGCTGATAACGAGCATCAGCAAACTTAGCTCGTCTATTCATTAAGTGCTCATGCATAACAGCCTTTCTGCCAGCAGGAGAAGTATTAGAAGAAGATGAGGGCTGAGACGTAGGGCGTTCAGCGATTGCTGAGGGAATGGAATTCTCAGCGGGTTGACTAACAGGCACAGCTCGCTGAGGGGTGCTGTAGTCATATGAGACAGTGACCTTGCTCCTTCTAAAGGGTTCAACAATGAACCCACCATTGGGCTTAACAGTGAAAACCTTAGGAGCAAGAGGCTTGAAACCATCACTTGAAATGTTCCCTTCAAATGTTTGGGAAGAGGAATATTGAACACGACCCTCATTTGGCATCATGTCAATAATGGGATGGTTTGGAAAGACAGTCTTAGCAAAGCTAGCTGATGAGCTAGTTTTTGCTTGTGACGAGGAAGTGGAAGTGCTGGGTGAGGGAGACTCATCATTCAGTTCAGAATGATAGTCATTCATGCCTTTAACAAAGTAGTTTTTAAGCAATTCCTCACTAGAATTAGGAGCACTGGAAGGAATCCTCTCTTCAGCAGCAGGTCTCTCGCTGAACATATTTATGATGACAGCAGCCGTCTCATAATCACCACCGATTATCGCTTTCATTTGAGCAGGAACCTGCAAGCTGAAGATTTGGTCGTGAAGCCTAGAGGCTTTAGACCAGGAGGTGACTATCTTTTCAAGGTCAGAGACCTGATTTTTCAGCTTCTCATTTGAGATTTGAAGAGTTTGGTTGAGAAGCTTTTGGGATTCAAGCTCAACATGGACATTTCTCAAATCCTTGAGCTTGTCAGTCTTATCACTTAGCTCAGCACTTACTGAGTTAAGTTTAGACTAAAGATTAGCACGAATAGATTCGACGTACTAAATATCACAAGTAAGAGATTCAAGAATTTTAGGTTTATCCTCTTCAGAGGCAGAGGAAAAAGTGCATACCTTCTTGATTGTGACATTGACCCACTGACTGGAGCACACTTGATCTTTTGTCAGCGCCTGGTCATCAGTGAGTGCCATAAAGCAGATGGCATCAACAAAGTCCTTGCTGTTAGAAACGTCGAAATCAGCCCAGTCATGTTCTTCAGCAACAAGACCTTTGGCGGGAGTTTTGGCTTCTTCAACATCAGCCATTTTGGCATGAAGCTCATAATACTTCTTTTTGTATTCATCAGCAGGCTTGACTGAAGAGGGCCTCGCTGATGATGAAGAGGGCTTCGCTGCCTGCAAAGAAGGAATAGAAACTTTGCATTCCTTTTGGTAATGGCCCTTACGACCACACCTCCAACATTCTTCTTGAGACTTGTCTACCACTGGTTTTTGGAAACGAGTCGACCTATGACCATTCCAATTTTTAGAATATCGTTTACCAGCGAGAAGAGCAAAGTTCATGAAGTCCGAGAACATCTCTTGTCTCTCCTCGAAATCGAGGTCATTGACAAGATCTTGGATGTTAGAGGGGGTAGAATTGCTGATGTCCATGTCAAGATAGACAGGACTAACTTCAGCAGAGACCAGGGCAAGAGGGTCATGAACATTAGAGACACTAGATAAAGAAGAGGAAGAAGTTGAAGCATATGAACCAGCATGTCTTTTAGACTCAGCCTCAGCTCTCAAAGTTTGAGCGAGGGCTCTCTCTTCAAATTGAAGAGTGCCATAGAGTGACTCTAAGTCATGCTCCTTCAGTTGCTTAGTTGTTCTAAGAATTTGCCTTAAGCCTTGCCATTTGATGGGCAAGACGTCAATGAACTTGTAGCATATTTCAAGCGTATTATGCTCTATGCCCACATTTGTCATATCATTCAAAAGGCACTTAAAGCGATTATACGTGTCATCCAGACTCTCACTAGGGAGAGAGAAGAATCCTTCATAGGCACGTTTCAGATCTATTTTCTTGGTAGCAAGAACATCTGTCGTACCATCTAATCTAGTACACAGATTATCCCACACCAATTTAGAAGAAGAAAGTTTGATGACAGATTTCATTATATCATCAGGAAGGGTAGTAATAATGAGATTTCTCAACCGAGCATCCAGATTGACAAGCCTATGCTCGTCATCTGTCCATTGTACTTCTGGTTTTATGAGCTCAGTGACAACTTTAGGAGCATCAGCAGTGGCTCCTGGTGTCCTGGTAACCAGAACCGGTACATATGGCCCTCTGGTTAGAATGGTCATAAGATAGGGTTCAACTCCTACGATGTGTAGGAGCATTCTCTCCTTCCAAGATCCGAAATCATGTGAATCGAATCTGGGTGGGATGGAGACATACCCAAAATCTCTGGTATTAACCAGAGAAGGAACATAAGACATAATAGTAAGAAAAGAAAAGTAGACAGAAGTTTAAAGAAAAGTTTTTAGATGCAGAAAATTAAGTACAGAAAGAAAGATAATCTTGCAAACTTTTACTCAGATCAGATTCGGTGTGTCGAACCACCGCTCTGATACCAACTAAAAGTCCCAAGTTTGCAACGATTATGTAATTAAACAACTAATGTAAATTACAATAAGAAAGCAAGACAAGAAAGTAAACACGTTTAATCATAAGTAGTATTAATTAAACGGTGAATACATGGTTGGTTTACAAAGAAAGAAAGAAAGAAAAAAATATTGTTAAGTTTTTGCACACACGAAAACTTAACAATTATATAATCCTACAATGAGAGAAAAACACACTAAGTGACTATTGTAGAATGAACCAACAAAGTTGCGGCTAGGTCAAGTGATGCTTTATATAGAGGAGAAAAGGCATCACATGACAACCCAATAGATGTTGACACATGAAGGTTGTCAACTATCTATTGGTGTGTAAGACTGGTCTTCAGACATCTCTGTTTGCCATCTTGTTTCTTTCCCAAAATGGCATGAAAGAGAAACACCTTAGTACCATTTTAGTACAAGGTCACATGGCTCCATCTTGATCTTGCAACACGTGTCCTTGGGACCAGTCTTCTTATCTTCATTTTTCCGCCTATATTTGACTTACAACATATGACGGTGAGTCATTGAACTTATCCTTTAACTCGAAGATAATAGTGATCGCTGAAGGCTCGCTGATGAAACTTCTCGCTGAGGCTGTCAGCGACTACTTGACTCAGCAAGTAATCTTCAGCGAATCCATGACTCAACAGTTTGTAATATTTAAAAGCTCGAAAATAGCAAATGGACCTTCAAAAGAATTTTATAACCCACATCGGGTGTAATGCATTTAAAAATATCAGTTTTTTTAAATAAATAAAGACCACATGTGTCGGACTAGGTCTTATTAAATAAAAACGTATCCAATCATAATGCAAGAAACCAAAAAATATATTTTTTATGAAATAATTAGCTTGTATATATATATATATATATATATATATATATATTATATTAATATATATTATATTTCCTACATAACTATTATGAGATTATAATTAGTCTTTGTGATAAATATTTATGTAACACCCAACATTATAAAAATATGGATTTCAAAAAATTTTAAATAAAACAATCATTTAATGCGGAAAGGTCCCTTTTAAAACATCATCATTTCCTAACGGAAATGTCAATCATAGTTTTGGTGTTACTTATTGCGTCACAACGACAATTCAAGAAATCCATAAACAACAAAACAAGTGTCAGCTTAAAAAGCCGAGTAAGATAACCACAGGTTGTATAAAAAGGTTGCCAATTAAATCAATCTTATAAATATCATACGCATGTCAAGCATATAATAATTATCATCACATGTCAAGGAACCTTGCACCCGACATGATGGATAATCCTTTCGGGGTCCATCGACGTCGTTAAGGATAGGCATAACCAAATGCAGGAGCAAGCCGTTTAGCAAAGCATGGTGATCGGTCCTAACCACCCGGCAAACTCAAGCAATCATGACCATGTCGTAAGGGGCCTAATGACTACCTCGTCCGACCAACCGTAGCACACCAGCCCCTCCCGGGACTAGCATGGGTTAAGTTTAACACTTTTTGATGTGAAATACTCAGGGTCAGGCCGAGTCAACTCACAAAACACAAGCACAACGGAATTTTAAAACGAGTTTTTTGTCAAGATTTGCTGGATTTTATAAAGAAACACACCCAAGCTGACTATAAGAATATATAGTACAACAACAATCAAACATTGAAGCTAGACGGTAATAAGAACAGAAAGATAAAATAAACAAGGATAGATAAGAATCTAATACTTGCTTCGTAAAGGACTGAGCCACCAGAATCAAATACAAGAAACACTCCAAAACCACCACTATAAAGGATGAGCCACCACAAATACAGATAAAAGTAATGAAGATTTTAAGATCTCACGACAATAAATTATAAAGGCAAAGCCACCAAGATTACTGATAAAGGGACCACTTCAAACCACCAAGATCAAAGATCCATAAAGGTAAAGAAGATTTTCAAATGAATAGAATTCAGCTCTATCAAACTTTTCATAAACACATCCTGATTTTTACAATAGAAGGCAGCCCATATTTATAGAGGAAATACAAGAGACAATGAAATATTCTACCCTAGACAACTAGTACAAGGTTGTTATAAACCAACCAATAGGAATAGAGAACAGAATCTGCAGCTGCAGGGTAGTGGTGGTTCTCTCTCTGGTCCCCACTGTCTTCTTCTTCTCCCACGATCAGGTGTCACCAAAACAAGACAAAAACATACCATTGAATTCTTATCCTTATTTAGAACCATCTAGAACAGCGACACACACATGCTAATCACATGACTTGACCTGGTTATTGAAAGCATCAAAACATATAAGTGTTTGGAATTCCCAAGCTGATTCAGTTCCAAGCTGACCCTGCTCCAAGCTGACCCAGATTGAATGAACTCGCGAGCTGATCTTCAAACTTCCCCCACATTTCAGTCCTCCCATTTAAGTAAGGTGAATCCTAGGGGGCAGATAGGTTCACCAATCATCTTCCCAAAGTGTGCCATCGAGGGAAACATCATCATGGCATGAGCTGAGTCCAAGCTGACTCGGTCTGAGCTGAGTTCAGGGCAACTCAGGGGCAATTTCGCATCATCCTCCCCCTCTAAATTTGGACTTGTCCTCAAGTCCTCAAGATAGTCATCCTCCAAGTACGACATCAGATCACCAACATTAAAAGTACTTGAGACCGAGGTATCTCCAGACAGCTCAACTTTGTACCACATCTTTCCAACACCTTGAAAGGGCCTTCAGCTCTAGGCATCAGCTTACTCTTTCTTTTTGAAGGAAATCTTTCCTTATCTTTCCAACACCTTGAAAGGGCCTTCAGCTCTAGGAACCAGCTTACTCTTTCTTTTTGAAGGAAATCTTTCCTTCCTAAGGTGGATCCAAACCAGAACTCCTGGTGCAAAAGTAGGTTGTCTTCTATTCTTGTTTGCCTTGGCCTTGTAATTAGCATTTACCTTCTCAATTCTGGCCTTGACTTGTTCATGCAGCTTCTTGATCTCCTTTTCCCTGCTTTCAGCTTCAACACAAACTTTTGGCTCAATAGAAAAAGGAATCATGTCTATGGGTGTTAGTGGATTCATACCATAACATATTTCAAAAGGGGATTTTCCAGTAGAATAATTAGGAGCCCGATTGAAAGCAAAGTCAGCTTGAGAAAGCTTCAGATTCCAATCTTTCAAAGTCTTCTTCACCAGTGTTCTCAACAGCATCCCAATAGTTCTGTTTGTTACTTCAGTCTGACCATCAGTTTGGGGATGGTGAGAAGTGCTAAACAACAGCTTAGTACCTATCAGCTTCCACAATGTCTTCCAAAAATAAATCAAAAACTTTGTATCTCTATCTGAGACAGTAGTCTTTGGAATTCCATGAAGTCGAACTATTTACTGAAAGAACAAGGCTGCTACTTTGGTGACATCATTAGTAGTGTGGCAAGGAATGAAATGTGTAACATCCATGACTTTTAACCCGTTGACTATTTCATGCAATTTAACTAACAACTTTAGTTAGTAATATATTGAGGTCATTTTGGAGATCATTTGTGTACATGTGTTCATTTGAGCTCATTTGGTTCATTTATATGGTTATACGACGACATATGATTGGTGTTAGACTAGAATATGATTCGGGTTATCCGTGGGTCGACCCGAGACCCATAACCCACCATCTAACTCCCCACCTTATCCTTTCTTTCTCCTTTTCTCTTCCACACTTCCTCATCCACTTCTTTCTTCCCTTTCATGAACAAAACACACACACACACACAAATCTCTAGTTCATACTTTAAATTCTTGATTCATATCAATATTACAAGTGTTTTAGCTAGATAATCAAAACCCATGTCATCATCTTCTTCAACTTGCAAGAATTAGGGTTATCAAGCTTCCATTTCTCCATTTTAGCTTAAATTCGGGTTTAGCACTTGGTGGAAGTTTTGGTAAGTGTTTCTTTGTTTAAATTCATCCTTATATAGTGTATAACTTGTTTCTTGGTCCATTTGAATGAGCTTTGGGTCAAATTAGGGTTTCATGTGTTCTTGGTTTGGGTTTGGTTGGATTTGGGTTGATTTAATCATGGATTGATGAAATGGAGGAGTTTTGATGATGGGTTATGTTCAAATTATGTTAGTAACATGTTTTGTAGCTTCAAAATGGTCCCAAAATGATCAAAAATGAGTTTGGGGTCGATTTGGAGGTGTTTGGGTTCGTATTTCTTGATTTTGGGCATAGCTGGTCGATTTTGTTCAGTACCCAGTGTAAATTACGCCAGATGGGCCGTAAATTACGCCCCTCTAGTTTTGCTTTACGCCACCTTTACGCCAGAATTTTCTGTTTTACGCCAAAAACTCATCTTTCTTGTAACGATCATAACTTTTGAACCGTAAGTCTGTTTTCGACGATTCAAGCGGCCACGGAAGCGTAAATGAGTCTACTTTTTAATGGTATAGGCCTCTGAGTCCAAAACCTATTTTAAAAAATTAAACGTTTTGATAAAGCAACAGGGGTCAAGTCCCGGTGAGTCATTGTGAAACAAAACGTAACGATTCCACCTTGGTTGGATCAAAACCTTATAAAATGGACATAATAAAGCATTTATAGTAATATTAGGTCAATATTTAGGAGACCTTGACTTTTGAGATGCTTTAGGATTAATATGATACGTGTATGATAGGTTTCGGCTCTCGTGGACATCGGTTCTACTTCGTTTCATCTTGGGATTGTATTGCGCGCGTCAGGTGAGTTCTGTATCTCCCTACTCAATAGAGATTCGGGCTGGAAAGTGTACAATGTTTTGTGTGTTGACTTTGCTTGATTGTGCAATTATATGTTTTCCTTGATTGATGATGCGGTTTGATTGTGCACACGTTAATTGTCTTGAATGATGATGTTGTTTGATTGCGCATAGGTATGATTGTCTCAGTTGATGATATTGTTTAATTGATGGATTGTGAAATTGATTGATATGATTGATTGATTGAATGATTGATTGTGCATTTGTTATGGATATATACATTGTGATTAGGATAGTGTGCATACATGGAAGACGGTAATGCCTTCGAAGGGTTATAGATGTGGTGGGAAGGCTGCGGGTGACCCTATATATAAGTATCTATGACTCCTCGAAAGTAGAATTGTAGGAAGTGTATGTACTTGTTGGATGGTTGATATGATGGACTTGTTGATTGATATGACGAGGGCTGTGAGACATGAGTGTGGCAACGATTGGTTAACCAAAGCGCGCACCTGCCAAGTGCACTGCCAGCCTACTCTCCTTTGTGGAATCCCCCGGGGTAGGATGCGGCACTAACACCCCCATTGTTGTTGGGAAGCCGGTGTCAAGCTCGGGGTAACCGTATGAGACGGTTCTTATATGTTCTTACTTGTTGATTATTTGTTGAGGCAACGATTGGTTAACCAAAGCGCGCACCTGCCAAGTGTACTGTCGGCCTACTTTTCCTTGTGGAATCTACCGGGGTAGGATGCGGCACTAACACCCCCATTGTTATTGGGAAGCCGGTGTCAAGCTCGGGGAGACCGTATGAGATGGTTCTTATGTGTTTATTATCATTGTCCTTGTTATTGGGTGTTGTTGTTGTCGTTATTGTAGCGAGTTTGAGCTTTGTTGCTGTATCCATGTTAATTGATGTTGTTATAAGATGTGTTTGATTATTACACGTAGTCTAACTATCGTGTGTAGTTATCGTGTGGATACTTGTGTGACGGGGTTGTGCTATATGCAAACCTAAATGGCGTGTCATGTGTTGTATTAGGGCTTATTGTAAGTTTTACTTGCCTTTATCTTGTTCATATTGTGGATGATTGACGATGGTTTCTTGTGATCCATTACTACGAACTCACCAACCTAGTGTTGACTTTGTTTAGTACACTTTTCAGGTTATTAGGTGAATCTGAGACGTGATGGTTGATTGTTGCGTTTACTAGGGCTTGGACTTGGACTTACATGGATCCGTGATTCATTTGCCCCTTTCATGGTTTCATGCTCTTTATGCATATTGTACCTTGAATGTTTGATGTTGGATTCACCGAATCCTTTTATTTCATATAGTTCATGTTCTACGATAATTCCATGCTAATGCTATATCTTTTCGGTAATATCCCAGGCCTAGCTTGGGGTGTAATAGAATGGTGGCCCATGCAGGTCGTAGAGAATTAGGCGGATTGACCTAGACTACGGCTCAAGTAAAAACTCTTCATATAGCATGCATGGTTAGAAATTTTGTGTGCAACGTGAATTATATGAATCTTGAAAAGTGTACATTGTGAGTCCATAGACAGGATCATTTATGTGACAATGTGAGTACAATTGGACAATGTATTATTTTGAGATGAGTACTATGTGATCAATGTGTTGTTTTGAAACGAGTATAATGTGAACAATGTGCTTTGTTGATTATGATGAGATGAATTGGATTGTGTTGTTGTTTGATGATAGTTTGGTGAATTAGGGCAAAATGAAGTTATGGCATTAACGTAGTATAACATTATGGCAACCCTAAAACAGAGTGATTAACTATTTTATGGTCACCTGATGGTATATGCAAGTTAATGACATCATGGATTGCACATGCTTGGCTTAGAGTATAATAAGGAACCGATATGTTTAATGGGAGTTGATTGGGTGGAGGGAAAGCCGCTGGTATCACCTATATATAAACCCAATCAATAACTAGAAGGCATATCAGATTCGGACTATACTTTAAACCGCTTGTTTTCTTGTATGCTTATGTGGTGAAATGTGTTAGATATGAGCACTTGGTTTTGATGATGGACAATCGTTGTGAACTTGGCACGAGAACATGATAGATAACGATTACTTGAGAACTTTGGTATATTGTCCTTAGCGTAGTGATATGAAATACGTATGATATATTGGTATGATAGCATGATATATGACAGTTACTTGAGAACATTTATATGTTGGCCTTAGTGTAAAGACATTGAACATGTGTAGTGTGTTGGTATGAAATCACTAACTACTAGTACGACTAACACGAGAGCAATTGTGAAGCTAATCCCCGGGTCATAAACTCTAGGGTTATTACTATAGTTAGAGATTTGATGATGGAATGACATGTTGTTTCGTATGATTGAGTAACATATATGTTATGCATGTGTGATGTGTATGTATGTATGGCCCGTAGTGGTCACGTCGATGTTGTAAATGTTTTTGTTATTGTTCGACTTAAACGTGTTGATAAACGGTTAGGATACAATGTGATGAATGTGTTCATATGCACCCTTAGAGAGGGTCAATGTTGTAAGCATCCTAACTCTCATATGTTTGGTATCCCAACACTAACGATGTTAATTGTAATTGGTGAACAATGAGGATATGTTGCTTAATAGTATGTGAACTTGAACATGTATGAGACATTGTTAAACTTGGTTGTAAGCATGATATAATGTATTTGGTGATGCACGTGTAAAATGTATTAGTCGGTGAAGGATTATATGAATGAATATAACATGCTAGTTTTATTGCATGATTATGGGAAAAGTATATCATTAAACTTGGTTTTTATGCATGATATAACGGAAATAGGTAATGCATGTGTAGGTGTGTTAATCGATGAGCACTTTCATGAATGGATTGGTGTACTAGTTTGATAGTTTTAGCATGTATAAATTATGTTGTTAAGCTAAATTGTATACATGATATAAGCGAATACGGTGATGCATGTATAAATATTTACTCAATGGACAATTTTATGAGTAAGAATGGTAGACGTGTTTAATAATTCGAGTATGCCCAAAACTTTATTTCTTAACTTAGTTATAAGAATGAATTGATAATTCATGCATAGTTGTACCCAACGTATGAGAGATCATATGTATGACTTGGCATGTGAGATTAGTTGATAGAACATGCAGAATCTTACCTCCTAACTTGGTTAAATGGATGAATTGTTAGGATATGTGGTAGAACAATTATGGTTGCCATGATACTCCAATTGTTGAATATGCTTGAATTTCGTTGCCCAACTAACTTGGTGAAATAAATCGTTAGGACTTGATAATACATGCGTAAAGGTAATTGAAATCTTGGACAATTGTGTGTATAGGTTGCCATGCTAGCTGATGAACGTCCATTTTGTGATTATTTCCCCTATCATTAGGCCGCATTTTAATGCCTAATCGAGTTTATATATGTGAACTTTTAATAATTAATGAGATTGAATATTTATACAGGTTCGCAGATAATGTCGCATATTGGACTCGGCTAGGTGGAGCATCATACTACAAGAGAAAGTCAAACAAGTCAGAATCATTGTGCACGTGTGTGAAGCTGTCGAATAACATCAACAACAATTGTGAAATTGAGAATAAAATGTGGTGGTGGTCTTGTGTCTGTCCAGCCGAAAAGAAGGAAAGGCCCAAGGCCTTGGGCCTTGTGGTTCATGAGCCCAGCCGAGAGAAAAGAAAGAAGCAGCAGCCCACTTGGGCCTGGTTACTCGTGAACTTTTGGTCGTTTTTGAGGTCGGCGAGCAGGAAAACCCCAAACTTGGGGATTAAGTCAACATCACTTTTACCTACCTATATATATATTAATAGGGGAAATCGAAGCTGCTGTCGACTGCAGCTTCCATGGCTGCAGTCTCACACACATACAATTAAATGATTGATCTTTCCCAAAAATGCCCCCCTGATTTTCACGGTGAAAACTTCAACCGCATGATGCGGTTGACTGCATCCAACCTTTCCCCATATTAATATTATATACGAGGTTAAAGTGGTGTTGCCTTATCGAAAAGAAACGCAGCCGCATACAACAACAATTATTATCATTAATTACTAGGTCAAATTAATTAGGGTCGTGGTGTTGATTCGAAGGAGCGGCCAAGAAAGATACGGACTGCGTGACTTCAATATCCCTATTATTAGTTTGATCTTTCTTTTACTCTTTTTATTATTGTTAGCATACTTTATTGCAAGACTATTTTATTTGACAATTGTTATTATGGATTTATTTATTTTAATGAATGTTAGGTTTAATTATCTTGTCATGAGTAGCTAAGTAGTTTTGCGTCTATTTGGATAATGTGATCATGCCGTGATAGTTTTCTATATTAGATTGTTGAACCGATTCTATGCTTTGTCTCAGATCCATGGTTATTGAGTCAGACAAATGTTATTAGTTTTCATATACAAACCTGTTTTACTGATTTGTTTGGGTCGATTTAGTACTAAGGCCTTAGAGTCATTTAATTTGTTTGTGAAACATTAATCGGTCTATAATTAATGTGGTCTCTTGACTTGTAACCGAGCGGGGGATGGTTAATTAATAATTTGGCTCAACTGAACATGTGTTTTATTAGGTTATTCTAGTTGATCTGGCGAACGGAAACCGGATCCGGGTGACTAGAATAATTAGTGTCAAGTGACTTTTAGAACCCTAGAAGAATCTTGACTTACATAAAAGATAAAGTCATAGTTACAAAACTCAGGTTTTAATGCTCAGTGAGCGACCTTAACAGGAACTCATTGAAGGGTTTGACCAGTCGAAAGGCAGTCAAACTAAATAGTTTGGTGAATCTAACGAGAATCCGAACGTGAGAAGAGTTGTTCAACAAATCTAAACCGTTTTCTAAATAATCATGGCATGTGAACTGTTCCAAGTAGATGCAATGTTTTAATTTTATTGTTTTGCTAGATTAATCAATTAATGTTTTTATTATTTTAGTTTTATTTAAGTCGTGACAAACCCCCAAATCCTAGAATTACACCTAGCTAATTTCTTAGACATAGTCTCTGCGAACGATCCTGGTCTTACTTATTTACTATGCTGCAAACGAACGGGTCCACTGCCCGTGAGTGAGTGTAGTAGAGAAGTTAACCTTGTACTTTTAGAAATTTAAAACTTGTTAGGAATTTAAGTTAATTATCTCGCTCATCAAGTTTTTGGCGCCGCTGCCGGGGACTATTAGCTTAGGAATTTAGTTAGGTTAGGGTAATTCGAGCTTTTTCGTGTCTACACGGAAGAGTTAGTTTTAGTCTTTTTAGGATTAGTTTAATTTCTTTTTAGTTAATCTAGTTTAGGTGTCATTTTTATTTTCATTATTATAAAAACCATAAAAATTTGAAAAATTTAAAAAATCCAAAAAAATATTTTTCTTTTATTTGCTTAAGTTAGTTTTAGTTTTTGTCTTTTCTTTTTCGTCTTTTTATTTTTATCAATAATTAGTGCTTTTCACGGGTATAGTTAGTGTCTGTTTTGCAGGATTAAGCATCACTCATGGAGTTTGAAGTCTCTGAATCCGATGACGAATATTATAATCCTTACATGGATGAGATTACGGAGTTCAAGCAACAGGAAGGTGAAACATGGGTAGACGCTTGGAGAAGAATGAAAGAGTTGGTTAAAGCATTTTGGGAACTTGGACCGCCAGAGTCTTATTGGGAAAGGAAACAGAATATTGAGTGCATGTCTGCAATTTGGTTTTATGTAGGACTGCAGGTTCCAAGTATGAAGGCTGTGGACATTGCTTGTGGTCGTCACTTTCCCCCCAATTCATTAGAAGAGGCCTACGCTTTCTTGGAGGAATATAGTCAAGCGGGGAAGGAAAAATCACAGGAGCGTTGCCTAACCCTCAAGGATTTTCTTGGCTGCACGGTCATATATGATGATGGTCCACATCCCAATGAGGTTGTATCTAATTCTGAGTTTATTCCAAGTGCTACTAAATCGGTTTCGCAGGTTCAAAAGGAATTGCAAGTTTGTCAGTCACCCCCCGAAGATGGAGATGGAGATGAAATATCACATCCGAAACTAAGCAAGATTCATCTTGCTGATATGGAGAACCTTTCCTCAACCATTGATGCAATCCCGGTCGAAAAGGAGCAGGAGCAAGGCAAAACAAGCAAAATCGAGAGATCTGTCAACGGTCTGGAGCCTCCAGCGCAGCTGGTCCTTCAGGCCAGCGTCGCTGGTGACTACCAGCGCCGCTGGGAGACTCCCAGCGCCGCTGGGAGCCCCAGCGCCGCTGGGAACTCCCAGCGCCGCTGGGAGACTCCCAGCGCCGCTGGGAACTCCCAGCGCCGCTGGGAACTCCCAGCGCCGCTGGGAGACCCCAGCGCCGCTGGGAACTCCCAGCGCCGCTGGGAGACCCCAGCGCCGCTGGGAACTCCCAGCGCCGCTGGGAACTCCCAGCGCCGCTGGGAGACTCCCAGCGCCGCTGGGAGACTCCCAGCGCCGCTGGGAGACTCCCAGCGCCGCTGGGAGACTCCCAGCGCCGCTGGTGGCTTCAGAACAGCAACCAGCGCCGCTGGGAGACCCCAGCGCCGCTGGGAGCCCCAGCGCCGCTGGGAGCTCCCAGCGCCGCTGGGAACTCCCAGCGCCGCTGGGAGACTCCCAGCGCCGCTGGGAGCCCCAGCGCCGCTGGGAGACTCCCAGCGCCGCTGGGAGCCCCAGCGCCGCTGGGAACTCCCAGCGCCGCTGGGAGACTCCCAGCGCCGCTGGGAGACTCCCAGCGCCGCTGGGAGCCCCAGCGCCGCTGGGAACTCCCAGCGCCGCTGGGAGCTCCCAGCGCCGCTGGGACCCCAGCGCCGCTGGGAGACTCCCAGCGCCGCTGGGAGCTCCCAGCGCCGCTGGGACTCCCAGCGCCGCTGGGAACTCCCAGCGCCGCTGGGAGCTCCCAGCGCCGCTGGGACCCCAGCGCCGCTGGGAGACTCCCAGCGCCGCTGGGAGCTCCCAGCGCCGCTGGGACTCCCAGCGCCGCTGGGAGACCCCAGCGCCGCTGGGAACTCCCAGCGCCGCTGGGAGCCCCAGCGCCGCTGGGAACTCCCAGCGCCGCTGGGAGCCCCAGCGCCGCTGGGAGACTCCCAGCGCCGCTGGGACTCCCAGCGCCGCTGGGAGACTCCCAGCGCCGCTGGGAGACTCCCAGCGCCGCTGGGAGACCCCAGCGCCGCTGGGAGACTCCCAGCGCCGCTGGGAGACCCCAGCGCCGCTGGGAGACTCCCAGCGCCGCTGGGAGCCCCAGCGCCGCTGGGAACTCCCAGCGCCGCTGGGAACTCCCAGCGCCGCTGGGAGACTCCCAGCGCCGCTGGGAGACCCGCGCCGCTGTGGCCTCCTGGACAACAACCAGCGCCGCTGGTGGCTTCAGAACAGCAACCAGCGCCGCTGGGAAGACCCCCGCGCCGCTGGCAGCCCCGTTTCAGACAGATTCGCGTTCTGAGTTTGTTTTGACTCCGGAATGGAAGCCCGATCAGATCCGGATCATTTTTCCACAACAAACGGAGCGTGAAACAGGTAAGCATTCTAACTTATTTGATTTATTATCTATTGAAATGCTTTCCTTTGATTTGTATGCAGGAGTGCCAATTCCGCTGATATCTTTCAAGAAGATCATGACACGAAAGAAGGAGCTGGATAAACGGGATACGAATCTCAAAATGGAGGTATGAGAGGATACAAGTCGAGATGATTTGCAACCTGAGCTGGGTTATTCAGGGAGCCTTCTAATCTTTTATGCTTTAAATAGTTGTGAATGCATTGAATTGGTTAATTTTAGGGCTAGTAGTAATTTCATGCACTATTGTTTATTCTTTAAACTAGCCCCGGACCCCTTAGCTCCCGACCCTTTGGAATGGACTGACATAAGCCTTAACATGAAATACTTGAAGGTTCCGTGTCATAAGGGTATTTCTGAAATTATATATGTTAGGATGAAAGGCTGGATTTTTAAGATGAGTTTTGTAAAGAAAATGAATAATTTTTACATCTTAAAAATGAATTTCGTTAAGGTGAACAAAATGGATTGGGTAATGGTCAAGATTAGATTCACATTTTACTCACCTTATTCGCGTAAACCGCCCAACACTTTAAGTGTGGGGGCGTTTAAGACCCCGCCATGGCAAGTTTGGGGAATGAGTCCGGCTGAAGACTCGGTAAATTTAGCGCTTCTTGGGAGGCAACCCATGTATGTGTTTTTTATTTTTCATGCATTAGGTTATTTTGTTTAATAATAATATTGCTTCTTGTTCTATTTCGGTTGAACAAGCAAGTAATCGTGTTTTTCATTTTTGTCATGTCTTTTTAGTTTTGATATTTTGATTTAGATGTGCAGACGACAGGTTAATCATGAGCTTTGTAGATCATTGCAAGTGGTGAGGAGGAGAATATCAAGGAACAAGGTTACACAAGCTCAAAGAGGTGTAATGGTGGTTTGAAGAAGCATCGGTTCGAGATTCAACACTCAAGGCGGAGGAGAAATGATTGATATGAAGAGTTTGGCGCTGTCTTGGTATTTTGGCCATAACGTTTTCATTCGATGTCCGTTTTCGACGAGTGACCAGGCCACGGAACCGGGAAAGAGAGAGCTACAACTTTGATTTTGAGCAGATTTTGTCATTCAGGACCCACCAGCGCCGCTGGGCCCACTTAAGCGCCGCTGGGAGCAGCAGATTCATTCCCAGCGCCGCTCAGAGGTCCAGTGGCAGTTCGAACTTCATTTTAAACCTTGTAAACACATTCCTAACCCCTCTCAATCACCCAACACTTATCAAGAGCCGCTCAAACCTCCGTTAGCACATCGAGATCACCAAAAAAACCAAAAAAACCCTAAAATCCAAAATAAAAAAAAAATCAAAAAGTCAGAAAATACCAATAAGAGAAGAAGATGGAGAATCAAAAATGGATCGCCATCAAATGGAGTCGACTCAACTTTTAAAGATCTTCATCATTCATGGTCGCTCCACAAATGCCATCTTCAACAGCAATTCATGCAATTTAAGCCCGGGAAGTTTTGTTAATCCTTTATCTTATCGTGTTTTTCCTATTACCCTTTCTGTTATGTTATGTTTAGTACAACGAAGACGTTGTACAATTTAAGTATGGGGGGATGGAATAGGAAAAACCCGTGGCTTAATTGTTTGAATAATCATAAGTTTTCTACTACTTAATTCATGCAAAATTAAAATCTTTATTGTGTCTGAAAAACATTTTGAGAATATAAGCTTTGCAAGTAGACAAAAGATGACGATAACTAAGCAATATTAGCTTTGGTAGATGAACGGTTAGTTAGGACTTTTAGTTTAACTATAGATTTGTGGCTGTTCATTTTTCCAAATGGATTAGAGCTTAGACTGAAACTGAATGCAATTATGTTTGCCATAGCACACTTAACCGGACTTTAATATGCCTAGCAATTAGAGCTATCTATTTATTAGTATAGGTGTATTAATTGGACTTAATTATATACGTGCTTGTGTAGGAACTAGTTTAGACGTATGGTTCGCCTTAATTCTTACACTATTGATTGTAAACTAGTTGCATGCGGAGTAAGTGTATGAGTCATCTGGGGTCTCTGATAATGTCTATTGCATGAATAATGTGGTAATCTTAAGAAAAGACAATCAGTAGATTAATTAAAAGAGTTCAAAGAACTAATAACGAGTAAAATCTATACGCATCAAGTTATGTCGCTCTGCGCGTGGGGAACCACCGACCTGTCACCATGTAAGTCCCAACTCAAGAGATGGTACTACTGAAGACACCTCTATGTCGATGGTGAGATTACTTTGCAATATACACACTGATCTGGAGACGACCAGTTGCAGTGAGTATATAACCAGGTTAATGGATAGATTACTTATTAAGGTGACAATATATAATAAGTAAAGACAATGCAATAATTAAAGTACTTGTAAAGTAAATCTGGTGAGACGATATGTAATTTTCAAGTGTAATTTATTTATTAACTTTAAATAAATTACAAGGTTGTTGCGGAACCAAGATAATACAATAATGTAAATATCATAACAACCTATGAAATACAATCGATCTAATACTTGGAAATTCTCTTCAACAATCGAAACACTTAAAGTTGTGAAATGTTCCTTTTAGCGATTGAGAGAATATTGCACAAGTTCACCAAGAATATGCAAATGTCGAATATGCAAAGTTGTTTCTTGGTTGTGCAACGACCTCTATTTATAGGCAAAGTTGACATTGGGATGTCAACTTTGGCCGTACAAATATGGTTGAGAGCATTTAAGGAATAACATTTAATTCCTTGAACATGCTTGATAAAGTAAGACATAAAGTCACTTTATCCAACCTACTTTATGCACTTTTGTACTTTAAACATAGATAATGTGTATTGTCCGGTTAATAGTACATAAAGTAAAAAGATCTTCCTCGTAATCAGTGTAAAGCTTTGTAAGTACATTACACTGATGGTTCTCCAGTCTTGATCTGGGTAAAACATCCACTGGGCTTCACTGCCATGTATGTTTTCTATCTTCCACTTGTTGTCTTCGACTTCAATTGGAATGTCTTCAGGTTTGATCAGATCTCAACTGGAGGAAGTCTTCAGTTGCATTAACTGTACACTTGCAACTGGACTTCATGTATTTCTGGACAAATCAACCGGTCTCCAGATGCAACTGGAGACGCTCCAGTTTATTAATAAACTGGACCTAACAAATTCCCCCTATTTGTCCTGAAATATTGCCAAATCTTTTCAAGTTTTGTTTCTACACAAGTATGAACTTGAAAGACTTGTTTGACTAAATCTATCTAATTTTCCAAGGCATTTTTATATATCAACAAATGCCTTCGGTATTTCTTTTGAGTTTGTTAGATTTAATCTGTTATCTATCTTATGGTTACAACCTGGCAACTTGTATATACATGAATTGAAACTTACAAAAGTTACAAGAAAGTAAATAAAATTACAAGTAGATAACTGGAAGAAGAACTTATACAGATGGCCCTTCGCCAGTTCTCCTTCTCTTGTTCAAAGAACCAATTGGTTGAGAGTCTTCAGGGTCAATCCTTAATCTGTTCTCCAGATTTTCTTTGTGTTGGATCTTGCCCTTTAACAAATTGATCCATGATTTCTCAAACCTATTCTTGGTCTCTTTGGCTTCCAAAAAGTCATCCATCTCAATCCATTCGCTGAACCCATACTGGACAACTGATGGGTCATCAGTTGTCACTAGTGGCCCTCTAGTGTAACTGACTTGTACTCTGAATACTTTGGTGCCTGGCTTCACAATAACACTTACACCATTAATCTTGCCATTGTGTTTTCTCTTAGCCATTATTGATGAATAATAGGCTCTGGCTTCAGATTTATTGGCAATCTTGGCAGATCCAGCTAAGGGAATGCATAGCAGCCTATATATCATCATTGGACACCTCTCCAGTTGGTTCAACAAACGTTCTCAAATCAGCATCCCTGGGCAAATGTTTTCTTTTTGGTTGGGGTGCCCTTCTTGGTGGATTCAACACTCTTTTCACAATTTTCTGAACATTTTCAAGTCTTCTTTGAATCCCACCAGCCCTTATTTCTCTTGTCTTCTCCACTGATACATTTATAGTTCTGGCATCAAAAGAGACTTCATCATCTGGATACTCCCTATCAAGTTCAATATCCCGTCTTTCCATTATTGCACCCATGATTCTTTGATCATGTTTGATTCTGGCATATTGTTCCAGTGAGATGCCCAACAAACCAGCATCTTGTGCATCAAGGACTCCTAAATCTCTGATTTGTTCTCTGGCCAGCCTTTGGTCTTCTTGTCTTTTTCTATTTCTTTCTTTTAGTGCATGACCAATTGCTGCCAGTGTTCTTGAGTCACTTTCTGTCACTGGAGGGATTTTATCAACATTACCAGTTTCCAGCACACTGGCTTCAGTACCAGTTGCTTTTTCTTGTGTATCAGTGGCCAGCTGGGCAGTTTCATCAGTTGCTTTGCCCTTGCCCTTATCAACATTCCCCCTATAAACTATATCATCAAACTGCTCAATTACTTGCTGACCAGCATCAGTACTGGCAGCTATCATAATTGCCCTTTCAGATGAAGCATCTTGAGTTGAAGTTGGTGCAAGGACTGCACTTCTTTCCCCCTTAGCAGCATCTAGACCTGCCCTAATAACTTCCCAGTCAGAATTGTTGTGTGGAAACCGGTCAAGAGGCTGCCACGACTGCATGTCCTTGCACTCTTTAAAAATGGTGCACATCATCCTGAAAGATCTCCACAAATGGTTGGTCTCTCTCGTCTGGGTCAGCACATTTGCAGCAACATGTGCCTGACCAGTTTTCAATTCATGTAACACTTTGGCATCATCTAGAGAGAGACCAGCAACCACTTTCTCTTTTTCCACTTCCTTTTCTTTCAATTTTGTAACTTCAACGGCCAGTTTATCAATGGATGTGGTATGGGAAGATACTTCGGTGTTCAATGCATTAATGCTGCCCTCAACTGGTTGATCTCAAGAGTTAGTGGGGCCAGATCAACCCGAGGAGGTGCAAACTTGGTGATCTCGGACATCACCTTTTCAATCAATTGTGCTTCCCTAGCAGCCAAGATATCTTCTATCTTTTGCCCAACTGAAGTTGCCATCTGCTGCCCAAGCTCAGTCACATTAAGACCATGTCGTTCAACTAACTCCTTGACCAGTCTTTCAATCTCCTTCAAATCAACTTCAGATGATCTTACAGTGTTACCCAGCAAGTTGGAGATTGAAGTGGTGACTTTTGTTTGAGTAAGGTCAAAGGCTTCCTTTAGAGAACTGGACAAAGTATTGCAGCCAGTGACCAACTCATTGAGCTTGTTAAAAACCAAGTCTTCATTTGCAGTAAACTTGTTTATCCCTAGGTCCACCACTTTTTGATTTGTAACATTTTCTTTATTGTACCTGGAGATAGACTTGGTGTTTTTGTCAATTGCCTTTTGAACATCCTCCACCCTTTGAATAAGGTTTCGGATGTCGGCTTGGAAAGAGACAAATTGACTGTCCAGTGACGGAGGGGAAGGTCTCACTGGACTTGCAACAGATACTACTGGAGCAACTGGAGGAGGCACATTAAGGGAAACCTCCTCAGTTAACAACTCAGTAGTTAAAGAAATAGAAAAAGAAGTGGGTAAAGAAGAAGGACGCTGAGGAAGATCAAGTGGCTGAATATACCGAGTATTCTCAGGTATATTAGCTGGCGGCGGTGGCGCATAGATCTATCTCTAAAAAGAGATATCATACCTGATGATGGTGGTAGTGCCATATGTCTATTGCTAGACACATAGCTTGATATGGAGGGTGGAATTTCAGGGAGCTCATTTGTGTGAGATGGTGAAACTGAAAATTGAAGCATCTGGAGGGGAGATAAGAGATGAAGGGCCTTGATCTTGTACAGAAGAATCAAGAATCTCATTATCTGAAGCAGTTCCTTCAGAGTCCGAAGACTCTATTAGGATTTCACCTTCATTAACATCCATGTCCAGATCCATGAATGTCTCAGGTGGCTGAACTAGTTGTTCAGTCTCCTGATGAACTTGACCAGTTACCTGGACAGTTGCATCAGTTGTTGGCTCAGTCGTGGTGACATCATCCTGAAAGATCTCCACAAATGGTTGGTCTCTCTCGTCTGGGTCAGCACATTTGCAGCAACATGTGCCTGACCAGTTTTCAATTCATGTAACACTTTGGCATCATCTAGAGAGAGACCAGCAACCACTTTCTCTTTTTCCACTTCCTTTTCTTTCAATTTTGTAACTTCAACGGCCAGTTTATCAATGGATGTGGTATGGGAAGATACTTCGGTGTTCAATGCATTAATGCTGCCCTCAACTGGTTGATCTCAAGAGTTAGTGGGGCCAGATCAACCCGAGGAGGTGCAAACTTGGTGATCTCGGACATCACCTTTTCAATCAATTGTGCTTCCCTAGCAGCCAAGATATCTTCTATCTTTTGCCCAACTGAAGTTGCCATCTGCTGCCCAAGCTCAGTCACATTAAGACCATGTCGTTCAACTAACTCCTTGACCTGTCTTTCAATCTCCTTCAAATCAACTTCAGATGATCTTACAGTGTTACCCAGCAAGTTGGAGATTGAAGTGGTGACTTTTGTTTGAGTAAGGTCAAAGGCTTCCTTTAGAGAACTGGACAAAGTATTGCAGCCAGTGACCAACTCATTGAGCTTGTTAAAAACCAAGTCTTCATTTGCAGTAAACTTGTTTATCCCTAGGTCCACCACTTTTTGATTTGTAACATTTTCTTTATTGTACCTGGAGATAGACTTGGTGTTTTTGTCAATTGCCTTTTGAACATCCTCCACCCTTTGAATAAGGTTTCGGATGTCGGCTTGGAAAGAGACAAATTGACTGTCCAGTGACGGAGGGGAAGGTCTCACTGGACTTGCAACAGATACTACTGGAGCAACTGGAGGAGGCACATTAAGGGAAACCTCCTCAGTTAACAACTCAGTAGTTAAAGAAATAGAAAAAGAAGTGGGTAAAGAAGAAGGACGCTGAGGAAGATCAAGTGGCTGAATATACCGAGTATTCTCAGGTATATTAGCTGGCGGCGGTGGCGCATAGATCTATCTCTAAAAAGAGATATCATACCTGATGATGGTGGTAGTGCCATATGTCTATTGCTAGACACATAGCTTGATATGGAGGGTGGAATTTCAGGGAGCTCATTTGTGTGAGATGGTGAAACTAAAATTGAAGCATCTGGAGGGGAGATAAGAGATGAAGGGCCTTGATCTTGTACAGAAGAATCAAGAATCTCATTATCTGAAGCAGTTCCTTTAGAGTCCGAAGACTCTATTAGGATTTCACCTTCATTAACATCCATGTCCAGATCCATGAATGTCTCAGGTGGCTGAACTAGTTGTTCAGTCTCCTGATGAACTTGACCAGTTACCTGGACAGTTGCATCAGTTGTTGGCTCAGTCGTGGTGACATCATCGCCAGGAATAGAGGTCACTGGAATTGCCTCAGTTACAACTGCTTTATCCTCAGTCATAACATCATCAGCCGAAGAGTTTGGAACCTCAGTCGCCAGTTGTGACTGGCCAGCGACTTCATCAGTTCGTGCAGTAGCAGTGTTAGAAGTTTGGCCATCGACACTTGTTTGTGCAGACTCTAACTCTACTCTGGGTTGGGCTAACCCAGTATTCTCTTCACCACTTCCTCCTACAAAAATTTCGAAAGTGGTTGCTTGTAGTGTATCCCTTTGACTTTCTTCAGTAACCTGTTGGGAGGCTACTGAAGGGATGGCTTGGGTACTAGTGTCAGTGGCTCGTACTGACTGATTCCTAGGATGTTTGGTTCTTGGAGCCTTTGGGGAAACTGGAGGACCTATTAGGAGGCCTCCAGTTGGTTCTGTAGGAACCGACAGGTTGGAACTGGCAGGGTTTGGCTGTTGTTCAGGCCCTACAACTGCCATGGTGCCAAAGGACGAACCGGTGGGACCCTCATTGTTTTGAGGCCCGCCCAGTTACCTTTCTGACTCACCTGGTATTGGTGCATCAGTTTTAGAGAATGCCAGCCGCATTCTTTCAGGAATCTCAACCTCTCCAACTTCAGATGCCAGAGAGTCAAGATTCCTTAACAAATCTGGGACAGTGAATAAGGAAGTAGTGTTTTTGTATTCTTCACTGCCTAAGATAAGTTTAAAACAGAGTGAGAGATACCTGGAGAAAGGGATACATAGTCCCCTGATGCCCTTCAGTTTCTGCACCAGACTTCTGAACAGTATATCAGCGAATTCTACTCTCAATCCGTTCCACAATCAGTATGCCATCTCTGCTTGTGAGGAGTTTATCTGGTCCAGTCCACCAGAACTCCCACCCATACTCTCTACAAGATGTATGAAGAAGTACCTCCAGGATGGTGTGAGGCCCTTCATTGTCATGGCTCCTTTCGTTTTTAGGACGCCATTTTCCAGATACTCCGTGTGTCCCATTTCAAGGAGTGTTTGCCTGAAGTTGACATTTTGAGAGATGACAACTGGAGATTCTCCAGGTCTCCAGTAATTGAGATTTAGGGCATCTCTCAACGTCTCCGCAGTAATAGTACACTCGACTGTTCCATTTTTGAGTGTGAAGTTGATGGCTGAACAGTCGTTATTGATTTTGGCGGTGTACCAAAACTCACACAAGTAGTCGTGAAACATCTTGCGTGGGTTAGCAGAGAACGTGGGGCCGATTGGGAGAATCCTTTAAGAATTTCTAGATTCTACCAATAAGGGTATCGGCCCCTTGCTTTCCCATCAAACTAGCCATCGGATTATTTGGATTTAGTTTGATTAGATTTGGGTTTGATGGGGCACCAGATGCTTGTTTGACATCTGGTGGAGGAGCATATGGGACAGTAAGTAGATTTATATCTCTACTTCTGGATGATTTTGGTGCCATTTTTCTATAAGATGAAAGTGAAATTGAAAGAATTTGAATTAGGGTTTGAGATTTATTGAGCAGAGAGAGAAAGGAAGCGATTTTGATGATTGGAATTGAATGAAGGAATGTGAAAAGAAAGTAAATGAGTCAGAGTAAATAAAGGGTATTTATAATGGAATTGGATCACAAGAGACAAATACCATGAATATTTAATTTACAAAATACAAATTGATTTGATGTTTTGATAAATAAAAATTTGAATTTTGAAAATAAAATTTAATTCACCGTGTCAGCATTAAATGCTACGACGGCTTAACTTCCAACTTTCCCACTATCTTTTACAATCCCAAGAAAAAGTGCATCGTTTTACAAAAATATCTTTGACACGTCATATGACAGTTGTGAGTGGGTTTAAACACTCGAGTACCATCACGTGTCACAATAATTGACCAAGTATTTTCCAACGTTATGAAATCTGGTTGACCACCAGTTTTAAGACAAGACCAAACTCGTACACTGGAGGATAAGTCCAGTGCCACTTTTCACCTGGAGAGATCTCCAGTGACAATTTTTCAAACAAAATGAATTTTAGTCAGAAAAATATTTTGAGTCTTTCCCCTAGAATGATGATCCAGAAATCAATTAGTGCCAAGATAGTATCACAAAGCCGTTCGATAGCTTGGCGAGCAAAGATCATCTGGATCTCCTCAACTGGAGAACTTCATCAGTGTCACTGATGCGTTCATAACAAAGTCTCCAGTTTTAAGGATTTAACATTCCCAGTTCACTGATGAGATGTTTAAAGATTTTCTCATCAAGAGGTTTTGTAAAAACATCAGCGAGCTGTTTGTCAGTGGGGATGAAATGAATTTCAATGTCTCCTTTCATAACATGATCACGAATGAAATGATACCTGATGTCAATATGCTTTGTATTTTAGATCATAATCTAGCAACTGGTTCTTGATCTAGAGAATCTGGGCACAACAACTGGCCGCAGAAATGTATTCTGCCTCAGCAGTGGACATAGAGACTGACGTCTGCTTCTTACTGGTCCAACTCACCAGTTTTCCTCCAAGGAAATGACAACCTCCAGTTGTGGATTTTCTATCTATCTTACAACATGCATGATCTGAATCTGAATAACCCATTAGATCTAACCCTGAGCCTTTGGGATACCAAAGACCAAGGCTAGGACACCCTTTCAGGTATCTGAAGATGCGCTGAACAGCATGCGAATGTGATTCTTTTGGGTTATCCTGAAATCTGGCATACAAACATGTTGCAAACATTATATCTGGTCGACTGGCAGTTAAGTACATCAGTGAACCAACCATTCCTCTATACTCAGTTGTGTTCACTGGTTTGCCATTTGGGTCAGAATCCAAATTTAAAGGTGCTGCAATTGGTGTAGTTTTAGAAGGGATTGAATCATATTTGTATTTTCTTAACAAATCTCTGACATATTTTTCTTGGTTTATGAAAATACCATTTTCAGTTTGCTTAATCTGAAGACCCAAGAAAAATGTTAATTCACCCATTAAACTCATTTCATACTCAGATGACATGATTTTAGAAAACTTTTTACACATTGCATCATCAGTTGACCCAAATATAATGTCATCAACATAAATTTGTACCAGTAAGATATTACCTTTTTCTCTCAAGATAAACAAGGTATTATCTATTGCACCTATTTGAAAGCCATTTTTGAGAAGATGTTTAGTTAAAGTGTCATACCAGGCTCTTGGGGCTTGTCTAAGACCATACAAAGCTTTGTTCAGTCTATATACCCAGTGAGGATGCTTCTCATCAATGAAGCCTGGAGTCTGTTTAACATACACTTCTTCTTCCAGTGTCCCATTAAGGAACGCACTTTTGACATCCATCTGGAAGACTTTGAACTGCAGATGGGCTGCATAAGCCAAGAAAATTCTGATGGCTTCAAGTCTAGCAACTGGAGCAAAAGTTTCATCAAAGTCAACGCCCTCTGCTTGACAATAACCCTTGGCAACTAATCTGGCTTTGTTTTTTACAACATTGCCATCTTCATCCATCTTGTTTCGGTAGACCCATCTTGTACCAATGGGTTCTTTCTTCAACCCTGGTGGACAAGGAACAAGTTCCCATACATTTTTCCTTTCAAACTGGATAAGCTCTTCTTGCATTGCTTCTACCCAGCTTGGGTCTGCCATAGCCTCGTCAATCTTCTTCGGTTCAATCAGTGATAAGAAGGTGACGTTCAAGCATTGCTCACTTGTGGCTCTTCTAGTCTGAACCCCACTACTTGGATCTCCAATAATCTGTTCAATTGGATGTGCACTTGTCCATTTAGTGTATTGACTAGGATGCTGAACAACAATATCATTGCAAGTGACCTGACGATCCTCTTCAGTTGTTGCTTCTTAAGGAGGATCAGCCCAAACTACTTCAATATCCTCATCAGAGTCAATGAGGTCACGATTGGCATCATGAAATTCTTCAGTTAAAGGCATTTCTTGAAGAACTGAAGAAGTTGGAGTTTGAACTGGTGCTGATATTGGAGTGGCACGAACATCTGATCCAATCACCAGTTTCTGTGGTAAGTGGAAACTGATGGAAGGATAAAATGGTGTGTCACTGGTTGTAGTCTTCTTTGTAACTGGTTCCATGTCATTATGACTGGAAGCATTGTTTGGTGAAACATCTGACTGATGAACTGGGTCAGATTCACCAAAACTGATTGGAACAACTGGAGAAATATCAAGGTTTGGTCTTTTATTGATTGCTTCATTAGATTCATCAAATGTGACATGAATCGACTCATGAACCTTTTGGAGTCTATAATTATAAACTCTAAAGGATTTTCGAATATCTGAATATCCTAAGAAAACACCTTCATCAGCTTTTGCATCAAGTTTTCCTAGCTGACTGGAATCGTTTAAGATATAAACTGGACAGCCAAATACATGAAAATATCCAATATTTGGTTTACGATTCCTAAGGACTTTAGTGGCAGTCTTCTTATGTCTTTTGATGTAGACTGACCGGTTTTGGGTGTGACAAGCTGTTGCCACTTCTTCAGCCCAAAAACTGGTGGGAAGACCAGATTCAGATAGCATACTCCTGGCAGCTTCTATCAGTGTACGATTCTTTCTTTCCACAACTCCATTTTGCTCTGGAGAGTGTGCTGATGAGAAGTTCTGGGAGATGCCAGTGTCAGTACAGAATGATTCAAAGGTCTTATTTTTGAAATTCTGTTCCATTATCACTTCTTAACTGACAAACTTTTCGAGTATATTTAAGTTCAATTCTCTTGATGAGTGAGATGATTTCAGCAGCTGCATCACTTTTGGATCTGAGGAATACCACCCAACAGAATATGGTGTATTCATCAACCACAACTAGAGTATACTTCTTTCCAACTCTAGTTTGAAGATTCACTGGACCAAAAAGATCCATATGAAGCATGTGAAGAGGTTTAGTGATACTGAAGTTTTGCCTGGTTTTGAAACTGACCCTTTTCTGCTTGCCCATCTCACACCTTGAACATGGCTTTTCCTTTTTAAAGGAAACTGGAGGTATCCCATCAGCCAGTTGTTTTCTAGACAACTTATTGATATTTTTGAAATTGAGATAGGATAACCTTTTGTGCCATAACCAGTTGGTGTCCTCATCTGCCTTGGTATAGAAACATTGCTCTTTTGGAGCTGGTTCCATATCCATGATGTACACATTGCCTTTTCTTGGAGCAATCATTACCATTTTTCAATCCTTGTTAAATATGGTGCCTTGAGCAATATCGAACAATACCTTGTATCCATCATCACAAAGTTGACTAACACTGATCAGGTTATATTTCAAACCATTCACAAATACAACTCTGGTGAACTGGACTTGCCCATTATTGATTACACCATATCCTTCAGTTTTTCCATTCTCATCATTACCAAACGTCACTGCCGGTCCATCTTGGACAGTGAACTCTTCCAACAGGGGCTTACATCCAGTCATAGTCCAGCCAGCAACGCTATCTAGATACCAGGTGTTCTTCTTTCGATCGCCATGCACAACCACAAAAATCATTAGTTCCTTTTGTGAACCCATCTTTTCTTGATGGGTTCACTGGACTCTCCCTGGGAAGTCACAGTTGATTCTGGTGGTGTGGAACTGGAGGCTGGAGCCGGAGAATTTTTCTTTTCAGATTTAGTTCCAAATGGAACATTTTGTTTTTGTTTTGAAGGGGTTTTGACATTTTGTTTTTCAACTGAAGAAGACGAAGCTCCTTCCAGATTTTTTATTCTGGCAGTGCAACTTTGAACCTACCTTGACAACTGTTGGAGTTGACTTTCCAGTTTTGACAAAACATCATTTTCAATAGGCAGCTGAACCTTGGACTTAGGTTCAGCAGGGATTTTGGTCTTTTGAGTCTTAGGGTCCTTGGACTTTTGAGGTAAAGGTTTATCACCAGCAACCTTTTTAACTGGAGCATAGCCTGGTTTACTCCAGTTTTGACCTCAGATGGGGTGGTCTCAACAGATTCAGTTTTAACAGTCCCAGGCTCATCATATGGGGTTTCTTTCTGAGACTTTGTGGCAAACTGTGGATTTATGGCATGATGACTGCCATGTCAACATCACCATTGTTATATGCCTTTTGTTGTTGGGCATGTGTTCTAGTGGCAGCATCATAATTTAATCCTGATGATTTCATCCAGGATTTGATCAGTTTTTGTTCTTTTTCCAAAGCAGTTTTCAACTCTTGGTTTTCCAGATTAAGAGTTTCACATTTTAAAACTGACTCTTTGAGAGCCAACTGGACACTTTGAAGATTTGAAAGACGGGGTTTTAAATTGTTGAATTCAGTTAGAACTGTTTCTAAATATCTTTCACTGTCAGTTCTAACAGTTTCCACAAAAATCAAATCACTGTTAAGTGATTCAGCAAGGTCCAGTTTCAGTTCTGTATCGATTTGGTTATCATAATCACATACCTTCTTCAAAATGATGTCCACCCATCTTCCAGTGATAACATCATCCTTCACCACATGTTGTTGTTGTTCTTCCAAGGCCATGAAACACCTGTCCCTTTCCTCTTCGTCATCAACTGATGAGTCATCAGAGTATTCTCATTTGTCAGTGGTTTTTGCAATCATGCATTCATTTTGGTTTTTATCAACAGACAAGAGGGCAATCTGGGCCTTAAGCTTTTTATATTTAGCTTTATAGCTATCATCAGGCCGATTGTTGGTAGGGACAGGGGACCAGTTTGATTGTTCATCTGACTAGATCTACATTCCTTCATAAAATGACCTTTCTTGCCACACTTATAGCATGTAAGATTGGTCTTGTCCAGAGAGTTGGAGCTGGAAGCATTGTTGGACCCATTAAATCTATTAGATTTATGCTTGAAGCTATTGAAGGTTTTAGCAATCATGGCGACCAGATCATCATTGTCAGTTTCATCACAATCATCACTGATTTCAATGGTCAGACCTGAGTTCAGAAAACTGTTCAACATCTCCTTCATAGAATGTGACTGGATATTCTCAGCAGACATTAAAGCAGCACAAGGTTTCTCAGTTATACTAGCAACCTTGAAACTCTGGGCATGGTTTAAAGCATCCTGCTCAGCCACCAGTCTTTGTGCATTGTTATCTTCAGTGAATCTGAAGGCTCCATAAAGAGATGCAAGAGTGTGGGAGTGCAGGGTCTTACCTTGTCTTAAGACAACAACCATATTTTCCCATTTTGAGGGAAGATTATTACAAAAATTTTCAAGAAGAATATCCTTATCCTTCTCTACACCCAGCCCTCTCAGTTGATTAATCACACTGGTAAATCTGGTATAAGTACTAGTCAGGCTCTCATTGGGTAAAGCAAAGAAGGATTCATACTTCTTGTTCAAGGCAACTTTTCTGGTGACAATGGTGTCATCACCTCCTTCAAACTGAAGGACCAATTCATCCCACATTGCCTTAGCACTGGGGAACAACACAAGTGTTGAAATTAGGTCTTCAGGAACAACCCCAAGGATCATATTCTTGAGTCTGGTGTCCAGATCAACAAGTCTACGATCCTCATCAGACCAATGGTCTTCAGGCTTTTCTCTAGTGCCTCTTCTAGATCCAGTAGGATCAACAAGATGACTAACCCCATGAGACATGGGTATATGTGGTCCATCCTTGAGGATTTTCAACATATACCTCTCTATCCCACCAAAATGCAAAAGCATTCTGGCCTTCCATGTACCAAAGGCCTCACTGTTTCCATCGAACTTGGGAACAAGAGTGTTAGAATAGTGAACATGAACATGGCTAGGGGCATTAGGAGGAGGAGGTGGATGGTTGTTATTAGCATTTTGATTAGGTGGTGTATTATTAACATTTGTTTCATCAGGACCAGAACCATTCTCACCTTCAGTAGTAGACATCGAAGCAGATCTAGGCAAATATGTTAGCCTTCTGCTCTGATACCACTTGTAAGTCCCAACTCAAGAGATGGTACTACTGAAGACACCTCTATGTCAATGGTGAGATTACTTTGCAATATACACACTGATCTGGAGACGACCAGTTGCAGTGAGTATATACCAGGTTAATGGATAGATTACTTATTAAAGTGACAATATATAATAAGTAAAGACAATGCAATAATTAAAGTACTTGTAAAGTAAATCTGGTGAGACGATATGTAATTTTCAAGTGTAATTTATTTATTAAATTTAAATAAATTACAAGGTTGTTGCGGAACCAAGATAATACAATAATGTAAATATCCTAACAACATATGAAATACAATCGATCTAATACTTGGAAATTCTCTTCAACAATCGAAACACTTAGAGTTGTGAAATGTTCCTTTTAGTGATTGAGAGAATATTGCACAAGTTCACCAAGAATATGCAAATGTCGAATATGCAAAGTTGTTTCTTGGTTGTGCAAAGACCTCTATTTATAGGCAAAGTTGACATTGGGATATCAACTTTGGCCGTACAAATATGGTTGTGAGCATTTAAGGAATATCATTTAATTCTTTGAACATGCTTGATAAAGTAAGACATAAAGTCACTTTATCCAACCTACTTTATGCACTTTTGTACTTTAAACATAGACAATGTGTATTGTCCGGTTAATAGTACATAAAGTAAAAAGGTCTTCCTCGTAATCAGTGTAAAGCTTTGTAAGTACTTTACACTGATGGTTCTCCAGTCTTGATCTGGGTAAAACATCCACTAGACTTCGCTGCCATGTATGTTTTCTATCTTCCACTTGTAGTCTTCGACTTCAATTGGAATGTCTTCAGGTTTGATCAGATCTCAACTGGAGGAAGCCTTCAGTTGAATTAACTGTACACTTGCAACTGGACTTCATATATTTCTGGACAAACCAACCGGTCTCCAGATGCAACTGGAGACGCTCCAGTTTATCAGTAAACTGGACCTAACACACGCTGTCTTGATGTAAGGTATAAACTCTAACCATTAGTTGAGTTATGTCGCTCTGCGAGTGGGGAACCACCAACCTGTCACCGCTGTCTCAACTATTAAAGATGATAATATCGTATAACTGCTTTAGTGTTTAGCTAGTAAGCATGACTGTAGTGTGAGAGTATGTCTAAGTAGTGACTCATAAGTACACAAACGATGAGATATAAATGCCTTGCTAGTAGCTAGTAGTTCTGATTGCTATACAAACTTGAATTAAGTGCTTAACTAGTCAACAGAAGGAAGTAAGATTGAGCTGTAAGACATGTGGAATTATAGAACGGTTTTAGAGGTATTAACACGAATATAAGATTAGCTTTTAGTTTTGATTGACTGATTATCTTTACCTCTAAGCTATAGCTTTCTGATTTTGTCTTAAGCTTTTCTCAAAACATTTTGCATGACTTTTCTTTGAATGATTTAAAAGTAGAGTAACTTATACACTTAAGTTGTCCGCTCATCAATGTTTCATTTTTCTTGGACCATTTGCTTGAGGACAAGCAAAGACTTAAGTGTGGGGGTATATGATAAACGTCCATTTTGTGATTATTTCCCCTATCATTAGGCTGCATTTTAATGCCTAATAGAGTTTATATATGTGAACTTTTGGTACTTAATGAGATTGAATAATTATACAGGTTCGCAGATAATGTCGCATATTGGACTCGGCTATGGGGAGCATCATACTACAAGAGAAAGTCAAACAAGTCAGAATCATTGTGCACGTGTGTGAAGCTGTCGAATAACATCAACAACAATTGTGGAATTGAGAATAAGATGTGGTGGTGTGATTCTGTCCAGCCGAAAAGAAAGAAGGCCCAAGGTGGTTCGTGAGCCCAACCGAGAGAAAAGAAAGAAGCAGCAGCCCACTTGGGCCTGGTTACTCGTGAGCCCATCAAGAAAGGAGAAGCAAGAGTAGGCCTGGCCCACTTCCGTTCGATCGAGAAGAAGAAAAGAAGGCTGCGGCCTTTTGGTCGTTTGTGAGGTCGGCGAGCAGCAAACCCCAAACTTGGGGATTAAGTCAACATCACTTTTACCTACCTATATATATTAATATTATATACGAGGTTAAAGTGGTGTTGCCTTATCGAAAAGAAACGCAGCCGCATACAACAACAATTATTATCATTAATTACTAGGTCAAATTAATTAGGGTCGTGGTGTTGATTCGAATGAGCGGCCAAGAAGGACACGGACTGCGTGACTTCGATATCCCTATTATTCTCTTTTTATTATTGTTAGCATACTTTATTGCAAGACTATTTTACTTGACAATTGTTATTATGGATTTATTTATTTTAATGATTGTTAGGTTTAATTATCTTATCATGAGTAGCTAAGTAGTTTTGCGTCTATTTGGATAATGTGATCATGTCGTGATAGTTTTCTATATTAGATTGTTGAACCGTTTCTATGCTTTGTCGCAGATCCATGGTTATTGAGTCAGACAAATGTTATTAGTTTTCATATACAAACCTATTTTACTGATTTGTTTGGGTCGATTTAGTACTAAGGCCTTAGAGTCATTTAATTTGTTTGTGAAACATTAATCGGTCTATAATTAATGTGGTCTCTTGACTTGTAACCGAGCGGGGGATGGTTAATTAATAATTTGGCTCAACTGAACATGTGTTTTATTAGGTTATTCTAGTTGATCTGGCGAACGGAAACCGGATCCGGGTGACTAGAATAATTAGTGTCAAGTGACTTTTAGAACCCTAGAAGAATCTTGACTTACATAAAAGATAAAGTCATAGTTACAAAACTCAGGTTTTAATGCTCAGTGGGTGACCTTAACAGGAACTCATTGAAGGGTTTGACCAGTCGAAAGGCAGTCAAACTAAATAGTTTGGTGAATCTAACGAGAATCCGAACGTGAGAAGAGTTGTTCAACAAATCTAAACCGTTTTCTAAATAATCATGGCATGTGAACTGTTCCAAGTAGATGCAATGTTTTAACTATTATTGTTTTGCTAGATTAATCAATTAATGTTTTTATTATTTTAGTTTTATTTAAATCGTGACAAACCCCCAAATCCTAGAATTACACCTAGCTACTTTCTTAGACATAGTCCCTGTGAACGATCCTGGTCTTACTTATTTACTATGCTGCAAACGAACGGGTCCACTGCCCGTGAGTGAGTGTAGTAGAGAAGTTAACCTTGTACTTTTTGAAATTTAAAACTTGTTAGGAATTTAAGTTAATTATCTCGCTCATCACTAGCCTAATTACTTGAATATGTAGGAATCTTGTTGCCTAACTTGCTTATTGAATATGTAGTTAGGAATTGAAGATGCATGCATAGATATAAATGGTCTCGCGAGCAATTGTATGTATAATTGGTATGGCGATTAAAAATTTCTTGGCTAAGTTATCCCCCCTTGTTTACTTTATGACTTAGTCAGTGACGTAGAGATTATAAGCATAGTTGTATTATGATTATGAGAACCTCGTTGTATTATACGCCCTTAAGATTGAACCTTAGGACAACGCCTGAGTTAATTAAGGTGAGTTGATAAGAATAAATGAATAACAATGGAATTAACCGCAAAGTCAATATCGATGGCGACAACGAGACATAACGATTTTATTGTGAGCCTTTATACAACTATAAACTTTACTATATGTGAGAAGGAACGACCTTGGTTAGGCTAACCATAAATTTAAACAAATAAATTGGAATTTAAAAATCTACCCAACATATAAAATTGTGCAAACCTGAGCGTCGCTGAATAGAGTTGATGTGTATACGACATTGGGTAGTATTTATATACGTATGCGATTGGTGAAAGTGATCTAATTGAACGCCTAGCTTCATGCGGAACTGAGGGTTCATAAACGTGGGAACGATGGGCCAAGTGAGTGCCATAGTGCGAGTCACACGTGAGATGTGAGAAGTTTGAATACTTATAGTGTGCGATTCTCAAATCTTCTTGACCTTAAACGGATCGCTAGGTCGTTGTGTATCACATAAATGAAGGTTCTGTTGGATTGAATCTCGTGGATAGGACCCTCCCAATGTCAGATTGATGACCGGAAATGGGAGCAAACGTTTGGCTTCAGTGAATGAGCCGCCAACAAATGGGTGAAACACGTCACGAGCGCGCTGACTATACGTCAAATCGTCATAATAAGTGTTACCTGTCTACAACTAATTTCACTTAATGTTGATCCGAGTGGGAAAGACTTAACCGCGATATGAATGGGCGAATAAAATGAATATTTGGAAGTGACAATAAATTTGTTTGAGAAAATGGGATTATAACCCGGAGATCGATGAATCATGGCAAGAGATTCTAACACTTGGTATGAAGGATGCGCACGACGTCACCCGGTTTTAAAAATCTAACAAGTTATAAACTAAAAACTTATTACATAATACGGCTCCTATTATCGTATGAATTTTTGCTAATACAATAGTGAGAGGTTTTTGAGACATATGCAATGAATTATAATGAAAAAGACCAATGAATTCTTGGTAGATGTCTTTAGCAATTTTCAAAATCCGATTGTGTAACAAACGGTGACTTATGAAAAGATTTTTATTAACTACATTGTTTACCAAAAGCTTGAGGATTTTCGATTCTATATGAGAATCGGTTTTAAATTTATAAAGTGTGCAAATGCTAAGTTGAGAGTGACAAGATATGACTGTTTAAAAAAAAAAATCCTCGTTTGAAACAAAACAATGTGATGACCACTAAGAACGAACAAAAAATTAAAAACTAGTGAATACTGACAAGAGGAAACGTAAACATTTGAGTCATACAAATCGGATTAGTAAGTAAAGTTCGGAAGTGAAGGGGAATTCTTTTAACTGGGGAATTCCCCAAGGAGTCAAAGTAAGATCTCGGTCCGGGAATATTCCCTTTTAACTGGGGAATCAACCATGGCGTGCGTGAGGCAAAACTATTAGGAGTGGACGACATGTGAGTGGAATCTTGGACCGCACGTGATAGTGAACGGGAGCACATACTACAAATGATTAGGCGATCTTTGGGTATTTCATATAGTACTTGTTGTATTCATTAATTGTTGTGAAGGAAACTTGGAATGAGTCCCCGTTTTGATGCTTGATACCTTCGGATGATTGGTGTCCCGTGGCGACACGTGAGTTTGGTGATCATTGTGGTCGTGACCCTGATGATTGACGAGTCTGAATACATTGGGAAGAGTGGAACCTTGTAGAAAGCGAGAATCATGGTAATTTCGAGGACGAAATTCTTTTAACTGTGGAATGATGTAACATCCATGACTTTTGACCCGTTGACTATTTCATGAAATTTAACTAACAACTTTAGTTAGTAATATATTGAGGTCATTTTGGAGATCATTTGTGTACATGTGTTCATTTGAGCTCATTTGGTTCATTTAGATGGTTATACGACGACATATGATTGGTGTTAGACTAGAATATAATTTGGGTTATCCGTGGGTCGACCCGAGACCCATAACCCACCATCTAACTCCCCACCTTATCCTTTCTTTCTCTTTTCTCTTCCACACTTTCTCATCCACTTCTTTCTTCCCTTTCATGAACAAAACACACACACACACACACACACACACACACAAATCTCTAGTTCATCCTCTAAATTCTTGATTCATATCAATATTACAAGTGTTTTAGCTAGATAATCAAAACCCATGTCATCATCTTCTTCAACTTGCAAGAATTAGGGTTCTCAAGCTTCCATTTCTCCATTTTAGCTCAAATTCGGGTTTAGCACTTGGTGGAAGTTTTGGTAAGTGTTTCTTTGTTTAAATTCATCCTTATATAGTGTATAACTTGTCTCTTGGTCCATTTGAATGAGCTTTGGGTCAAATTAGGGTTTCATGTGTTCTTGGTTTGGGTTTGGTTGGATTTGGGTTGATTTAATCATGGATTGATGAAATGGAGGAGTTTTGATGATGGGTTATGTTCAAATTATGTTAGTAACATGTTTTGTAGCTTCAAAATGGTCCCAAAATGATCAAAAATGAGTTTGGGGTCGATTTAGGAGGTGTTTGGGTTTGGGTTTGGTTGGATTTGGGTTGATTTAATCATGGATTGATGAAATGGAGGAGTTTTGATGATGGGTTATGTTCAAATTATGTTAGTAACATGTTTTGTAGCTTCAAAATGGTCCCAAAATGATCAAAAATGAGTTTGGGGTCGATTTGGAGGTGCTTAGGGGTGTTTGGGTTTGGTTGGATTTGGGTTGATTTAATCATGGATTGATGAAATGGAGGAGTTTTGATGATGGGTTATGTTCAAATTATGTTAGTAACATGTTTTGTAGCTTCAAAATGGTCCCAAAATGATCAAAAATGAGTTTGGGGTCGATTTGGAGGTGTTTGGGGGTGTTTGGGTTTGGTTGGATTTGGGTTGATTTAATCATGGATTGATGAAATGGAGGAGTTTTGATGATGGGTTATGTTCAAATTATGTTAGTAACATGTTTTGTAGCTTCAAAATGGTCCCAAAATGATCAAAAATGAGTTTGGGGTCGATTTGGAGGTGCTTGGGGGTGTTTGGGTTTGGTTGGATTTGGGTTGATTTAATCATGGATTGATGAAATGGAGGAGTTTTGATGATGGGTTATGTTCAAATTATGTTAGTAACATGTTTTGTAGCTTCAAAATGGTCCCAAAATGATCAAAAATGAGTTTGGGGTCGATTTGGAGGTGTTTGGGGGTGTTTGGGTTTGTGATGTGTGAAATCGAGTCTTAAATTTATAAACAAGTACCGACCAAAAACCGACTACTACACACTTTCAGACAGTGGACCTGATCGCATATAGTATAGTAATTAGTAAGTCCGAGGTCGTTCGCAGAGATTGGTTTTGAAATAATTGTTTGCTAAAGTAGTCTTAGAAAAAGGATGGAACCGTAGCCGAATTGCTACCTAACTTTGACAATTGAAGTAAAAGAAATTTAAATAACAAGACAAAATAAAATAAAGTAGTTTTCAGACAATATTAATAAAGATCATCCACTTCGAATCCACTCGACTACAGCTATGATTGCTTTCGTTTAAACCAAATTCTAAAGAGTTGACAAGATAATCGTGAATGGATAAAAATGCTCACGTGGTACCACCAACCGCTCGTAAATCACCCAAACACCTAAATGGCTAGTTTAATTACCCAAGCCGGTACCACCAATGCCTAGAAAATCTCCCCAACGATTAGTTTGATTGATTATCTAAATATCAATTATGTCTATGTGAATTAAAACGTGGTACCACCAACCGTTTCTAAACACGTTTACCGATTAATTCCTATTATCGACTTGACATCCACCGTCACACCATGAACCGGTGACAAACGATCAAAGACAATCAAATTGAAACGATAAATATATCCACCTAGTACCACTAACGATGAACACATAAACCATCAACATAAATAGAATAAATCACAAGGAAATTAATTGATAAAGATCACGACACAACGATAATTGAATCAACTCTTGAATTAAAATTATGCAATCATATCATTCATCAAGTTTCATCAAAGTGGATGATTAAGAATTCTAGCCACTCATGCTAAATTGAAACTCATAAAAGAAATTGAAAGAGAACATATTGTACCAATGATTGTTTGAATTAAAATTGCAAGGACGGAAAAGTAGATACGATCTAGACGGTGTTCTTGAATCTTCAATGAATCCAATTGATGGAATTTGAGATCACCCTTGAAGGAATTCGTGTGGAACAGCCCCTAGAAAGAAAACTTAGATCGCAGAAAAACGGTTTATTTTCTTGCTTATATACCCCTCCCAATCTGAACGGCTGAAAAGCTGAAACATTAGGCTCCCCGTACTGCTGACTGCGGAGCAGTGAGACTGGCGCACTCCCACTGCGGCGCAGTGGAATATTTCTGGAAATTAAGGTTTTTTTCTCGACCTTTGAATGCGGCGCAGTGGGGCTTCATTCCTCCCACTGCGGCGCAATGTAAATTCTCTGGAAAACATGTGGCCTTTTCACCCAATGACTGCGGCGCAGTGGCGCTTCGTTCTTCCCACTGCGGCGCATTGATACTAACCTCCTCAAAATTCTTTCTCGTTAACAGCTCTCGAACACTAGGATTAACATCTTGGCCTAAATTCGTCATAAAGTGCACCAAATGGACGCGCAACCTGCTAAGAACCTGAAAGCACTAACAAACACCATAAACGCGCCAACTACATACAAAATTGACTCGAAACACATACGAAACAGGCCATAAATGATGTGGCCGATATATATAAATTGGACACATCAAATCCCCCACACTTGAGCGTTGCTTGTCCTCAAGCAAATCTGGAAATTAGGCAAAAGCATTCCCTGGTACGAAGCTATATAAATACATTGCGATTATCAAAAAGAAGCCAAACCAAGTATATCAAAGACAAGGACTTTGGTTGAGCAGTTTTAATCTTAAATGAAAACCGAAATGTTTGACAATATCTGAACAATCCATAAGCCTTGATAACACAACTAAGCAGATATGAAACAACTGATCCTCTCAAAACTATCCTACTCCAACGAACTTACTATTGGGGTTGAATATATATATGAATAATCACTCATTGCTCAGTCGTGATGCATATCTTACCATAGGCTTGAACTAGGATCATAGCTTCACTGACATGGCGTGAGCACCAAGTACATCATCAAAATTTGGCATATAATCGGCTATAATGTTAGGATAAGGGTATTTACAATGGGATTTGGGAAATTTAGGTTAGTGTTAAAAGGAAATAACACAAGTATAAGTTATGTACTGATGTACAAAATAGTCTAATCCAAACCCTTACCTTTGATCGCCACCAACCCATAAGATGTTATCCCGCGAACACACCCCAAAAGCAACGAACAAAACCCGACACCATTATGGTGTATTGACTTCAAACAACTTAAGATCAACCAAGTCTTCCATTTTATTGCGAACCAAATGATACAACAATCAACTTTTGACATTTAAGAATGAGAAATACCCACTAGTAGCCCAAGTTCTTTTTTTTTTTAATTGAATTTTCTCCTTGTTTCGAACCATTTTTACTCTACTAGTAGGCACCCCCTTACAATGATGAATAATGTCAATATAACAATGTAATTTATTCGAACCATCCAAGAAAATCCCCAATAATTTGACCAATCGACGTATTCCCCAAGACCAAGAATATTCCAATTGACAATCCACTGAAGCTCTCCCAAACCGCCCAAACAAACCAACGACAATCAATTTCCCCCAGAGTTAGACTATCGGTATAGCGAGGAAAAGTTTGCATATTTAAGTGGATTTATACAAAAAGGAAAAGGCTAAGCTCAAAAAGGTATCTAAGTGTATCATGCACTAAAGATGAGTGCAACAAGGGTTTACAAAGAAAAGAAATTCACTGGCCAGAGTAGCCAGCTACTCAAAACATGTATGTACATGTATAAAAGTATGTATACTAAAAGAAAAACGGGGTGAATAGAAAGAAAAACGGGTTAAACCTAGTATGCCAATTCGTCATCTAATGTACTTATATCACCGAAGTGATCTCACTGCGGTCTCGTAACGATCAACCAGGCCAAGTTCTAGAATCAACACAATCACCGGCACACTCATATCAAAGAAAGTAACCCGGAAATGGAATAAATTAACCTCAAACTTGCACATCATAGTTCAGAGTTCAAGATAGAACCCTTACTCTTGGATAAATCCAAAAGCCTATGAGAGGGACATATTTATAAGGCAATCAAACCAAAACCGTAAACACCTGCATATCAAAATGAATGAAGAATCTCACATATTTGGTGTTTGGGAAATTTGAGTATGCAAGTAATGTTATCAATCCAAATGGGTTAGCCCAATAACTGTTCAGAACACATTTCGTCGGTTAAATTAGTACCAAGGGAAAAATAAAATAAAATTTGTTTTGTTGTAAAATTGCTCATTTAGATATCATGAATTAAGTGACAAAAGCAATCTACCACAAGGACAAGCTCAGCAAAAGTTTCAAATCATATCATCTTCAGTCATCTTACCAAATACAAACAACCAATCTCAAACATGCACATCATAGTTCAGAGTTCAAGATAGAACCCTTACTCTTGGATAAATCCAAAAGTCTATGAGAGGACACATTTACAAGAACGGTTAAATCTCAATGGCAAAAAAACAAAAGAGATATATCCGGTTGCTTAAACCTATTTGCCACCCCCCCCACACTTAAGATGGACAATGCCCTCAATGTCCAACATTCGGTCAAAACAAGGGTAAATAGGGGTAAGCAAAATAGACAGAAAGAATGTGAACACATACCGGATTATGGACACATTCCGTTTCAAAACAAGTAACCCCGCACCACAAATTGCTCTTCCTAAAAAGGAAGACCAATTTGCTTGACGGGAGAAACAAACTAGTCCAAAACGGAACGTGCGAGAGCTGTGTGCGAAACAATGTCAGTAAAGATGCCAATAAAAAATGTTGCGCTGAACTTACTGCCAGGATATGCACGTGACATCATAGTGAGCTACTAACACGATCACACAATCAAACAAATCGATGCCACTGAATGTAGGTGAGAATGAGAATCCAATGAGACCCCCCTCCCCCACACTTGGGTTCCACTAAGTATGGCCATCAATTCGGATAACCCTGCGGAATTACAATCCAAAAGAACAACCATCCAAAATATCCTAAAATAGTTCAAACTAAATAAAGTGTCATGCAGAAAATAAAGGAAACAAAGGGAAATACAAATGTTTCATCACCCCGTAGGGTGGGTACCAGACAAAATGATAACTAAAGTACCGTCATGAAAATAAAGATAAAGTTCCAACATAACCAATCATAATATGATTCCATCCCATGGACCCGGATGGGAATCATATCCTCTTACTGCTGCTGACCATGGTAACCATAGGGTAATCCGGGTGCTCCAAAAAAACTCGTCACCAAATCGTACTCCTCCTCCTGAGCTGCACCAGAAACCCCTGCATCTCCTCCACTAGACATACCAGCACCAAAACCTGATTGAGTACCTGCGAAAGAAGAGAAACCACCGCCAACACTGCCACCCGAATAAACCCCAAACTGAACTGGGCCTCGAGGTGAACCACCCAAATCATGGGGTGGTGGTGGCATGTCCCCCGGGGCAGTAGCGCGTGAGTAATATGACTGGCCTCCCTGGCGATAATCAGGGACAAAAATCGGCGGTGGGGAGAACTGAGGAACTGGGTCGGGTCGAACAAACTCCCTACCATGATACTGGGCATCCCACATCGGCTGATAGTAGTCAAGACAATAGTTTGTGTGGGCCTGCTGCGAACCAATCCAGCTAAATTCCTGATCCATCCTCCTCTGATATGAATCAAACTCTTGCCGACTCTTCTGCTGCTCCTCATACATCCTTTGAACAGTGTCCCCCAAAAGTGTAAAGTCAAACGAGCGAGGGACGGGAATGTTACGACCACCCCTCCTCGGTGGCTCCGGTGGAGCATCCGCCATCTCAACGTCAACATCAACCTCCTGTACGGGAGGTGGTCCTTCAACTTCACCCTCATCAACAACAACCGCTCTTGCTCGTTTGCTTTCTTCTTCCTTTCCCCCCCCCCCCCCCCCCCCCCCCCCCCCCCCCCCCCCCCCCCCCCCCCCCCCCCCCCCCCCCCCCCCCCCCCCCCCCCCCCCCCCCCCCCCCCCCCCCCCCCCCCCCCCCCCCCCCCCCCCCCCCCCCCCCCCCCCCCCCCCCCCCCCCCCCCCCCCCCCCCCCCCCCCCCCCCCCCCCCCCCCCCCCCCCCCCCCCCCCCCCCCCCCCCCCCCCCCCCCCCCCCCCCCCCCCCCCCCCCCCCCCCCCCCCCCCCCCCCCCCCCCCCCCCCCCCCCCCCCCCCCCCCCCCCCCCCCCCCCCCCCCCCCCCCCCCCCCCCCCCCCCCCCCCCCCCCCCCCCCCCCCCCCCCCCCCCCCCCCCCCCCCCCCCCCCCCCCCCCCCCCCCCCCCCCCCCCCCCCCCCCCCCCCCCCCCCCCCCCCCCCCCCCCCCCCCCCCCCCCCCCCCCCCCCCCCCCCCCCCCCCCCCCCCCCCCCCCCCCCCCCCCCCCCCCCCCCCCCCCCCCCCCCCCCCCCCCCCCCCCCCCCCCCCCCCCCCCCCCCCCCCCCCCCCCCCCCCCCCCCCCCCCCCCCCCCCCCCCCCCCCCCCCCCCCCCCCCCCCCCCCCCCCCCCCCCCCCCCCCCCCCCCCCCCCCCCCCCCCCCCCCCCCCCCCCCCCCCCCCCCCCCCCCCCCCCCCCCCCCCCCCCCCCCCCCCCCCCCCCCCCCCCCCCCCCCCCCCCCCCCCCCCCCCCCCCCCCCCCCCCCCCCCCCCCCCCCCCCCCCCCCCCCCCCCCCCCCCCCCCCCCCCCCCCCCCCCCCCCCCCCCCCCCCCCCCCCCCCCCCCCCCCCCCCCCCCCCCCCCCCCCCCCCCCCCCCCCCCCCCCCCCCCCCCCCCCCCCCCCCCCCCCCCCCCCCCCCCCCCCCCCCCCCCCCCCCCCCCCCCCCCCCCCCCCCCCCCCCCCCCCCCCCCCCCCCCCCCCCCCCCCCCCCCCCCCCCCCCCCCCCCCCCCCCCCCCCCCCCCCCCCCCCCCCCCCCCCCCCCCCCCCCCCCCCCCCCCCCCCCCCCCCCCCCCCCCCCCCCCCCCCCCCCCCCCCCCCCCCCCCCCCCCCCCCCCCCCCCCCCCCCCCCCCCCCCCCCCCCCCCCCCCCCCCCCCCCCCCCCCCCCCCCCCCCCCCCCCCCCCCCCCCCCCCCCCCCCCCCCCCCCCCCCCCCCCCCCCCCCCCCCCCCCCCCCCCCCCCCCCCCCCCCCCCCCCCCCCCCCCCCCCCCCCCCCCCCCCCCCCCCCCCCCCCCCCCCCCCCCCCCCCCCCCCCCCCCCCCCCCCCCCCCCCCCCCCCCCCCCCCCCCCCCCCCCCTCCCCCCGTAATCCTTGTGAAATACTCCACAATCGACTCTCCATCCCCCAAATCAACTCCTGTCCTATAGCCCTTTTCAAAATAGCCCTAAGATCCGTACTCTGCAACTCCTCCCTCGAATACATCCCACAATAATAACCAAACTCAGCAATCGACAGCTTCCTCTGTTGTCCCCCACAATAAAACCATACAATCCTTTCCTCAAAAATATCCTTAACTTTCCCCAACTCCTTCTTCAGCTTCAATGTCGAATAAAACTCCAAACACAACTCACGATTAGCAAAAACCCGCCGCCAAATCTCACAATTCACATCATGCCCTCTTGTCTCCCTAGTACCAACTCTCAAACTCATAGAGAACCACCTTCGTATGTCCTCCTGTACTCCATATAACTGAGCTTGAATAGGATGTAAATATCTCGCGGGACAGACGATATGCTTAGCAAGCTTAAACAACTTGTTCTTGTATACGTTCTTGTGTGGCTGCTTAATACTTCCGAATGAGAGCCAAACATGCCTCTCGTTCAGTTCACTCTCAAGAAATATAAGCGGCTCGTCCACCGGTTTCTTGGAAGTTTTACTCGGGACATCAACGGCCTCACTAGACGTGGCCTCATCCATTTTCCGTTTTCCCGTGGCCTTATCAGTTGATCCCTGCATTCACAAACATGAAAGCGACCAATCGTGAGTAATAAGAATGCAAAGTTGGGAACCATATGAAACAAATTGAAAATGTTTGGCAGGGAAGGGCCCCCACTGCGGCGTAGTAGGGTAAAAGGAAAGTAGAACAGAGGGATCTCACTGCGGCGCAGTGAGACATCACACCCCTCACTGCGGCGTAGTAAGGCAGTTTTCTGGGCAACACAATTCGGGATGACAAACAAGATCACAAAAAGGGGTATAATCTAACAATCAAACATAGGGATAAAGAACCAGTAATCTCCACTTGAAACAACCGACATCTACATTCCCCCATACTTGTTCTTAAAAACAAATCCCCAATTTGTTTCAAAACCCTAATTTTCTCAATTAAAATCAAAAATTGATGAACAAGTGAACAAGATGATGGATTTACACCAAAATAGCTTCTATTATTCACAAGCATCAAAACCCCTAAATTAATTTGAAAAATTAGGCTAGCATAAACCCTTAGAAATTAAAAACTTCAAAATAAAAGAAAAATAACAAGGAAACTAAAGAAAGAGACTTACGCTTCTCCCCATTGTGCAAATATGAAGCAAGAAACCTTGAAGAATTATTAAAGATGGGAAGAAATGGAAGGATTTGAGGGGTGTTAGGTTTTCTTTTCTTAGATGTCCCGACTTACTTCATCATTTCCCTTTCCCCAGGGAGATACCCACACTTACCCAGGCCTTTATCTGACTTACCCGGCCTCCCACTGCGGCGCAGTGGCAATTCTTCACTCCCACTGCGGCGCAGTGGAAGGTATTCCAAAAATGAGCAGAGGCTTCTGGCTGCCTCGCATCTGGGAGTTTCCACCCCTACTGCGGCGCAGTGGGGAATTTCTGAAAATTTTCTTCACATTTGTTATATATGCCAAAAGTAAAACAAACTTACCCGGAACTGCATCAAATCAAAACCACACCTGCACTTACTAACTAAAACAAGATTAAAACTAACTAATTCAAAGGAAAGTAAAATGCGATAAAATAAACACGGGTTGCCTCCCGAGAAGCGCTTAAGTTATTAACGAGTCTTTAGCTTGACTCGACCAACTTTCAAGTATTCAACTCAAATACAGGGATCTCCTCAAATATCCCCTCGACCTGCTCTTCTTCCAAATATAGCTTAAGTCGATAACCATTGACAATGAACGATCCTTCACCATTTCGCTTAAACAACTCTACGTAACCCGATGGGTATACGTGCTTAATCACAAATGGTCCAATCCACCTAGAAGTTAGTTTAGGTTGCTTAATCTTAAATTTTGACAAGAACAACAACACCTTAGCCCCAACCTTAAACTCCTTCCTACGAATCCTCTTATCATGCCAAATCCTGGTCCTCTCCTTATATAGCCTCGAATTCTCATAAGCACCTAGCCTAAGCTCATCAAGCTCGTGAAGTTGCAACATCCTAAGTTCACGCGCTTCCATTAAGTCCAAATTCAAATTCCTCAAGGCCCAATACGCCTTATGCTCTATCTCGAGAGGAAGATGGCAAGTTTTGCCATAGAGCAACCGGTATGGCGTGGTGCCAATCGGCGTCTTGTAAGCCGTCCCCCCCCCCCCCCCCCCCCCCCCCCCCCCCCCCCCCCCCCCCCCCCCCCCCCCCCCCCCCCCCCCCCCCCCCCCCCCCCCCCCCCCCCCCCCGTCCTAAACGCCCACAAGGCGTCATCTAATTTTTTCGACCACACCTTGGGGTTATCCCCAACAGTTTTCTCAAGAATTCTCTTCAAGGCCCTATTAGTGTTTTCCACTTGACCACTGGTCTGTGGATGGTATGAGGTAAAAAAGTAGTGGACAACACCGTACCTCTTCAACACTTTGTCTAACTGATGGTTTGCAAAATGGGTACCACGGTCACTAATCAGAGCTCTAGGGCAACCAAAATGACAGAACAACTGTTTCAAGAAATCAATGACTACACGCGCGTCGTTCATGGGCAAGCCTTG
>CM067168.1:68104520-68350859 GCA_034093135.1 Erigeron breviscapus | reverse complement strand
TTGACTTCACCCATGTCACTCCAAAGGGAACTCCAATGTCCCCTCCTAATAATCTTCACGCTGACCCTGATGGTAAGTATGTGAATCCTACTTACTATCGTGGCATGATTGGGTCACTCATGTATCTCACAGCGAGTCGCCCAGACATCATGTTTGCAACATGTCTCTGTGCTCGCTATCAAGCTTCTCCTAGAGAATCTCATCTCCTCGCTGTGAAGCGTATCTTCAAATATCTCAAGGGTACACCTACGCTGGGTCTTTGGTACCCAAAAGACTCCAACTTCGAGTTAGTTGGATATTCTGACTCCGACTATGCTGGTTGCATGCTTGATCGCAAAAGCACCAGTGGAGGATGTCACTGTTGGGGGGGAAGCTGACTAGTTGGACTAGTAAAAAGCAACACACAGTTTCCATCTCCACAGCTGAGGCAGAATATGTCTCTGCAGCGAGCTGTTGTGCCCAAATGCTATGGATGAAACATCAGCTTGCTGACTATGATTTGGAATACTCTAAAATTCCAATCATGTGTGATAATACAAGTGCTATTGCTATTACACACAACCCAGTTCAACATTCCAAAACTAAGCATATTGATATTCGATATCACTTTATTCGTGATCATGTCATGAAAGGTGACATTGAGATCTACTTCATTCCAACTGATGATCAACTAGCTGACATCTTTACTAAACCATTGGATGAAACTAGATTCAAACTGCTTGTTAGCAAGTTAGGAATGTTGAATGGGGAATCAGCGACATGACTTGTCATGTATGCTAATTCAGCGAGCTTAAGTCAGTCTTACTCGCTGATCTCAAAGCAATGAAGAGCTTAAAGTCTTCATCTAGTCCAGTAGCAAACGGCTATTGGTAAAGACTTATAAAATCCGTTGATCCCTGTTGCTTTGGGAAAAAGCAAATAATAGCAATGAAGAGCTAAAAGTCTTCATCTAGTCCAACAGCAAACGGCTCTGGTAAAGACTATAAAATCCGTTGATCCCTGTTGCTTTGGGAAAAAGCAAAATAAAAGCAATGGAGAGCTAAAAGTCTTCATCTAGTCCACTAGCAAACGGCTAGTGGTAAAGACTTATCAAATCCGTTGATGGCTGACAGTTTGCCAAAAACTGTATTCAGCGACCAACGTTAGTTGTGAAGTCGCTGACAAAAACTTTAAACATGTTGAGCACCCTTCAGCATGTAATCTTTCCAAATATCCTTCTTAAGAAATTAAAATTCTCATTTAATAAAACATAGGATATTTTCAAAACTAAGTGTTTTCAAAGTAACTATGTGGGTGACGTGGCAAAATCTTGAACCACATGTTTATATATTCAAACTGAAAGGTCACCTCGATTTTTGCCCTGATCACGTCATTTGTCTGTATGTGACAGTCTGACTGACAGGTTATGACTGCTCAATACGGCGCACACTCAAGTATTTTATGGGATAAAATTTCTTTTCTTTTATTTAAACGTTACTCTCAAAGTCTTTTTATATATTATACATATGTACGAAACAGTTGTTGGTTAGAAATTCAAAATAGTGCTTAGTTGTATTTGAAAAATAGTGTATTTTATGTAAATATTGTTAGGTTGAGGGGGAGCTTTTGTAATATACTTAGAGTATAAATACCCCTCAAACCTTTATTCCTTGTAACCTTTGTAACCTTTTTCCCACTTGATTATCAATCAAACAGGATTTACACACACATACCTTTCTCTCTCTAAAACACACACTAACACACACACATTCCACCATTGATGAATATCAAACTTCCGCACATTAAACACGAATTATTAGGTTCTAACAAGTGGTATCAGAGCAAAACAACAATCTGTGACGATCCATAACTGAATTCGATCACAATTTCATCAAAATCAAGTTTAATCTCAAATTCTGTTCGTAATATCTCACATACTGGTTCTTCAAAATTCACACATCAAATCTCATAAAATCATAATTGTTTGTTCATCAATAGATTCGTGGCTATTGATAACATAATCCTGTCAATTTTCAAGTTCCAATTCATTCCAAATCTCGAGATTGAATTTTGAGTTTTGGCGCGTAATTTCAGGGATTTGAATCTGTTGTGTTTTGTGTTGAATTTTGTTCATAATCGTGTTGCGGACGTGAATTAAAACAGTTTGAAAGTGATTTCGTGATCTAACTCCTAGTAATTCATAAGAAATCTAAGTTTTAAAAAGTTGATAATGGAGTTTTCTGGAAATGAACAGATGAAGAAGTTATCACCAAGACGATCTGCCTAAGATCGTTTTAGTTCATTGAGTTTCGGCTTGATTAAGACGATCCTTACAAGATCGTTTTAGTAAAGAGTGTGTTGTGGAAGTGTTGATTCTGGCTAATTAATCCAAAAGGATTGGTTTGGTCGTTTCATACACTTAAAAGTTTTTGAGAAAGACAACAAGACGATCTTCATACCAAGATCGTCTCATATTTTTTCCCAGGACGAACTTCAAACCAAGATCGTTTCACCTAAGACGATCTTCATCTAAATCGTTTCATTTTCATACTTAGCCAAATTTCACAAAATTTCCAAGACGATCTTCAACAAGATCGTCCCAGTTCTTCAAGACGATCTTCACCTAAGATCGTCCTACAATTTTTACTTAGAAATTTTTCATCAAATTTCAAAGACGATCTTCACATAAGATCGTCCTACCAGTGTTACTTATAATATTTTTCAACATTTTCTAAGACGATCTTCTCTCAAGATCGTCCTAATATTTCTTCATTAATACTTAGAAAATTTTTATCAAGTTTTCTAAGACGATCTCCCTCAAGATCTTCTAAGTTCCAAATTTACAAAACGATCTTCTCAAGATCGTTTCATTTCTTTTTAATCAAAAACAACAAAAATTAATACAAATCATTGTTTCTTCATTTCAGATGTCAACAAGGGAGTTTTCAGAGCTTGAGATCAGAAAGAATTTCTTAGCCAAACAACAAAAGATAAAACCATGGCTATTCGGGGATATTGATGCTGATTCTGAAGATCTCACATGCTTAATGACATCAACAACAAATCTTTCACCAAATACTTCACAAACAACAACTGAGGTACAATTCATCTCCACAGATGATTACTTGTCTGTCCAACCAACTGCTGATACTTTGACAAAGCAAAATCTTACTTTGAAAAATAATCTGAAAATGGCTAAACAAGAGTTTGATAAACTTAATGAAGATTTTTCAGAACTCTCAATAGCTCATGAAGCTCTCAAAGTGAATTATGATTCTTTAAAAGAAATGCATTTGTCAAGTAACAGTTCTCAGGTTGTTTCACCCAATGCTCAATTGACCAACAAATGTCAAGACCTTGAAAAAACTGTTCATTCACTCAAGCAAACCATTGAAACCTTAAAGCTTGAGAAAGACAATGAATGGTTAAGAGCAAATGCAAGACAAGCTGATGTTGAGTTTCTCACAAATAAAATGAAAGATTTTAGACCCAACTGTGAAAAACATGAAAGACAGATTTCTGATCTAAACAGTACTTGTTTTCTCAAAGGAGTTGAAATTGAAACTCTTCAAAAACAAGTTGAGGATTTGAAAACAAACATTTTGTTCTATCAAGAAAAAATCTATAAAATTGAACAAAATCCTCTTCTGAATTTCACTGCTTATTACAATAAGTCAAAGATAGATAGATCAGAACTTCTTCTTGGTTTGGGTTATGAGAATCCAACACATTTAGAAAAAGTCAAGAAGGAAGAAATTGGTCCACTTTATGATGGGAATTGTCTCAGATTTGGCATGATTCAAGAGTTCATCAGACCATCTGAGGATGACTTTGAGTCAGATGATGTTGAAAGACAAAAACCAAACAGTTTTTAAATTGATTATGTTGCTATTAATGATACATACAAGAAAACTCATAAAAGATCCATCTATGAGTTAGAAGAAATAGACAGCATTTCAATTCCTGAAAATGAGTTTCAAAAAGATTGTTCAAAACCAAATTCAGAAAGATTTTACATTCCAACTACCATATTGGAAAAAGAAATTGAAGGTTTAAAACAAAAAATTGAGTCTCAACAACAAGTCATTGAACATCTGAAAACTCAAAATCATTCTCCAAAGGTAAGTGAGACCAAACCAAGTCAAATGATGCATGATCTAACGTCTGTTGATTGCTCTACTCCAGTCAAAGGGAGTAAGAATTTTAAAGATATGCAGGCTGATAGCATCTCACCTGAAGAGATTCATGATATGTCCACATCCATGCTATTATCATTCTTCCAAATTGAAGAGAAAGTTCAAACTTTAAAAGCTAAACATCGTGCTTCTGTCAAGAAAATACTTTCGTTTGATACCCCTGTGATCCCCTCTGTTGACCAAAATAAAGTGAACTTAGAGCAAAAGATTGAGATCCCTACTGATTTTAAGGCTGAAGCAAAAGCATTAATTGAAAAATTGACAAATAAACATGTTTTCAAATCAGAAGTTCAAACCAAAGAATCTCAACTTACTTATCCAGATTTTTCTGTTGAAGAATTTGATAAGTTTTTGAAAACTGATCATGTTTTTGCACCAGAAGTTGAAAAAGAGCTTGAAAAACTCTCACCCAAAAATCCTAAACCAAAGAAGGAATCTAAATCTAAGTTTGCTCCAACTTCATTTTATACACCCAAAGGTCAGAATGCTCCAGTTGTCAAAGGTAAGAAAACCATTTCTGCTCAATCAAAGCCTAAAGGTAATATTTCATCTGTTTCTAGAACCTCTGCTTCTAAGGCTATCTTTCAATCTAGTTTTTTACCTAAGATGTCTAACACTAGCCATAATTTGCTATTAAAAGATACATCTAATGGTATAACTAGTTATAAAGATCAATATGGATGGTTCACTGTTACAAATCAAAAGAAACAGAATAACAAATCTTCCACCAAGAAAACACAAAATAAGAATATGTTTTTATCTCCTCGAACTAATTCCAAGATTTTATCTGAAACAGGAGAGAAGACATTAACTAGTACCCATAAGTGGATTCCTAAATCATCAGTTAGAAGAAATGGGATGGCTAATGATTACAAGAAGGAAGTTCCTGGTAGGAAAATTCATTCAACATTGAGTAATCTAGCCAAACCATGGTCAATAAGACATTCTAAATCTTCTGCTATGATTTCCAAACCTTTGATTGTTGCTTCTGATGGGATTGTGATGAATCTTACGAATAAACCTCTTGTTCGAAAACCTCATCTGTATACTGTGAATGATTCCACTAATCCCAAAGGACCCATTCAAAGTGGGTACCTAGAAAAACCTAATTTTGTTTTGCAGGTAATAAAGGTCTGTGTTTAGTATTTCTATCTCGGATACTATTCAACACATGATCCTGGAATGAGTTTCTTTTCAAGAAACAATCTCAAATAAGTGCTTCTCACCAATGCACTAAACTTGCCTCTGCATGTTCTGTACAAATCCTTCATCTCTTTCTCTTTCATTCATTATCTGTCAAACATTGATGCTATGCTTATGTGCAATGTGCTTAAATATCATGCAATGTTTGAGGGGGAGAAAAAGGATAATTCATGAATTTAGGGGGAGTTTGTGTTTTAGCACTATTTGAAGAGAACTCATTGTTTATTTTAGAAAAACCAAAAATAATTTTTTTTCTTAATAATTTTTTTCTTTTCATATTAGAAAAACCAAATATAAAATTGAAAAATCATAAAAATAAAAATAATTTTTTTTCAATTGTTTTACTTTGTTTAGTTTAAATAATTTTTTTTGGTATGATTAAATAAATCTAAGTCCATTTTTTATTTTTTTCATAAGCCCATTCTAGTTAAAAGCCCAATTTCAAAAACCACCGGGTCAACACCCACCCGAACCATTCACCCACCCGAACCATACATCCGACCCAAACTTTTAAGTTCCCTCTTACTTAAGGAGGAGGAAACCAATTGTTTTTCTTTTCACTTCTTTATTTCATTCCAGTTTCCCATAAAATCTCTCAAATCACTTCAAATTTATTTGTTGGCTGATCATTGAAAAAGGATAAGGGTTTTGTTCGTGATCAAATTCTAAGCATTTTATTTCATAATCACATTGTCTTCAGATCACTTATTCAAGTAAGAATCCGAACTTAAATGAAGAACTTATTTTTTCATTTCTTGAATTTTGAGCTACTGGTAATGAAACTGTGATGTTGGAATGATTTAGATGCATGTTTAGGTTATATGTGTATGTTTATTACATGTTTAAATGCTTAGTTTTGAGATTTCGAAAATTCAAAAACCTGCTATCTTTTTGTCTTTGTGAAGAAGATGACCTAAGACGATCTAGAATAGATTGTTTGATTTCAGTGATGTGAGTTGATTAGTATTGCTTTCTATGATTCATATAGTGTTGTTACCATGTTTTGTTGTGAAAAGAAATCTTTTGGTACTAAGAATTTCACTGAAAAGGTTAAAACGATTTTGGGCAAAGTCTCTTAGTTTCAAGTGTTTTGTTTCTAAGACGATCTTGACCAAGATCGTCTTGGTTCCAAAACTACATGGAAATAAGACGATCTTGCCAAGACCGTTTTTGTTCCCCTTCCTTGTATAAATTTGCCATGAAACCCTTGAGACCAAGACAAGGACGATCTTGTCAGGATCGTTCTAGTGTCTGAACGCTGTGTGGTGGTTGTTTCAAATTGAAAATCAAAAGAATGGGTAACTGAACTCGTATGAGATCGGTTTGCTCAAAACTAATACTTTTAAATTTAAAGGGAAATCATTGTGATGATTTCACTTTATATTTCAATGTGTTAGAATTTTTTTTGTGTTTAAAACGATCTTGAACAAGATCGTTCCATTTTCCTCACTTCAAATTTTTAAGTTATAAAACCTTAAGACGATCTTGTACCAGGTCGTCTCATTTTTCCTTGCCTTAAACCATTTTTCAACATTTTGAATGTTGAAACGATCTTATTCAAGATCGTCTCTTATCCAGGTTTTCCATACTTAACATTTTTTCAAGAAGTCAAGGATAAGACGATCTTAAACAAGACCGTTTCATTTTTCCTATACTTAACATTTTTTCAAAGAGTTAATGCTAAAACGATCTTGATCAAGATCGTTTCAGTTTTTTTTTTCTCTTAAACCATTTTTCAATATCAAATGTTGAGACGATCTTTCTTAAGATCGTTTTAATGTTTTTTTTCAAAACCTGAGTTTAACCTCAGGACGATCTTGTCAAGATCGTCCTAGGTTCCATACTTAGAAATTTTTTTTTTTTCAAAATTTTTTTTTTTTGTGTTTTGTGTCAAGTGTTTTGTATTATCATATAATCACAATTTATTTGAAATACAGGGAATCAAACGCCTTTGTGTACTTCCTTGCTATTTTAAATACCTTGTACTTATATGATTATACTTTATATTCTGCGTTTATCTTCTCATTTCAAATGATTTATTTAAATCATTTGAGTGAACCTTGTTATTTGCTATTCAAACATTATTTTGTATGCATTAAATTTTCTTTTGTCTTAAAACAGAAAATCAAAAATGGATCATCAAGAAGTTGTTGAATATGATGAAGAGGTTGCACTAAATGAATCCATTGAAGAGATTCTCATTGCCGGAAATACAAGCAATATGAGAAACAACAGAGCATTATATGATCCATTCATTGTTCCCGGCTTTCAAATTGTTCCGAGAATTCTTCATAATCATCATCTCACATATGCACTTACTGTTGAACAAGACTTAGCTGAAGTCTACCTTTTTGATATGTGGAGATCGATTACATTTGTTCAACCTTATGATCCAACTAATCCAAAAGCAAAATCCAAGTCAAAATCTCCTGAACTACGTCGTCAAGGCTACTTTCAATATCAATTGACGTCAGGAGAAACAACATATGAGTTTGAATTCAATCTTGATGATTTCCGAAGAATTTTAAGACTTTCCTGAAGCAAACTTCAATGGACATGTTGATTATGATATGTTTGAGTCCAATGAGGAGATGTTTGCTGCCTTGATTTCTATTGGATATGAAGGTCCTTTAACCAAAACAAGAGATTTCAAATTAAAGAATCTACCAAAGATTTGGTATTATGTGTATTCCATCCTAAGCAACTGCTTAACCCCATACACAAGAGGGATGGACAATCTGACACAGCCAATGCTGCACATCTTCTATGTTGTTGTTTTCAACAGACATTACGACATTGCTCAACTTCTGTGGGATCAGTTGATAGTATTAGTAAATGGCAAAGTCTCTGCTCCCAAGAAGTATATTCCATTTATAAGATTTCTAACAGCAATTGTCTACAGTGCCATAAGACAAGAAAGAAGCATTCCAAGGCTTCCAGACAGCAGCAAAGTGATCATACATTTTTATAAGTATGTTAGAGATTCTGGAACTGCTAACTATACTTTCTTGATTCCATCATTTCTTTTAGATATGGTTTCAGATGCTGATGATGATAAGATAGCTTATCTGGACTGGATTAGAACAGCAATGGGACCGGAAAGCCTCCCGGTTTCTGCCCAAGCTGTACATAGGACACCTGGTGAGGGGTCAAGTGTTAAAAGAAAAGAGCGTGAGGGCGAATCCAGTTCCAGTAAGCCAAAGAAAAAGAAACAAAAAGGCGAAATGTTTGTGTTAAGGCTGAGTAAGCAAGTGCACCAAAAGAAGAAGAAAAGAGTTCTTCAAAGAATCTCAAAAGCAAAGCTCAAGCCGAATCTTCTTCTGAAAAGACTGCTTCTGGTTCTCCAAAACAAATCCGATCACCACCCCCCAGAACACAAACACCTCAAACACCATCATCTCCATCTTCACCAAAATTACCTCAATCACAAATTCATCAATCTTCACCACTTCCGGAAATTACTACACCTGAACCACCTATCATACCTCAATCTACCTCAACCATACCTTCATCATCTTTTGTCCGATCTCCTCCACCGACATATACTCAAGGCCGAAAGAAATCAATTCCTGTGAATATTCGCAAAACTTTTAAACGATCTCGCTTTTAGTATGACCGATTTCAAGAACCCGAACCAGAAGAAATGATTTCTACTGATAGTGATGCATCCGATGATGATGCCAATCAGTTTGCTGATGATGTCATGGACATCCCGGAGGGACAAGGAAGGACTGAGGGAGGGGTTGAAAATCTCAGAGAGGTTGAGAGGTCAGGGATAGGTGAAAGGCAAAAAGAAAAAGTTGGCCTCCAATTAGTCTTAACCCAATATCAACGCCGGGTTTACCCTAGAGTAGAAGTCGAGAACTACCCATTCTCGCTTGCACCAAACTCTCCCAGCCATTCTGACTCCTCACAACAGGAGTTAGTCTCATAAATGCACGGGGAACAGCCACGCTCACCACACTCTCCTCATTTGGAGGATGAGAGTGTTGAAAATAGAGAGGACCAGCCCCACCTCTCGCCTTCATTTCAAGCACTAGAGTCTAGATCTATTAGGCACACGGAATCACAAGCCCAGTTGAGTACTGGTGCTGGAACAAGCGGAGAGGAACCCACTTTGTGTGACCCTCAAGGACAGCTTGGAAATCCTGCCTTAGCTAACATCACGCCAGCTTTAGCCGCAGGTAACAGTCCTCAGACAGAGCCTGGGGAGCAGTATGAACGCCGTTGTGACACTGCTGTTCCTCAGGATCAACCTGAGACTGTATTAACGGGCATTCTTAGTGACCCCGGAATTGTTAGCGGTGTTGCCCAACAACAATCTGATTCTGGTTGCAAAGCCGAATCATCAACTGTTGTTCACACTTTTGAACCAACAGGAAATCCTGAGACAGTCATGATGTCTTCAGGTCACTCAGTAGAATCACTTGAGACTACTGATGTGCCAATTTCTGATATTTCATTACCACCAGAGGCTCAAAGATTAATTTCTCATTTTGTTGAAGGGATAGAAGAAGGACAAAGAAGTGAATTACTCATATCTAGAAACATCATCACTGGTAAACTTCCTGCATCACCATCAACTTCTCAACCACCAAGATTGTATACTGGAGGTACTTTACGAATTCGTACTCCAGAAGAAACTCCAACAACAACAACACCCCCACCAACAACAACATCACATACAACAACAACACCTCCACAAACAACAACAACAACAACCTTACCACCAACTCCACCATCACAAGCATTTCCAGATCCAAGTTCACCACACCATTCTTCAAGTTCATCTTCTGATTCTGATTCGTCTGAGTACTTAAGTGATTGCTCTCCAAACCGAATTGCACAAAGTGGTTTATCTACTGATACTTTAATCGTCGCTCTTATGAATCGGTTAAGATCAGAAGAACCAAATCTGTCATCACATAAACGCTCAATTTTTCAATCACTTCTGGCATATTTATCTTTCCAAAATACACAACAGGAACAAAAGGCTCAAATTGAAGCACTTCAAAAGAGAGTAACTGAACTTGATCAACAATGCCGACTGGCTAATATCTCAAGCGTCGGGATGATCAAGATCCTGATGATCAACCCGAGGGGGAGAATATGAGAGATATTATAGAGGGTCATGAGACACAAGCTCAAGATGGTCAAGAAACTGTTCAAGAAGTTGTCACAGAGACTCAAGGAGGAACTCAAGAAGATTCAGATGATTTACCTCCACTCATCAGAAATATTTCTCATTATTATTCTTCCACGTCAAGTTCTGATGAGTCAAGTGATCCTGATCCATTTCAACCAGAGAATGGTCATGATGATGAGTCTGATTCAGATAATCCAGATGATGCTCCTGCAAGTATTGGTCAAGAAGAATATGGAGAGGATATTTTTGAAGAGATAGTCTATCAGCTCAGAAACCCAGAAAATCTTGAGACTTCAAATGAACTTGGACAAGGAGTTATACATCCAAGAATCTCAAGAAATACGATATGGCAGATCAATGAAGGGTATTTTGCTGAGAATTATGAGCAAATTTTGGATTTGAGTACTAGACCTGAAGAAATGGTGTGCAGAGCTAGATATCTTAAAGAAAGAGCTTTTCAAATTTATTGCTCATCAAGTGAAAGACTCAACATGACCTTGAATCGATTAAGAGCTTTCTTTCTATTCAGACATCAAGGTCAAAGAGATGCTTATATGGAGCTGATGAATGCTGAAAGCTCAGTGAGAGCTGAATGGTGGTACCAACAATTCCAAATTCCTATACCAAAGTCCTTCAGTTGTTTACTCCTCTTAAGAATCACAATCTCAGACTTGTTCGATTCCGAGTTCGTCGAGCTGATGGCCATGTCTATATTGTTCAAGAAGAATCTTTTCAACAGATGACGATCTCTGACATTCTATTCCTCTACAATCAATATGCTTATCTGATAATCAAGAATCAAGATCAACTTTTAGCCTATGAAGTATTGAAAAGCCATATTCAAGCTTTGATAAGATTCTATGAATTCAATGACTTCCAGATTGGTTTGGAAAGAAGAACTAGCAAGATTAACCTTACAAGACCAAATCAAAGAGCCGAAGGTTATGAGCTAGATTCATTTCAAATTGGAGATCCAATTGAAAGCCTGGATGGATTTGTCTTCATCAATAGACTCAAGAGAAAGATCTTCATTCGTGTCTCTGATTTTGCCAAATATTCAGATGGTACCTTGAAATATTGTCATTCAATTCTGAATGCAATAGATGAAGACTCTGATAATGAAGAAGATGGGCATATAAAGTCTCAAAGAGAAGATCATTTAAGACGTATCAAAGATACTCTTGATATGAGACAGAGGATCAGATATCTTATCATTACCAGAACTTCCAGATCTCAAGAAGGAGTCATTCATACCAAGACTGGTTCATGGGTTCATTGGAATCCTAGTCATGAACGTGGTCCCATAATATTCCTCCTGTCAACTTCCAAGATAACATCAGATTGCCAGATGAACGTCCTGTTGGTGATAACTGGCACTTTATTCCTAAGAAGTTTTGGAATGATTCGTGGAACAGTTATAAGAAGAGAGCATTTTGGAGTGCAAAGATTGACAAGCCATCAACATCAAATGCTGCACGACGTTATAAGAAAAGAAAGAACAAGCAGAGACGTGCAAATAAGAGGAGGAGACAACAGAGGAAGTGATGATGGACAACCAAGCACTAAGGGGGAGAATGTTAGAAATTCAAAATAGTGCTTAGTTGTATTTGGAAAAATAGTGTATTTTATGTTAATATTGATAGGTTGAGGGGGAGCTTTTGTAATATACTTAGAGTATAAATACCCCTCAAACCTTTATTCCTCTTTTTTAACCTTTTCCCACTTCTGATTATCAATCAAACAGGAATTTACACACACATACCTTTCTCTCTCAAGAACACACACTAAAACACACACTTTCCACCATTGATGAATATCAACTTCCGCACATTAAACACGAATTATTAGTATACATATGTACGAAACAGTTGTTGGTTACAACTGTTCCACAGCTTGAAAAAGAGGAGAGAGAAATTATGTGGTAAGATCGTGGCCCACCACCATACCCTATATATACAACCTCACTCTCACAACCTTATTTTCACGCTTCCACATAACTATTCACTTTTTCTCAAAATCAAATATCTCTCTCCATCTGTTCATCTTCTTTCATAAATCTCTTTCTCAACCAAATCAATGGCTTCTTCATCTCAAATCCCTCAACAACATGAAAATGTTGAGATCCCTTCTTCTTCTTCCCCCACTGTACAAAATCCACCTGTTCCTGAACCACAAGTTCAGGAACAAACTCCTATTACCTATTTAAATTCTCCAGTCTATACTCCTGTTAATGTAAATAAATCTTCAAAGGTTTCCTTTTCTCCCTCGAAGATGATTGTTAAACCCAACAATCATCTTGGCTCGCTTGACGTACCAAAAGGTACAAAAGGGTATAAGCCAATGCTGGATTTCATCCATGCATCTCCTGCAAATAACTGCATCATGGCGGACCCAGAAAATATTTTTGTCCATCTTCTTAGAGAATTCTGGTGGACTTGTGATTATGATGATGCAAACAAGTCCATCACTGGGTCTGTCCGCCAGGGGGAGAAGACAATCACCATCACTCCTGCTTCTCTTCGTCTCACCTTTGGGTTTCCACAAGAAACCGATGATAACAAGTTTGTGGCACCATCAAATGAAAGTGAATGGAAGGCATGGTTGCCCTCAATTGGATACAATTATAACTTGATAAACCCTCCAGCGATTCCAAGCAATCCATTAAAGCACAATCTTCCGATCACAAAAAAAAACCAAAAAAAAAAAAAAAAAAAAAAAAAAAAAAAAAAAAAAAAAAAAAAAAAAAAAAAAAAAAAAAAAAAAAAATCCATTAAAGCACAATCTTCCTGGAATCTAGAGAGTTCTGTTCACTCATGTGATTCAATGCATGGGTGGAAATTCTGGGTCTTACAATCAGGCATCATCTACATCGATGCCCATAATCCACGCTCTTACTGAAGGACGATTTGTGGATTATGCCCAGCTGATCTTCAATGATATGAAGAACAAGATCAGCATGAACAATAGGTCACACACTGTGCCCTTTACAAGATTCTTCTCCCTTGTTTTCAAGGAGGCGCTGGGTGATGAGTATGTGCTACCACATGCTTCAACAATTCCAACAGCAAGGGTTGGAAACAATATCTACAAGCAACCAGCTGAACACTTGGTTGCTCGCCTCACTCCACATATAAAGGAGGTACTTTTCTCCCTTAACTCTTCTTTATACCCCAAAAACAGCGACTGGGAGGCAGCACTTCCTACTGATGAAGTGGCTGATACGGTCGCTGTGGATGCTCAAATGCCTTTAGAAGCTGGCTCGCTGGCAAACCCCCCAGCGACCTCCAAAGCCTCCAAAAAGACCAAAGCTAAATCCAAGGCAGCATCCTCAACCCAAATTTACAATCTTCACCCTCCGCTGACGTCCCAAAACGTAAGCGGAGTGTATCAAAGGGCAACCCCAAGGTTAGGAAGTCCACAACGCCCATGGACATTAGTACCCAAGCCACCCCATCAGCAGCCTCCCAACAGGCTGTTGACGAGTTAAATGGGAACAGCAGGCAGCCACCTCAAACTTCTGTAGGCGAGGTTGGTGAAGATATTGGGTCACCCCAACCCACTAGAGGTCAAAGTCCAACTCCACCCCCAAATAATTCCCCTTCTTCTCAATTACCCTCTGAGTCGTTGACAGCATCCAGATCACAGGTGATGCTAGAGTCAACACATTCTACGGCCGATGATGTCTTGGTGGAACAACACACTGAGACTGAGGCACAAGGTTCCCTTACCCCTCCTCCTTCCATTGTCTTGGAAACTGTCTGTGCAGGGACTGGGACAAATATATTATCAAGTGACATGGAAATTGATTAAGATCTGGGCAGTGAGTTTGACATCCAAGATGATGATGCTGAAATCACACTCGCTGCCGCAGAAGAAAGTGAAGAAGAGGCCAATGTTAGTGGCTTCTTGGCAGAAGACTTGGGATATTTGTTAATATCCTCTCCTCCTACTGAATTTGAGGATATCCCAGAGTCGTTGGCTGATATGCCTCCTCCACCAAGCTACTCTCCAAGGCCCATAGCTGCCTTTGAACAAGTTGGTTTTTATGAAGACTTTGTGCCTGAAGTGAATGATGCTGAGCTTCAGCGAAGGGTGGAATTATGTCACCTTCAAAGAATAAGGCCAGCTGTTTATGTTGAGGTGGAAGAAGTTGATGATGAAATAATCATGGAAGTGCCACCATTGCACCACCCAGATGTTTTCAGGGTTCCTTGCTCCAAGTATCCTGTCTCTCTAAAGGATCTCAAGGTCCCTTCTGCTGATGAAGAACTCACCACTGCTTTTACTGATGTCAATATACCTGGTCTGGATTATGTTGAAACTCGTCAGCTACAAGAATTGTTGAGAAGGGTGCAAATCTGCCAAAGGGAATAGACATGGATACTTGTATGCTTGGCTGGTAGACCAAGTAGCTCAGGTTCATATTGAGGCTCACGAAAACTTTCTAAAGTTGATAGCTGGAAATGATGTTGTGAAAGATGAGCTGACCACTCTTCAAGGTATGGTGTCTGGGATCACCAAGAATCAAGTCACCCACACCAAGTCCAATGAGCAGCTGTTCAGACGAAATCAATCCTTGCTGAATGAAAGCATGAAGAGGGTTAGCACCTCTAACTCCGCCATCTCCGCCTCGCTGGACAAATTGAAAGCTGAAGTCCATTCAGCGAAGGTCACCGAACAGCCTAGTCTCTTAGCATCTCTTCAGCAACTCTCTCAATCCAACATTCTTTTCACCGCCCACCTCCATCAACTACAAAACACTGTCTCATCCTTCTCCGCTCACCAAGATAATTTTCGCACTTCCATCACCCAAGAAATCCACTCTCTCAAAAATAAACTCTTCTCTCAAACTCCTTTCCAAATAGCTGTTGACAAAAAGCTACTTGACGAATCTGTCAACCGTACCAAGAAGCTTGAAAAAGATGTTGAAAATCTGAAGGGTATGATGGTTGAAATGCTGGGCCTCCTCAAGAAAAATAAAGTGGAAGTAGCTAGTTCCCCAGCTACTTCCAAGGGGGAGAAAAATATTGAGAAGGATCCAGCATCTAATCCTCCCCAAGCTCCCCTCACTGAAAACATTGGTAATGCTGAGATGGTTGATGAACCGGCAGCAAACGTTGAGGGGGAGCAAACAACAATTGCTGAGAAGGTTGTTAAACCGGCAGCAAGTATTCAGGGGGAGCAAGCTGAGAAGGTTGTTGAACCGATAGCTGAGAAAGTTGTTGCTGAGAATGTGCCAGCGAAACCAATAAATGTTTCTATCTTCAAGCCTACTGTTGAGTTCCACGCTGCCCTTGAAAAGAGATATGCTGATAAGGGTAAAGCAGCAGTGGTTACTCAAAGCAAGCCACCAAAGGTTCCCATTTCAGCAAGGGAACAACAAGAAAAGTTAATGTCTGGAGCCTTTCCCAAATCCACAACTTCTACTGCTGAACTGTCTCCTGAGGAAGTTGTTCGTCAACATGAACGGTTAAGTAAGAAGAAAGAAGAGGAGCTGTCTCAGAAGTTTATAAGTGAGCAAGTTGTTGGTGATGAACTTAAAGATGCTGATGATGAGACAAAGAGGTTGGCTCAGCAATCTGGTGGATTGGCAGTCTTGAAAAAGAATGAAGAAAAGTTCTTTGCCAAAAGAACAAAAACTTTTGAAGAAGGACAGGCGACCTACCTCAAATCAAGAGAGGTAAGGCAAAGGAAAGAAGAGATCACGTCGGTCAGGGTCTCACTAACCAACAAGGGATGAATCTTTCCCTACAAAGAAAAGGAGTGCCCAAGTTGTATACGCTGAAAAATGTCACTAAGGATACACTTGGGCCAACTGAATGGATCGAAATTTACAAGCTGATCAAGGATAAGACAGCTGTAAGTTATGAACCGCTGATCAAGATGGCAGGTGAGCAGATAAAGCTTATTCGCAAAATGGAACAAAAATACAAAGTTAAAGACTCTCTGCTCAGCGCTGCAAGACATCCCTTCCCTCCTCCTCAGCAACCCAGAGTTGGATCAAAGAGATCAGCATCTGGATCCCAAGTCTCTCGTCTCCCCGCTGTACTCAGAATGGTTCCCAAAACTGATATAGATGAGGAGCCGCTGCTAAACTTGAAAATGCCTTCCAGAACTCTTTTCATGGAAGGTACATATGATGAGAAGCTGGGAGGTTTCTGTTTTTGCAATGTCCATGGTCATGAACTCTTCTTCAGGACCAATGAAATTGGAATTGCTCCTTCTGCCTTTCTTTTGAAAATAAGGAAGTATTGTGCTCAGTCTTCCAATGATCCAGAGTTTATAAGACTGATTGATCAAGAGTTGCTGAAGCCTGAAAGACAACAAGATAGAGCATTTATCGAGGCCAAGCAAGAATCCCAATGGGATTAAGTAGTTTTGTAATCTTTGTAATGCTGCTTATTGTAAAGGTGTTTGTCATATATATAATATCAGCATTCCCTCATCTCAATTTCTAAATTCTTGTGAAGTAACTTATACTCAGCTAAGTCTCCTCAGCGAATAGGGGGAGATTGTTGAGTCATGGATTCGCTGAAGATTACTTGCCGAGTCAAGTAGTCGCTGACAGCCTCAGCGAGAAGTTTCATCAGCGAGCCTTCAGCGATCACTATTATCTTCGAGTTAAAGGATAAGTTCAATGACTCACCGTCATATGTTGTAAGTCAAATATAGACGGGAAAATGAAGATAAGAAGACTGGTCCCAAGGACACGTGTTGCAAGATCAAGATGGAGCCATGTGACCTTGTACCAAAATGGTACTAAGGTGTTTCTCTTTCATGCCGTAAAACAAGATGGCAAACAGAGATGTCTGAAGACCAGTCTTACATACCAATAGATAGTTGACAACCTTCATGTGTCAACATCTATTGGGTTGTCATGTGATGCCTTTTCTCCTCTATATAAAGCATCACTTGACCTAGCCGCAACTTTGTTGGTTCATTCTACAATAGTCACTTATGTGTTTTTCTCTCATTGTAGAATTGTATAATTGTTAAGTTTTCGTGTGTGCAAAAACTTAACAATATTTTCTTTCTTTCTTTCTTTGTAAACCAACCATGTATTCACCGTTTAATTAATACTACTTATGATTAAACGTGTTTACTTTCTTGTCTTGCTTTCTTATTGTAATTTACATTAGTTGTTTAATTACATAATCGTTGCAAACTTGGGACTTTCACAAACAACTTTTAAAATTATCTCCTCTAAAAAAAAATCCAACTCCGTCTCTGCCTAAATGTAGAGTGAAATTGTATCTTTTTAGTACATGAGGCGTTTAATTGTAATTTATTTAAGCATTTATAAACAAAGCTTTATATTTTGTAATTTTTGGCTCCATTTTATTTAATATACAACATTCGTCATTCATATTTCTTTTTTTAGATTCTACATCTCCATCTTTCTTACTCTAAACTAGCCGATTCATTAATACCTTGTTAATAGGTTTGAATTACAACTCACCTATTACTTGTAAAAGTAATGATGCATATGTGTATAAAACCATGCTTACATCATTCAGTGGATTAACAAATCAACGCATGACATATATATATTCTCATTAATATTCATCTCCCCCGGCCCAATAGGCCAATGAAACTCAAGACGCTGTGTAGATAGTAAAACTTTTATAACTAAAAATTGAATTCAATTTAAAGCAATTTAAATGTCAAATATTTGACCAAACATTGAGTAAAACAAAATACAGAGGTATTTTAGACTATATGTAACCATATTAAAAGCTTTAAGATTAATAATTATCGGATCATCTGATCTATTATCTATCGCTGGAAAGAAACAACCATTTTATTGGTTGCCTTAACTAAACTTTTAGTATCTTGAATAGCTAAAGAATAAAAGAAAAGATGAATGGATTTAGAGGATATTATAAAAAATAAAGGACTGATTGTGTAACTTAATCATTAAGGGTATTTTAGACAATTCCATCCATGTAACTTTCAACATGGGGGCTTTAAGATTAATAATTATCGGATCATCTGATCTATTATCTATCGCTGGAAAGAAACAACCATTTTATTGGTTGCCTTAACTAAACTTTTAGTATCTTGAATAGCTAAAGAATAAAAGAAAAGATGAATGCGTATTTAGAATATTATAAAAAGTTAGTAATTCTATAATTATTAGATATACTAGCACGGTACCCCCGCAATGCGGCGCTAGTCATGCGGCGATGCTGTGGTGCTGGGGTGACTGTTGTTGGTGGAGGCGACGTCGAGTGTTGTAGATAATTGATATAAAAGTAATTGATGTAAAGAGTTAATGAGGATATTATAAAAAATAAAGGACTGATTGTGTAACTTAATCATTAAGGGTATTTTAGACAATTTCATCCATGTAACTTTCAACATGGGGGCTATTTCTTTTATAATATAGAATTTTACTTGCGCAATGCGGCGGTGGTGGTGGTAGCGGCGGTGTGGAGTTGGCGACAGTGTGGTGGTGGCGGCGGTGGTTGGTAGTGGTGTTGGCGTGACGGGTGGTGGCGGTGTGGTTATTATTGTAAAATAATTAATGTAAAACGGGTAGTGCATCTATTTTAGGAGTTGATTAGTTTATGTTGTAAAGTATTTCATTAAGGGTATTATAGGTATTTTAAGTGCAGATGTTTAAATTAGTGAATAAAAGGAAGATAATTAATTAATTCATTAAGGGTATAATGGTCATTTTGAATGAGGACATTTTTATGAGAGAGGGTGTTGAAAAGTGTTAGGAGAGAGAGTGTGATAATTTTTATAAAGTAGTAGAGATTAGCACGTTAACCAGCAATGCGTCAACGTCGATGATATGGTGGTGACGGCGACTGGTAATGGTGGCGGCGACTGTGGTAGTGACGACGACTGTTGGTGGTGGTAACACCGTTCAGTGGAATAGATATCTGATATGAAAGAGTTAGTAGAGATATTTTATAAGATAAATGCTTGATGGTGCAATTTAATTATTAAAAGTAATTTAGACAATTTGCATATATCAAAATGAATAACAGGAAATGGGGGGCTATATATTTTGTAAAGGCTACTATATAACTATATATAGATTAGAAATGTAGATTGAGTTCGATACTTATTCGATACGACTTGAACTCGAATTGGAATATTTATGCTAAGCTTAATTAATTGAACACGGCTAGCTTTTTTTATGCAAGCTCGTATTTGTCTCGAATAAGATTTGTAAAAAGGTCGAGGCCAGTTTGATAAATTTAAAAAAATTTATTAAATACGTACTCCGTAATTTACAACATCCGAAGTCAAAATCTGTCTTCTGAAATCAACTAAGATCCTTTTTTCAATTCTCTACTCTAATATCAATATTGTATTGTAATATATTTCGATCGTTACAGTTTTTTTTAGAGATATGCTACCATGACTAATTTTTTACAAACACTTATCTACAAACTTACGTGGCTTATGATGTAGCCCATCCACATCATTTTTTATTACTTAACTTAAACTTAAACAAGGTTAATTAACCTAGGTCAAATAAACTCACAGCAATTAGTTTTCTTTTTCTCCCTCCATGATATCACGAAATATTACAGGAACATAACTCTGCATCAAAAAAACCGACCTGCCAACATGAATCAATCTTCACCTTTTTCTTCTCCATTACACGATGAAGAGATATTATCTGCCTCGTCTTTTCTTTCTTCCCCATCAGAAGATGACAAGTTATTATCGGGCCGTTCTCTTCAAGGGTTCTTATCGGATTCTGATGAAAAATTGTTACCAGATTATGATGACGGGTTGTTACAGCATTCTGATCAAAGGCCAACTTCAGAGTCATCATCAAAAGCTAAGCAGTTTCAGTATTTTGAGGATATAGATCAGTAAGTTATATACTCTATAGGCTTAGTTTTGTTGCCTCTTGAATAATTATTGATTTATCGCAAAAAATAATGCAGCTTTTTATTACAAATCCAATGAAACTTTGTGTTAAAGGGAAACTTGTTTTTTATTGAATACAGAGTAATGCTATAAACATTGAAAATGGGCTACACTTTGTTATGTTGATCAAAATTTAATCAAAGTAATTGTTGTTCATTATAGGCATCATCAAAATGGACTAGAAAAAGAAACTAACTCTGAGATAAAGGTCGATGAAGGGGAACAACATGAAGATGTTTTTTCCCAAGACAAAAGTAACAGTAGTTTTAACCATGATGACGATATTGAAGAACCAAAGATTGGCATGACCTTTGACACTATCGAAGAGCTTGCTAGTTTTTATGCAAGTTATGGGAAAAAGAAGGGGTTTGGAGTGTATAAAAGGTCTTCGCGAAAGAGTTATACCGATGATGAGAAAAGGTATGCAACTATTTCATGTAATCGGGCTGGGAAGTCGGTGTCAAAATCAAAAAATATTTTGAACCCTCGACCCATTTCGAAAACAAATTGTCCAGCAAAAGTTAATGCAATTCTTGGCATTGATAAAAAATGGAATGTGTCTAAAGTTGAGCTCAAACACAATCACCCGTTTAGTCCAAGCAAAGGACGTTTTTATCGGTGTCATAGGTTCGTAAACCGAACTGTCAAAAGACGACTTGAGATCTATCAAAGAGCTGGAGTAAGAATGAATAAGGGTTTCAATACCTTTGTCGTGGAGAGTGGGGGATATGAAAATGTACCCTTTACGGAAAAGGATTGTCGCAACTACATTGATAAAGTGAAACGGTTGAAGTTTGGAGAAGGTGATGCTGAAGCAATTCAAAGTTATTTCACCAAGGGATAGGGCGGAGAAAGAAAACAAAGAAGATTTTAATTCTTACAATACACAGTATCCACCAATTACACGCTATGCCGTGGAAGAACAAATGAAGGAAATTTACACTCACACTAAGTTTAAAGAGTTCAGGGAAGAATTAACAGGAAAAATGTATTGTGGGATAGGTTCTTTAAAATCACAAGATAGTATGTCAGAATATGAAGTAATTGAGGATGTAATGGTCAATGGAAATATAATTAAGAAACCATTTGCTGTTTCCTTTAAAAAGGGTGATACAAAGGAAGAATGTGATGTGAGATGTATTTGTCATTTGTTTGAGTTTCGTGGAATGTTGTGTAGGCATGCACTTACGGTACTTATTAACGTGAACATATATACAGTGCCTTATAAATACATCTTGCGAAGACGGAGAAAAGATGTTAAGAGAAGACATACTAAGGTTAAAGTAACTTACGGTGACTGGGTTGGCTCGGATGAGGGGCGTCGTTATGATAAAATGTGTAGTGCTTTCTCACAAGTGGCAGACTTGGCATCTAAATTTGAAGAAAAGTGTAGTCTTGTACTTAATCGAGTCAATGAAATAATGAGTGAAGTTTTAGGTAAAAAAAAATGTCCTTGATAGCTTCACATGTACCCCGGCGCCTAGTACTTCTACTAAGAATAGCACAAAAGTTCTTGATCCTTTGGTGGTGCGAAGAAAAGGTCGTCCTTCGAGTAAGAGACTCAAGCCTAATGTTGAAGAAATCATTACAAAAAGGCAGAAAAGGAAAAAGGTATGTTAGTAAATTATATATATTACACTTTTTAAAACAAAAAGACTATAACTTTTTGATAATACCACACTGTGATTTCAGAATTTGAAAGATGCTGAAGATAAGGAACTTGGGTATGGAGTTGATGATGATTTACCAAACAAAACACGTTCGGTGAAGGAAAAAGCGGTAACATGTTAAACTAATATTTGGTTAAAGTTTTGTATGATTCATGTTTTTGAGAATTAAGCAATAAATGTTTCTGGCTTATAAACTGTACTGTTTTCCTTGTAGGTAAATTTAAATGAGAATGTGTACTCTGTTTCAAACGATACAAGTCATGGCGGGTATGCTAATTTCCAGCATCATTATGGTGGATTCTATCCAAGTTATCCTGTGCAAAATCTTGAATATCATTTGCAAAGCGGAAATATGTTTCACCAAGTTTCTCCACAGTTGCAAAATGTAGGATTTCAAGTGCAGAAATCAACACAAGTTGGCCTTTTAGATGCGTCATTTAACCCTCCATGTACAAGCATTCGTCCCCCAAATACAACAATTAACCCCCCGTAGCGAGTTTTTTGTTTTTTGTCCATCACAATTTTATCGTGTTTTTCATTATTTGGTGCATTTTGTGTTTGGTTGGTTTTTGAACAAGAGAAAGACCTGCAATATATTGATGAGGAATTGACTGCTACAATATCTTGTCTGACATTTGCTACTGTAATCTTTGACGCTTAATAGTATTCTCTCTATAGCCTACAGGACACTAGCTGGGAAACTAGTTAACAATCATAGGCCTGGATTATGGAACTTGGTGCTACATTGTGTACCCCTTTAAGCCCGAGTTGTTAATCTTGTCGGGTGTCTGCTCAATGTGCACTTGTCGAGTCTGAATATCAATGTAGCGCACTTGTCGAGTATGAAAATAACCCATTAAAATCTGTTACTAATTATCCAACTAAAGTTGCAAAGTCGCAAAAAAGGTGTGATTTTTAAGCTATTAGTGTTGTTGAAATCAGAAAAGGTACTGGTCTGCAAGTAAGTTTCCGCTTGTAAATAGACTTGAAGAAGACTTACTTGCTGGACTTGCTTTGTAGTAAAGAAATCATTAACTCATATACATGAATCTTAAATGGATTATGAACTAACTTCAAATGCTAACCTCGCTTGATTTTATTAACCACCAATATTTTTACAAATATAGTTCAACCATTTTTCAATGGTGGACATGCCCACCACCTACTAGACAAACAATACAATAATAACCTACAGTACACTATACATCATTCACTCGGAGAATTTCAACTTCTATAACAAAAACCAACCAATTCTATAAATATAATCTTCCGTAGTAAAAGATCATAAAACATCGTCCATATTGAAGCAGCCATTGAGCCTTCCGAACACCTACAATAACCCTGCACAAATTATTTGCCATACAAAAACTTGGTAACTTCAAAACCTGCATTTATATCTCCACTAGCCCAAAAGCCTTTCCATCCATACAGAAACTTGCAATAGCATTACAATACAACTATTGCAGTTCCCATTTAACTTTGAACTCATCATATGCAATGCAATTTTTAGGAGCAGCCTACATTTTAAGCACTTCATATTTTTATCCCTCACTTTATCCTTTAATTTACTCTTCTTCTTGTTCCTCTCCTTTCATACCCAGTGAACACTTGCAACACTTTTCTCAAATTACAGAAAAAAAATCATACGATTACCCAAGTAAATAATTGTTGAATTTCTTCAAACACTTGGTGTACAATCTATAACTTACATACATTTCTTCAATCCATCAATGAAACTTGAATATAAAAGTGTATACAAGATTGAATCCTCTTAGGATAAGGAATACGATTTGCACCAGAAATGAAGAAAACCGGGCATCAAATTCGATCAATAAAACTCATTTAATCGTGTGAAGAACCTCAACGCGGAAAAAAAGCCAGTAGAACATCAAGAGAAACGTTAAAAATAACCAAAACCCACAACGATCCAACATCCCTGATTTGTAATTTTATCTTAATTGTGTATAACTGTACATGGGAGATCTTGAGGGTATCTGATTTGGGAAGACATGGAAGTATATATTTTTAGAAGACTCGAAGTTATTGAGGTTGAGTAATTAATCAGTAAAAACAAATTGATAGAGAATGGTTTTTTAAAAGAAACTTAACCATAGTTAAATAATAAAGAATGACATGGATGGGCCATGTCACCCTCCACGTTAGTTTGTAAAAAAATGTTTGTAAAAAATGAGTCATTCTAGCATTTTCCTTTTTTTTATAATTAAGTGCATTTACAAATAATTATTTCACTTAACTAAGTATTAATATTCATACTATCCTGTTTCCCCTTTGAAAATTGAAACATATATATAAACATACACAAACACAGATACATTATAAAAAGATCCAAAATCTTAATGAGAACTTGAGCCGAGTCTTCTTATTATTAAACTAGATGATAGCCCGCGCGTTGCGTCAGTAATTTTGAAAAGCGTTGGTTAAATGTGGCTTTACCTTTTCTGTTGTGTGAATGTACAAAAAAAAACACATGAGGGGGGAGAGGGACAAATTGTGAGTTAGGGCTTTTGCTATGTGTTTCTGCGTGAGGGAGAAATAGAGTCTGAAATTTTTTTAAGGACATTTTAATCACAATGTATAGAATGGAACTAAGGATGTATTAAGATAAAAGGTAAATTAGACATATCAAGTTCTTAAATTTAAAGAGAGGATGTCAGTTTCTTTTATAAGGGTGTATAGATTGGACCCAATATATATTCTACCCAAGTTTGTGTTCAATATAAAAGTTCGACTAAAATAAGCCAAGTTTGAGTTCGAACTAAAAGACTTTGATAAAAATTGACTACTCCCTTTCATAAAAGTTGGCTTGTCAAGAATTTTTATCTAAGAAAAGAGAGTACAAAAATGTTGAAATAATACGTGTGTTAATACCCGAATAAAACCGATCCCTTTGATTGCGCTTTTACCAAATCCTTCTTTATTTTAAGTTATTATTGTCAGATTAAAACACAGTCAACCTTGAAAATTCAATTTTTTGTAAAGGTAGTATACCTAATATTTTAAAACCTACCTAAACTCACCATATTTCTTTGCTATTATAAATACAAACAAAAACCCTTTGAGAAGGAATAAAAAGTTTATTGGGATTATAAACTATATATACCAAATTTATTTGTAACGCTTGGTATTACTGTCTCTCTTCTCCCACCCCCCACAACAACTATTTGGCCCTTGCTAGATTTGCATACATTTTTTGTATTCTTTAACTTGTGGTGCACATATAAGAAGAAGCTGTAAAAAACATTGAGACAGGAATCACAAGATATCATCAAGGTTATTTTTGTCATTTACATTGTTTTGAACAGTTATGTATTTTACATTTACTGTCTATTGTTGTTTTGTAGTAATTATGACTATATTAATTTATTTAAAGGATTATTTGCAGGTTCAAAATGGGAATGAAGAAGGAAGTATTATTAGTAACACAAATATTTGTTGCTGTTTTTCTTCATATCTTCATTCTTTCTGCAAAGTTCACAAGCTGCATGCATTCAAAGTCAGTAGTTTCTTTATCTCTTTTACATTTCTGCAAATGATACCATATAGTTTAAGTTTATGTTTCTAAAAAACACCTGAAACTCAAAATATTTTATATTTTTGGATACCGCATAGACGTATGAGTGTCTACATCTCACGTCCCCAATACCTCTCTTTAATTTTACGGGATTGAGTATTGTTATTGTTTAAATATTGCATTTCAACTCTAACAAGAGATGTTTTATTTTCCCATTTGGATTTCAAATTATGGTCATACATTAGCAAAATTATGACAAAACTTGTGACTCATGAAATGGTGAAATGTGGTCGGAATAATAGGAAATGTGAAATGATTCCGGCGATCACATGAATATGGAGTTAGTATAAGGGTGATTAATAGGAAGCTAATATTTTGTTATAAAATAAATTGCATGTAATAATAAAAATGAGTATAGTATTTAATTTATTTCAAGTTTTGATAGTTATTTTTTTCAGATATAATTTAAACCACTTCAAATTTAACTTAATATTCTAAATATTTTCCATTTCCTAGGATTTTGTTTCCTTAACATTGTTTTTTGTTTTTAAAACGGGAATCTTTATTTAATTATAATTAAATATTATTAAAGTTAAGCACTCACAAATGCATGGGTTTATTACAAAACTTTCAAACATGGGCTTCTTTTTAACTCTCGAGAAGCCAACTACATATAAACACTTAATCAAAATAATAACAAAAAAGAATTCTAAGAATCTTTAGAGCTATTGCTTATGGGGTTGAGTATTGTAAAACAAGTATTAAAGTAAAACAAATAAGACAAGATCTTGACCCTTAGATCATGGTTAAATTGATGCACGAAGATTCACGAAGCAATTGATGCACGATGATTTTCATGATGCACGGTGACTTTCACTGAAGAGAAACCTATTGTTTTATTTGTTTTACTTTAATACTTGTTTTATTTTAACTAAAACCTATATTATTTTATACATCATTTTTAAATTTTATTTACTTTACAAAATTTATAAGATTTAAATTCGTAAGTAATTACGTATAGTTTATGAGTAGAAAACCTATAATACAAGTCATGTGGAGAATAGTAAAATAGTTTGCCATGTATTGTACGCCCCTCGACCCAATATTACACGGTTAAAGAAATTATGAAAGTAAGAAATGTATTTTTGTAGAAATAGACATTTATTTTATGACACCTAATAAAAAACGAAATAGAGTATGTCTGTTTTTTTTATAGTAAAAAACAATTTGGAGAGAAAATAAAAAAGAAAAATGGACACTAATATCAAATATTTCGAGAAATAATAAAAGTCATGTTACCTTTGGGGAAAAATTAAATAGAAAACATATATAAAAATAATAGAGGTAAAAATAGCTGCGTTCATATGGAGTTTAATTTTTGAGACTATTATAGTTTGGAGTTTTCGTGTTGAGTACTCATGCTCTTAGATTTCTTTTGACTTTCTATTACTTTTTGGTGGAATTGTTGACCTATTATTTTGACTTCATGACTTCTATTATAAGTTGGCATATTTTGGCATATTAAAGAAAATATGAAACAAATAACTAATTTCACATATTGATAAGATAATCAACTTGTTTGTTTTGAGACTATTTCAAAACTAGTTAGTATTAGTATATTAAAACATTTACTTTGTCAAAAAATATGGTAAACCAAGGATATAATTATACTAACATGATTTCTTTATATAAAGTACCTAAGGTTTATAGTGTACAATATAGTCAATTACCTTTGTTGAATAGGTGGATTCTTGAAACAATGATTACATTTTCTTTTGGAGAATACAATGCAGAAGAATTTTGATTCTTGAAATTCGACTATTTTGACAAAAAAATTATTTGAATTGATAAGAAAAGTTTAGAAAACTTATTATCGATCAAAATCAGTTAGATATCAAATAGATATAATATACTTATCAAAGGACAGACCAATATACTATAACTAGAAAGTCTTATATATCAAGTCATATAGTGTCTTTAAGTTGTTAGGTTATGAATTTAATGGTAGTTTAATCTAACTTATATATGAATTTTGTATGATTTGACATAAAGTAGTAATAGCAATAAGCTGAATAAAAGGTTAATTATAATTTAATGGTATTAAATCTAAAGCATTTTATTTTATTATCTATTTTTCTATTTGAGAGTAAAAAAGAATCCCATACTTACCAATTTAAGGAATATTTTTACTGTGAGCATGTGTTTACCTTTTTCACATGTCTCAACACAATCTTGTGATTTTTATTTTGTCCATTCTATAATCAACCGGTAGTGTATTCTTCCGGAAGTTTACGTTGACGACTTTTCAAAAATAGTTTCGACCATGCCCCTTTATCTTTAATAAATTACATAAGCAATCACGTTAAATATTTTTAATGAAAAATAATTCTACTACTATTTGTCCAATTTTTCATTATCCATACCAAAAGACAAACACTTGTATGAACTATAAAAGACCCCAACCATTTTGTAGAAGATGATGATTGTATTTTTTCTTTATTTCTGAATTCAAAGATAAAGTGTTACTTACTTAATCGAACCCAATGGTATTTACGTAATTTGATCTTATCTGTATGTATACTATTGTATAAAAGAAATGACATAAATTCCTAAATTTAAAAATTTTAAGATTAGATAAGTTATTATAATGCCTTACTACTAAATGGAAATAATCATTCCAGATTTAAATATGTTACTGTTAAATTTTTTTATTTTTGAAAGGTGTGGATTAATCATCGCAGCGAAGGCTCTAGCTTAAGCTAGTTTTACATACCTTCTCACCCTCCAATACCCGGTAGGAGGAAAAACCCCCTAACTAGCCGCCCAAAGGCACGACACTAATTAGGGATAAAACCCTGCCCTTTCAAGGTTTGATCCTGAGACCTCCCCTATCACAAAGAGACTATTGCCTTATGTCCAACCACTGCAGCGCAAGTGGAAGTACTATGTTACTGTTAAATAATAACACGATTTTTATATATCCATGTTTTTGATAATTTAAGTTGACCGTCGGCCGTACAGTCACTCATTGCACACATACGTAGTTTACAATGAGTCTATCCACCCGTAGTTACGCGCTTACTAAACTTAACACAAATGACTAATTCTTAGATATGATGTTGCCATCGGTAATTTTCTGTTAACAGAAAAAAATTTTGTGCATCTATCCATTCTTTCATAGGACATATGGTCAATGACATACCTTGAATATTGTATAAGCACAATATTTCTTAAATAATGACAAAAAGAACACCATTTTATTTGTTAATCTTTAATCAGATTTCACTTTCGGTGTAATATATTATTTGATATATAAAAAAGTGAGGGCTTTACTTTAACAGTTTAACTATGGAGTAGTTAATATTAGGGTATCATAAAAATGAAGTAAAAGCTATAGGGGCTTCCAATGACATGAACAAAACATGTTACTCCTTTCTAGAATATTGACAAAAACAAAACAAAAACTGTGGTATGTTGTCTCAAAAAGCCGAAAACGCATAAATAAATAGTTTTATATAACCCCCGTGATATTTCCACTCAAAGTTCTTGTTTTACTATATATATATAGCATAACATCAAGCAACATATATTATTTTAGCTGATCGATAATCTTTTGGGTTCGAACTTTTACTTATAGCACAACCTAATTATTATTATTTTATAAGTGATGATCTGTATCGCGTTCTTTTTTAGCCGTATATTATCCAACATATTTTATGGCTTTATACTGTACATACAATACTATATAGAACACGTATAAATATCTAATCATATATGATTGGAAAAATGATGTACGAATCACCTATTTTACTTTATAGATCGAAATGTCTTTAAATAAAATGTCTTTAAATAAAATTTGATAATGTATGTTAGTGACATACATCCTTTGTAATATCTATAATGTTAATTATTCTTGTGTAATATCTATGATGTTAATTATTAATTATCTAAGCTTTCCAAGCATGTATATTACGAGTATAAAATTTTTCATAACTCATCATCATGCTTCATGCATAACACATGAATCACTAAATAAATGTGCTCACGATCTTTATCGAATGGTTTAATTGCAGAAGGGCTTCACGGAACGACTCGAATGGTCCGGTGTTATATCCTCCGGTTCAATTGCATATGTACCATGATCGTGTAAGTTTCCCGACATTGTTTCTTTTATAAATATTTTTTTAATTATTTGTCACACATTTATCATAAAGTAATCTCTTCTCTTATCTCTTATATAAATAAAACAAGATTGTTTCTAAAAGCTTTTTACTTATGTGGCATGCCACCATTTTTTCCTAAACTATTTTTAAAAATATATGATGTCATAATAGATTTTCTTTTCTTTCAAAAACTATTTTTTATATTAAGCAATATGTCATCTCTTTTTTTCATATTATTTTTTTAACCTTAATTTTTTTTAATTAATATGAAAAATAATCGACTGTATCCTAACTCTTTAATTTTAGTTTCATATCTACCATTGATTTATGATAGTTACTTTTTAATTTTTCATCACCCTAATCGGTTTTATATATTAATGTTCATCTTTACAAGTATGTTGCTATCTCCGTATCAAATTATAATGTATTGACAACAAATTACATACATATTTCTATATATTTTTTGGTTTTAAATTTTTAATTAAGCGTCCCGGGTTGAACCCGGGTTGATTAGTAATGTTATTGTTGATATATATATCAATCCTTATACCTCGTTTTTGATGAGATTGGATATAGTTGTTAATTTGATAGATGCTAATATTATGTTTTAAAATACGACATTATAATAACTAGAAAAAGAAATATATATATATATTATATATATATATATATATATATATATATATATATATGTATAAATATTTATAACTATATATTATTTATTATAATATAATATATATTATATATATATATATATATAGGGGTTGGGTATTGTAAAACAAGTATTAAAGTAAAACAAATAGGACAAAATCTTGACCCTTAGATCATGATTAAATTGATGCACGAAGATTCACGAAGCAATTGATACACGATGATTTTCATGATGCACGGTGATTTTAAGTGAAAAGAAACCTATTGTTTTATTTGTTTTACTTTAATACTTGTTTTATTTTACATAAAACCTATATATATATATATTCTAGATCTCAATTATTTGTATTATGCTTTAAAACATGATATAAACAACTCCTACAGATATATAATACACTTCTAGACAAAAGTGCATGTTAGTTTATTGGATTAAAGTTTCATTTTTGTTTTTTTGTATGTGTGTTTTTAGGTAGTGGTGGATAATGGCATCTTTAGCGTCACATTTGCAAACCCAGAAGGCACTGTCACTGGTATAGAATATAATGGAATTGACAATATACTAAACGATCGTAACTCTAAGTCCGATCGAGGGTATGCAATAATTACATTTTTTTTTTTTTGTAATTTTAAAATTTAATTATGTAAAAACGGCCGAAACTGATCGATTCTGGGTATCTCCAGATATTGGGATGTAAATTGGAGTGATCCTTCGAAACCTCACGACAATTTGGACAAGTAAGCAAACTCGGTTATCTAAGGATTTCGCGCTAGCCATGCACATTTATTTATATGTTTATATATTTAATACGTTAAGACACTAATGGAAAATTATATATAAGATATATACGTTTATCTTTATTTCAAGGAATAAACGTACAGTATTTTTATACGTATATAACCAAATTACAAGAAGGCCAAAAGATTGTTGAAGACTCTAAAGTCGTGTCATGTGATAGTAATTTTTGTTTTCATTTACTTATATATAAACGTCTATTTTGCAGGCTTTCTGGCGAAAAATTAGATGTTATTCTTAATGACGAAAACCAAGTTGAACTTTCATTCAAAAGACCTTGGACATCCTCTGAAAAAACAAATCACGTTTCCTTGAATGTCGACAAAAGGTGTGTTACATGTTTTGTTATTCACTAGCTAAAATTAACTAATTCTTTTTTAAAGTTCAATCAAATAGTGGCGTAGCCAGGAATTTAAGTCTAAAGGGCCATACATGAATTTGTGTTATTTGGGTGGACCAATTAACGTAACTTTGGGCTAAACTAATACATAAAACAAGACATTGTGGGGAGTCGTGACCAATCTTCGTCTCCGTGTAGCTCCACCACAGCAAACATATACTTTAATGTTTATCTTTTCGGCCCAGCTAGCTATACTGATTAATCGAGCAACTTGATTCATTCGGCTTTAGCTTTTCGTTATATGCATTCTGATTAAACATTGTGATGATTTAAGGTATGTCATATTGCGGGGATCAAGTGGTTTTTATTCGTATGGGATTCTTGAGCGTTTAAAAGGGTGGCCTGATACCGATATTTACCAAGGTCGGATCGTATTCAAGCTCCAAGAAAAGTTGTAAGAACATATACTTTGTTCTAAATGTTAATCAATGATTTAATGGCCATTATATTAGTGAACAACTAACTTTTAAAGAGTAAATAAATGAACATAATTAAAGGTATGAGAATAATAATTAATTTTCTCTCTAAAGGAACATACAATTAAACATTCACTTGTTCATGGATTGAACCTTGTTTATGTTGTAATTAATATATGATATAATCATATGATTACAAATGCAATAAGTCAATAACAATGTTATCATATATATATGTATAATAATAATAATGATTCAAGAAAACATAAAATTTGAATTGTCTAGCTTCAACATTGTAAATAGTATTAACTTCTAACTTTTTATTTGCTAAATGAAAAAGGTTTCGCTACATGGCTGTTTCGGATGATAGGCAAAGGGTTATGCCATCATTTGATGACCGTGAAAAGAGTCTGCCACTAGATTATCCTGAAGCTGTTCTGTTGACCCATCCTACTGATAGAGTTCTCAAGGGAGAGGTACAGTATCTCATAGGACTAATTGATACAACTAGTTTTCGTGTATATATGAGTTAGAAAGAATATGTTATCTTTCTTTAACAATCAAAGTTGCAATCACAGGTGGACGACAAATACCAATACTCAGCTGAAAATAAAGATAATCGGGTTCATGGATGGATTTGCTCTGACCCGCCTGTTGGGTTTTGGATGATCACTCCTAGTAACGAATTTCGTAATGGTGGCCCTGTGAAACAAGACCTTACCTCCCATGCTGGTCCTGTTACTCTCTCTGTAAGTGCACAACATATGTATTTGTAAATGGGTCATTTTTAAGTTGTATTTGTGAAAATGGGTCATTTTAAGTTGTATTTGTAAATGGGTCATTTTTAAGTTGTATCTGTAAATGGGTCATTTTTTAAGTTGTATTTGTAAATGGGTCATTTTTTAAGTTGTATTTGTAAATGGGTCATTTTTAAGTTGTATTTGTGAATGGGTCATTTTAAGTTGTATTGTTAATTGGTTATTAACTGTAATGTCTTCTTTTAGATGTTTTTTAGCACCCATTATGCGGGGACTGATCTAGGAATGAAATTTCGCGACGGGGAGCCATGGAAAAAGGTTTTTGGACCTGTATTTATATACTTAAACTCGGTTACAACAGAAAAGAATCCGGTTTCACTTTGGATAGATGCCAAAAAAGAGGTAAATATCTATGTGATCCATTCCAAATTGTTTCTTTTGCCAAGAAAATATGGCATTATGCAAAGCAATTATTAACCTTAAAGGTCTGTGATTTGCCAGATGCTTTTGCAAACAGGGAGTTGGCCATACAATTTTCCTAACTCGTCCGATTACCCTCGTGCCCATCAACGTGGTCTTGTAGCTGGGCGGCTACTAGTTCGTGACATAACCTTGACACATGCCAACTCAGCGTTCATTGGCTTGGCTCCACCTGGTACAGCTGGATCATGGCAAAAGGAAAGTAAGGTACATTTCAGTTTATTTTGGCCTATTCTATCATTCGGGATTGATTGTTTCCCAGTCCTACCGGCTGGATAAAAGTGAACTAACCGTTTTTTAACTCTAATCGTTGACTGTTTTATTTTTCTTTTATGATTTAGGGTTATCAATTCTGGACTCAAACTAACACTGAAGGTTACTTTGTGATAAAAAATATCCGCCCTGGTTACTATAACTTGTATGCATGGGTTCCGGGGTACATTGGTGATTACATGTACCACTCCGTTATTAATGTTTTTCAAGGTTCTTACTAATTTTAAGCCGATTCCTTATTTTACATGATTTACGTCGTATTTATGTATATTTATCAAGATTAAAGTTTTCAAATGTTACCAGGGAGTAAAATTAGAATCGGTGCACTTGTATTTCAACCACCAAGAAATGGTCCTACTATTTGGGAAATTGGAGTACCAGATCGGACAGCAGCTGAATTCTTTGTGCCTGAGCCAGCACCAACTCTTATGAACGAGTTATATGCAAAAGAAAGAACTGAAACATTCAGACAATATGGCTTGTGGAACCGTTACAGTGATCTGTACCCTTACCAAGATTTGGTGTACAGAGTTGGCGTTAGTGATTATCAAACAGATTGGTTTTTCGCACATGTCAATAGGAATGTTGGAAATAAGACATACATTCCAACTACTTGGACGGTTTTATTTGATCTTAAACACATCGTAACAACTGGAAACTATACAATACAACTAGCATTGGCATCGGCCACAGGTGCTGAACTACAAGTACGTATTTGCATTTGCATTATACTAAATCCATCAATTCTATGCATATTTTTTTGGTCATATTAAATAGAGTTATTTTTTTATGCTTTAGTTCAACTTACTGTTTCATACCATTGGACCTATGTAATGGTTCTGTTTACTTGATTTCAAAGGTCCGAATCAACAACCCAAGAGCGGCGGTGCCATTATTTACAACACGACTAATTGGGAAAGATAATGCAATTGCACGACATGGAATTCATGGCCTATATTGGTTATATGAGATCAATGTTTTACATTCTCAACTTCGAGCCGGAAGGAACACAATATATCTATCTCAAACACGAGGCTCGGGTCCATTTAATGGAGTAATGTATGATTATATCCGATTAGAAGGACCTCCGAATTCGTAAAAATGAGTCATTTACATTATCTTATACAAATGTAGTTAGAGTATATATTGCATAGTTGCATATGTCTATTTGGGTAGTACGGAAATGGAGGGTTCAATATGTTCATGTGTAAAAAAGTGACCCAAATATAGAATACATAAATTCTGTAGATAACTAATGTTATGAATACTTTTATAAATAATAGAATCATTCTTCAATTCTTATTCGTTTTTTCGTGATTTTGTTGCATTAAACTAGAATTAAGCTGGTTTTAATCGTAGTTCTCTTTTCAAAATGGGAAGTGATATGTACACCACTAAATCAATGCACCACAAACCTGCTTTATAGTGTTATACTGTACAACAATGTAAAAAACATTTGGTGGTGTAATGCCAAAATCTGGTGGTGTACAGATCGGTTCACTTTCAAAATTAATGCGACAATTGTAGAAAGGGTGATGATTCATATATATTTATTTTGTCGTATAAAGGAAAAGGTTCATGTGAGAACAATTTAAATTAAAGTAACCATGGGAACTTATAAAATTATAACTTGATTTCATATGAGAATGATATATGTGAACATCATTCATTCACATATGAGATCAAATTATAATTATTATAATTATTATTATCTATGTTTATATATATATGATTTTCACATGAACCTTACTCGTTGAACAAAAAAAAGGTAACATTGCCATCTTTCACGGGTTTGCCTCCCAATACCACGAAGGTTTATAGAGAGGTTGAGATTTAGAAAACCCTACTTCTACCTAAGGTATCGAAGTTGCTTTCAGGTTCTATTTAAGATAGAAAAGAACTGTCGGTCTTGCAAAAAATGAGAATAGAATCCTTCACCTTTGTTTTCAGATGCAAAGATAATGATACTTGATCCAACCTTACTTGTTTTATGTATTTTTAGTATCGAGTCGAATAGCTTTTATGATGTTAAACTATAAAATACTCGGGAGTATAATTGGTAAAGTAGATGAATGAATCTAAAACTCTTATCGGGCCCATCAGTGCTTTAAGTCCAACAAAAACTCTAAAAAGTTTTTATTGGGCTCATCTTGCCATTCAGCCATTTGGATGATAGACCCAATTAGGTTAGAATTCAAGCTATTCATGTCAATAACAAACTAACAATGACTCATGGTCCTACGCCCCTACGAAGAGATTAAAATTTTTATTGGGCTCATCGTTGCCATTCGGCCAAAAAAATCTTTTTATTTCTCAATGCGATTTTATATATTCATAAATCTTTATCTTTATCTTTATATATACTATAAGACAGTTGAACTAATAACTTATTAACCAATCAAATCGCTCGATTTCATCAAATTGACTCCCGCTTATGTCATCATTTAATTTAATTATAAATTAAAAATCCTAATAATCATTATCCAAATATATTATTATATATTAGTATTTATATTAATATTTGTAGAAAAAGTCTCATTAATTTACACTTTTTTGTTTTCCATCAATAATTTACGTTTTTTAACCCTGAATACTTAATTTATATTTATTTTAGCCATCAACTTGAGAAGATTTTTTTAAAATTTTTAATCATTTAATTAATTAAAAAATTTCAACATATGAAATATTGTCTACAAAAAATTATTTCAAAAGATGAAATACAATATATGTGTTCAATGTTCTAAAGTATATTCTTTTAAATTTGTTTTTACTTACATTTTTTACATTTAAATTTAAATTTAATAATTTATCTTATCTTTAAAATGTTATAAACAATCTGTGTAATCACATCTCTTGATTTACTCAAATTTTCAATTTTGACTTTTCTTGATTTTTATTATATAAATAAATATAATTTACACATAAATATCAATGTCGACTACATGACTAAAGATAAATATTAGCTTATAAGAAAATATTATAAAATATTATAAATTGATACCTATAAATGTCGTACATTATAAATATTAATATCTAATTTAATATTTAATATAAACATAATATGAACTCTAGATCCCTATCCCAAGCACAATAACAGATGACGATATACAACATCCTTATCCTAAACACAATAGGAATCACAGAACATGGGACAATCATAGAACATAGCACGATTTACAACAGAGGGTTACTTGAATACTAAATCCAAATCAATATGAACTCCATTCAAGATTCATTATATCTCTCAATAAAAAAAGTACAAAATTTTCTTCCTTTTTATATATTAGTTTTGCGTATTAATGTTTAAAGTTACAATTGTCACTCAAATCAAGAGTCCTAATTGTTATCAAAGAATATGAAAACAGTCCTAATTGTTATCAAAGAATATGAAAACAGTCCTAATTGTTATCAAAGAATATGAAAACAATCTTAATTGAAAATAAATTTATTCGTGTAATGGGTCCGCATCATGATCAAAGACATATACTTGAATTTCAAGTACATGATCACAAATATGTTTATAATTGAATTTTTAATTATCTTTCATAATAATATCATATTATGAGTACAACTGGTTTCAAAAAATTCTATAAAAGAGAAATTATTATAGCATGTGTCTTGTGGAATGACTACGGCAAACAATTCCATCAATATGTCTCATCTAATAACGACAGTGACAAACCTGTGATTATATTACTACATTTTGCAAAGTATAACACTGGGGACCGTATATCTTCAAAATTATAAGTTTTTATGACTTAAATGTATGAAGATCTAATATTGATAATATTGTAAGCCCCGTGTCCAGTGTTGGACACGGGTTTAAAATCTAGTTATGTTATTAAAATAGATAAAATAAAGATGATGTCCTGGTTACTTTTTGTACTTTCAAGTACTTGAAATACCACAAAAAAATTATCTATCTACAGATAAACTCGTAATAAAAAACATAAAATCACAATGAAAAAAAGTTAATAACTAAAAAAATAGAAAAAAAATTGTGATTTTGCAAAATATCTTTGAGATTTTCAAAAAACTCTATGCGATTTTGAAAATCTCATAACGATTTTGCACAAACGCATTGCGATTATGCAAATCGCATTGCGCTTTTGTCTATTTATGGTGATTTTGGTGGATATTTTGTGAAAATTCAAAAAAAGTTAACGAAATTAATATAATCTTATGAAAAATGTCCACTTATGTTATTTTCTCTTATCAATAACCCTCACACCATTGTAATTTGGGAATTATGAAACTTTCGATTCAAGATTGCACATTACTTTCAAGCAATTTATTTTAACTTTCTCACTCTACTAATTATCTCCGAACTAGCCAAATCCTTAAAATTAGTTCAGATTACATATTAACAATAAGTATCCGAGCAAAACACTAATAATGAACGATATCCCAGTATAGAAATTCGAAGAATTGATGAGTTCTTAAACGTTGTTTGATACTTTTTAGTTCAGTTTTGAGTAGTTTTTGTTTACCAAGAATATTAATAGTTTTTGGGCTAAATTCGTATTAGGTAGTGTTTGTTTAGTCTCTTAATAAAAAATCGCGACTTCATTAAGAATTTTTAGTCCATTAAGTCATTAAAAATGTTTGTTTTTTTCACTTAATAAACAAAAAACAACAATATTGACTTCTCTCTATATAACTAAGAGATGATAGTTTTTTGCTTACGTGGATGTCTTATGGAATTGCCAAGTAATCATTTTGCTTATGTGTTAAAATCCAATTTATTTTCCTTAAATTTTCCTTAAATATTGCTATCTAATCATCCCTTAAATATTACTTTTTAAATAAATTAATAATTTAACAAATCATAGCTATAAAATAGGAACTAACAAACTTGAAAGTTGAGAATTGTATTCCCTTAATGTAATTTGGAGTTTTATACGTAAATTTATCAATTTTGTAAGTATGGTCAAAATTGAGAAATTTATATTCTACAAAATATATTTATTATTATTATTATTATTATTATTATTATTATTATTATTATTATTATTATTATATAACTTGTAAGTCCCAACTCAATAGATGGTACTACCTGAAGACACCTCAATGTTGATGGTGGAGTTACTTTGCAATATAAGCTCTGAACTGGAGACGACCAGTTACAGAGAGTATATACCAAGTTCTAGATAGATTACTTATTAAGTGACAATAAGTAAAGAACAATGCAATAAAGTAAAATACTCAAAGTAAATTGGTGAGACAATATGTAACTTTCAAGTGTAATTTATTTATTAACTTTAAATAAATTACAAGGTTGTTGCGGAACCAAGATAATACAAAGTATGCAAATATCCTAACAACCTATGAACTACAATTGATCTACACTTGGAATTTCTCTAAACAATCGAAACACTTAAAGTTGTGAAATGTTCCTTTTTGTGATTGAGAAAATATTGCACAAGTTCACCAAGAATATTGCAGGTATGCAAAGTGTGAATTCTTTCGAAGTGTGTTCGAAGAAGTGATATTCTTGGTGTGAAATGACTTGTATTTATAGGCAAAGTTAACATTGAATGTTAACTTTGGCCGTACAAATATGGTTGAGAGCATTTAAGGAATAGCATTTAATTCCTTAAAAAGCAGTGTAAAGTTGCAGTATAAAGCAACTTTACTCAACCAGCTTTATGTACCTTTTATTACTTAAATAATAAGATAAATCTTATTATCCGGGTAAAAGCACATAAAGCATAAAAGTCAATTCCTCGTAATCAGTGTAAAGCTTTGTAAGAGCTTTCCACTGACAGTCTCTAGTTTGTAACTGACTAGAATGTCAACTGGGCTTCGCTGCCATTGTCATTCTCTGTCTTCCACTTGTTGTCTTCGACTTCAACTGGAAGGATTCTTCAACTGGTCAGTTCTCAACTGGAGGAAGTCTTCAGTTGCGTTGACTGTACGATGCAACTGGACTTCAATATATTTCTGGACAAATCTTCTTGGTCTCCAGTTTCACTGGGTCTCCAGGTGCAACTGGAGACTGGCCAGTTTACCAGTAAACTGGTCCTAACAAATTCCCCCTATTTGTCTAGAAATATTGGCAAGTCTTTTTCAGTTCTTGTATCTGTACAAGTGTGAACTGAGAGACTTGTTCGATTAAATCTATCTAAGTTTTCCAAGGCATTTTTATAGATCAATAAATGCCTTGGGTTTTTCTTTTAAGTTTGTTAGATCTAATCTATTATCTACCTTGTGGTTACAAACTGGTAACTTCATTTATACAAGGAAATGAAATTTATACAAGTTACAGAATGTAAATAAATTACAAGTAGATACAATGAAAAGAGAACTTAATGAGATGGCCCTTCGCCAGTTCTTCTTCTCTTGGTTACTGAAGAGATAGGCTGAGAGTCTTCAGGATCAATATTCAACTTTAGCTCCAGATTTTCTTTATGTTGAATCTTGCCCCTTAAGAAGTTCACCCATGCTTTCTCAAACCTATTCTTTTGTGCCTTTGCATCCAAAACATTCGCCATTTCAACCCATTCAGTGAACCCATACTGCATTGCACCAGGATTGTCAGTTTTAACCAGTGGCCCTCTGGTATAACTAACTTCAACTTGAAAGTGAATTGTATTCCCTTAATGTAATTTGGGGTTTTATACGTAAATTTATCAATTTTGTAAGTATGGTCAAAATTGAGAAATTTATATTCTACAAAATATATTTATTATTATTATTATTATTATTATTATTATATTATTATTATTATTATTATATACTTGTAAGTCCCAACTCAATAGATGGTACTACCTGAAGACACCTCAATGTTGATGGTGGAGTTACTTTGCAATATAAGCTCTGAACTGGAGACGACCAGTTACAGAGAGTATATACCAAGTTCTAGATAGATTACTTATTAAGTGACAATAAGTAAAGAACAATGCAATAAAGTAAAATACTCAAAGTAAATTGGTGAGACAATATGTAACTTTCAAGTGTAATTTATTTATTAACTTTAAATAAATTACAAGGTTGTTGCGGAACCAAGATAATACAAAGTATGCAAATATCCTAACAACCTATGAACTACAATTGATCTACACTTGGAATTTCTCTAAACAATCGAAACACTTAAAGTTGTGAAATGTTCCTTTTTGTGATTGAGAAAATATTGCACAAGTCTTTTTCAGTTCTTGTATCTGTACAAGTGTGAACTGAGAGACTTGTTCGATTAAATCTATCTAAGTTTTCCAAGGCATTTTTATAGATCAATAAATGCCTTGGGTTTTTCTTTTAAGTTTGTTAGATCTAATCTATTATCTACCTTGTGGTTACAAACTGGTAACTTCATTTATACAAGGAAATGAAATTTATACAAGTTACAGAATGTAAATAAAATTACAAGTAGATACAATGAAAAGAGAACTTAATGAGATGGCCCTTCGCCAGTTCTTCTTCTCTTGGTTACTGAAGAGATAGGCTGAGAGTCTTCAGGATCAATATTCAACTTTAGCTCCAGATTTTCTTTATGTTGAATCTTGCCCCTTAAGAAGTTCACCCATGCTTTCTCAAACCTATTCTTTTGTGCCTTTGCATCCAAAACATGCCATTTCAACCCATTCAGTGAACCCATACTGCATTGCACCAGGATTGTCAGTTTTAACCAGTGGCCCTCTGGTATAACTAACTTCAACTTGAAAGTGCTTGGTGCCTGGCTTAATGGTTACATTAACATCATTGATAGTTCCACTATGTCTTCTGGTTGCCATGATCTGGGAGTAATAGCTTCTTGCTTCAGATTCATTTGTTATTTTAATACTCCCAGCTCCAGCAGCCAGTACAGCAGACTTGATGTCATCATTTGATACTTCACCAGCTGGTTCAATGAAGGTTCTAAGGTCAGCATCTCTTGTCAGTGGTCTTCTTGGTTGAGGGATCCTCCTTGGTGGATTCAATACCCTTTTCACAACCTTCTTAACATGTTCAATTCTTTTTAGAATCCCACTGGCCCTATTCTCTTTAGCCTTCTCCACTGATATATTCAAGCTTCTGGCATCAAATTCAGCTTCATCATCAGGATAGTGTCTGTCCAGTTCAACATCAAGCATTTCTTTCAACTGGTCAACTATCCTGGGATCATTCTTAACTCTGGCATACTCCTCCTTAGTGATTCCCAAAAGATGAGCATCACTCATATCAAGCAGTTTGATTTTAGCAAGATGCTCTCTGGCTTGAACTTGGTTGGCTTGTTTCATTTTCTTTCTTTCTTTTATTTGATTACCAAGTCTAGCCAGTTGTTTGCTAACACTTTCAGAAACTGGAGGAAGTACATCAGCATTGCCAGTTTCAACATCAAGCATTTCTTTCAACTGGTCAACTATCCTGGGATCATTCTTAACTCTGGCATACTCCTCCTTAGTGATTCCCAAAAGATGAGCATCACTCATATCAAGCAGTTTGATTTTAGCAAGATGCTCTCTGGCTTGAACTTGGTTGGCTTGTTTCACTTTCTTTCTTTCTTTTATTTGATTACCAAGTCTAGCCAGTTGTTTGCTAACACTTTCAGAAACTGGAGGAAGTACATCAGCATTGCCAGTTTCCAACATAGGTACATCAGTGGCCGGCTGGGCAGACACATCACATGCTAAACCTTTGCCCTTATCAACAACATTCCCCCTATCACCTACATCACCAGTTTCAACAACTCTTTGCTCACCAGCTTCAGTACTGGCAGCCACAATCAATTCTATACCAGATTGACCTCCAGATGGAGTGCTTTCAGTTGCAATTGGTGCAAGAACTGCACTTCTTTCCCCCTTGGCAGCATCTAGACCTGCCCTAATCACTTCCCATTCAGAATGGTGAGCTGGCAACCGGTTAAGAGGCTGCCATGATTGCATGTTCTTGCATTCTTTGAATATTGTGCACATCATCTTGAAAGATCTCCAAAGGTGGTTGGTTTCTTTAGACTGGGTCAGAACATTAGCTGCAACTTGTTCCTGACCAGTTTTCAATTCATTTAAAATCTTGGAATCTTCATCCAAACCAGAAACCACCTTATCCTTGACTTCTTCATCCTTCTTCTTCAAACTTTCTACTTCAGTTGTCAGTTTATCCAAAGATTGAGCATGAAGTGATACCTGGGTGTTCAAGTTATCAATGCTGCCCCTCAACTGGTTGATCTCATTTGTGAGTGGGGCCAGATCCACCTGAGGAGTGGCCAGCTTGGTGATCTCAGACATCACCTTTTCAATCAATTGTTGTTCCCTAGCACCCAGCGTATCATCTATCTTCTGACCAACTGAAGTCATTAACTGCTGCCCAAGTTCAGTCACATTCAACCCAGGCTTGTCAACTAGTTCTTTTACCTGTTTTTCAATCTCCCTTAAGTCCACTTCTGATGTTCTAACAGTCTTGCCCAGCAAGTTGGAGATTGAGGTTGTGACCTTGGACTGAGTGAGGTCAAAGGCTTCTTTTAAAGTACCTGCCAGATTGTTGCAGCCAGTGACCAACTCATTCAGCTTCCTCAACACCAAGTCTTCATTAGATGAAAACTTGTTAATCCCCAGATCAACCACTTTAATATTGGTCAAGTGATCCTTGTGGTATCTGGAGAAAGACTTGGTGTTTTTGTCAAGTGTCTTTTGAATCTCCTCCACCCTGGTGAGAAGGTTTTGGAGATCGGCTTGTACAGAGACAACTTGACTGTCCAGTGACGGAGGAGAAGGTGTCACTGGACCAGCAGCAGTTTCTACTGGAGCAACTGGAGGAGGCAAACTTAGAGAAGTCTCCCCAGTTGTCAGTCCAGCAGTTGAAGAAATAGTAGGAGTGGTGGTAGAAGAAAGGACTGGAAATTCAATGTGTTGTTCATGCTGAGAATGCTCAGGTGTGAACAACGGCGGCGGTGGGGGTGGCATTTCTCGAAGGAGTGAGAATTGCCCAGATGGTGAAAGTGCCATACGTCTGTTTCCAGACATATAGTTATAAGTTTGGAATGGAATATCTGTAGGCTCATTTTGTTGGGATGGTGAAAGTGAAATTGATGCATCTGGAAGCGAGACTGGAGATGAAGGGTTTTGATCTTGTACAGCAGAATCAAAAATCTCCAAGTCTGAAGCAGTACCTTCAGAATCCGAAGATTCTATAAGGATTTCCTCGTCATTAACATTCATGTCCAGATCCATGAATGTAACTGAGGGCTGACCAGAAGGGTCAGTCTCCAGATGACCTTCACCAGTTTCCTGGTTGGGTGCATCTATTGGAGGATCAGATACCGAGGTATCTTCACCAGGGATAGATGTTATTGGAGTTGCCTCAGTTATGGTTGCTCTATCCTCAACCATAACAATAGACGAACTGGAGGGTCCCTCATTATTTTGAGGCTCGCCCAGTTGTCTTTCTGACTCACCTAGAATTGGTGCATCAGTTTTGGCGAATGCCAGCTGCATTCGATCTGGAATCTCGACCTCTCCAGCTTCAGATACTAGAGAGTCTAAATTCCTCAACAAATCTGGCACAGTGTAAGGTGAATCTGTGCTTAAGTATGCTTCACTGCCCAGAATTTATAGAAAGCAAAGAGAGAGAAACCTTGAGAAGGGGATACAAACTCCCCTGGTGCCCTTCAGTTTTTGTACTAGGCTTCTAAACAGGATATCAGCAAAGTCTACTCTCAATCCATTCCACAAGCAGTATGCCATCTCTGCTTGTGCGGAGTTAATCTGGTCAAGACCACCAGAACTCCCACCCATACTTTCCACCAGGTGGATGAAAAAATACCTCCATGAAGGTGTAAGACCCTTCATGGTCATCGCACCTTTTGTCTTCAAAACCCCTTTGTCCAGGCACTCCTTATGTCCCATTTCAAGGAGGACCTGGCGAAAATTGACGTTTGGGGGTAAGACAACTGGAGATTCACCCTCTCTCCAGTAGTTGAGGTGTAAGGCATCCCTCAACACATCAGCGGACAAGGTACACTGGATTGTTCCACCTTTTAATGTAAAAGTGATGGAAGAACAATCGGAAGAAAGAGTGGCAGTGTACCAAAACTCACACAAGTAGTCGTGAAACATCTTGCGTGGGTTTAGAGAGAATGAGGGTCCTATTGGAGAATCCTTCAAAAAATTTTGAATTCTTCCAATAAGGTTATTGGACCCTTGAGATCCTTGTAAACTCGCCATCGGATTATTTGGATTGAGTTTGATGAGCGAAGTGTTACTAGGAGCACCAGATGCTGGTTTGACATCTGGTGAAGGAGCATATGGAACAGTTAAGAGATTTACATCTCTTGAACGGGATGATTTAGGAGCCATTTGAAAATGAAATTGAAATTTAGGAATTTAGGGTTCTTGATTTATGAAGCAGAGAGAGCAATGAAGCAATTTTAGATGATTGGGAAGTAAATGAAAGAATGTGAAGGAAAGTAAATGTGTTCGGAGTAAATAAGGGTATTTATAAGGAATTCAAGATCCCAATGTAATACCAAAAATTATATTTTATTAACAAAATCAATTTTGTAGATATTTTTACAAAATAAGTTTGAATTTTGAAATAAAAACATAATTAATTGTGTCAGCATTAAATGCTACGATGGCTTATCTTACCCACGCGCCCACTAACATTAATTTTCCCAATACAAACAGTGTTCATTTACCAAAATGACTTTAAACACGTCAGGTGACGATACCAAGTGGTTTAAAACACTCGAGTACCATCACGTGTCACAAATATTGACCAAGTATTTCTAACTTTATAAAAAAAATAAGACAAGACTGAATCTGGTCACTGGAGGATTAGTCCAGTGCCAGTTTCCAACTGGAGAGTTCTCCAGTTGCCATTTTCAAACAAAAACGAATTTTAGTCAGAAAATTATTTTTGAGTCTTTCCCCCTAAAATGATGATCCAAAAATCAATTAGTGTCAGGATAGTATCACAAAGGCGTTCGATAGCCTGGCGAGCAAAGATTATCTGGACCTCCCCAACTGGAGAACTTCATCAGTGTCACTGACGCGTTCAATAACAAAGAAATCTCCAGTTTTAAGGATTTAACATTCCCAGTTCGCTGATGAGATATTTAAAGGTTTTCTCATCAAGAGGTTTTGTAAAAACATCAGCGAGCTGTTTGTCAGTGGGGATGAAATGAATTTCAATGTCTCCTTTCATAACATGATTACGAATAAAATGATACCTGATGTCAATATGCTTTGTCTTGGAGTGCATTACTGGGTTGTGAGATATAGCAATTGCACTGGTGTTGTCACAAAAGATTGGGGTCCTTGTATACTTTTGACCATAATCTAGTAACTGGTTCTTGATCCAGAGAATCTGGGCACAGCAACTGGCCGTAGAAATGTACTCTGCCTCAGCAGTGGACATAGAGACTGAAGTCTGCTTTTTGCTGGTCCAACTTACCAGTTTTCCTCCAAGGAAATGACAACCACCAGTTGTTGATTTTCTATCTATCTTACAACCTGCATGATCTGAATCTGAATAACCCATTAGATCTAATCCTGAGCCTTTGGGGTACCAAAGACCAAGATTAGGTCACCCTTTCAGGTATCTAAAGATACGCTTAACAGCGTGCAAGTGTGATTCTTTAGGGTTAGCCTGAAACCTGGCACATAGACATGTTGCAAACATTATATCTGGTCGACTGCAGTTAAATACATCAGTGAACCAACCATACCACGATAGTCAGTTATGTTCACTGGTTTGCCAGTTGGGTCAGAGTCCAAATTTAATGGTGCTGCAATAGGTGTGTTTTTCGATGGAATTGAATCATATTTGTATTTTCTTAACAAATCTCTGACATATTTTCCTTGGTTTATGAAAATTCCATTTTCAGTTTGCTTAATCTGAAGACCTAAGAAAAATGTTAATTCTCCCATTAAACTCATCTCATACTCAGATGACATGATTTTAGAAAACTTTTTACACATTGCATCATCAGTTGAACCAAATATAATGTCATCAACATAAATTTGTACCAATAAGATATTACCTCTTTCTTTCAAGATAAATAAGGTATTATCTATTGCACCTCTTTGAAAGCCATTTTTAAGAAGATGTTTAGTTAAAGTATCATACCAGGCTCTTGGGGCTTGTCTTAGACCATACAAAGCTTTGTTCAGTCTATATACCCAGTGAGGATGCTTCTCGTTGATGAAGCCTGGAGTCTGCTTAACATAAACTTCTTCTTCCAATGTTTCGTTTAGGAACGCACTTTTGACATCCATCTGGAAGACCTTGAACTGCAGATGGGCTGCATAAGCCAGAAATATTCTGATGGCTTCAAGTCTTGCAACTGGAGCAAAAGTTTCATCAAAGTCAACGCCTTCTGCTTGACAATAACCCTGGGAAACTAATCTGGCCTTGTTTCTTACAACATGGCCATCTTCATCCATCTTGTTTCGGTAGACCATCTTGTACCAATAGGTTCTTTCTTTAACCCTGGTGGACAAGGAACAAGCTCCCAAACATTGTTCCTTTTAAACTGGACGAGCTCTTCTTGCATAGCTTCCACCCAGCTTGGGTCTGCCATAGCCTCGTTAATCTTCTTAGGTTCAATTAGTGATAAGAAGGTGACGTTTAAGCATTGCTCACTGGTGGCTCTTCTAGTCTGAACCCCACTATTTGGATCTCCCACAATCTGTTCAATTGGATGTGCTCGAGTCCATCTAGTGTATTGACTAGGCTGGTGTAAAACAATATCAGTGCAAGTCACCTGGCGATCTTCTTCAGTTGCAGTAGCTTCTGGAGGAGGATCGGTCCAAACTATTTCAACATCCTCATCAGAGTCAATGAGGTCACGATTTGCATCATGAAATTCTTCATTCAAGAAGTATTTCTTGAAGAACTGGAGAAGTTGGAGTTTGAACTGGTGCTTAGTGAAAATCAAAATATGGAGTGGCACGTACATCAGATCCAATCACCAATTCTTGTGGTAAGTTGAAATTGATGGAGGGATAGAATGAAGTGTCACTGGTGGTAATCTTCTTCTTAACTGGTTCCAATTTGTTGTAACTGGAAACATCTTTTGGTGAAACAACTGACTGATGAACTTGGTCAGTTTCGCCAAAATTTATTGGAACGACTGGAGAAATATCAAGGCTTGGTCTCTTGTTGATTGCTTCAGTTGATTCGTCGAATGTGACATGAATTGTCTCATGAACCTTTTGGAGTCTATAATTATAAACTCTAAAGGCCTTTCGAATATCTGAATAACCTAAAAATACCCCTTCATCAGCTTTTGCATCAAACTTTCCAAGCTGACTGGAATCGTTTAAGATATAAACTGGACAACCAAATACATGAAAATATCCAATATTTGGTTTACGATTCCTGAGTACTTCATAGGCAGTCTTCTTATGTCTCTTGATGTAGACTGACCGGTTTTGGGTGTGACAAGCAGTTGCAACTGCTTCAGCCCAGAAACTGGTGGGAAGACCTGATTCAGATAGCATACTTCTGGCTGCTTCTATCAGTGTGCGATTCTTTCTTTCCACAACTCCATTCTGCTCTGGAGAGTGTGCTGATGAGAAGTTTTGAGAGATGCCAGTGTCATTGAAAAATGTTTCAAGTACCTTATTTCGAAATTCAGTACCATTATCACTTCGCAACTGACAGACTTTTCGAGTATACTTGAGTTCAATTCTCTTGATGAGAGAGATGATTTCAGCAGGTGCATCACTTTTGGATCTGAGGAATGCCACCCAACAGTATCTGGTGAATTCATCGACCACAACTAGAGTGTATTTCTTCCCAGCTCTAGTTTGAACATTCACTGGACCAAAGAGATCCATATGTAGCATGTGAAGAGGTTCAGTGATGCTAAAGTTTTGCCTAGTCTTGAAACTGGCCCTTTTCTGCTTGCCCATCTCACACCCTGGACATGGCTTTTCTTTATTAAAAGAAATCTGTGGTATCCCATCAACCAGTTGTTTGCGAGACAACTTGTTAATATTTTTGAAATTAAGATGGGATAATCTTTTATGCCACAGCCAGTTGGTGTCCTCATCAGCTTTGGTATAGAAGCACTGCTCTTTTGGAGCTGGTTCCATATCCATGATGTACACATTACCTTTTCTTGGTGCAACCATCACCACTTTCCAATCCTTGTTAAATATGGTGCCTTGAGCAATATCGAACAAAACTCTGAAGCCATCATCACAAAGTTGGCTGACACTGATCAGGTTGTATTTCAAACCATTCACAAATGCAACTCTTTTGAATTCGACTTGTCCATTATTGAGCACACCATATCCTTCAGTCTTTCCACTTTGACCATTACCAAACGTCACTGTCGGTCCATCTTGGACAGTGAACTCTTCAAGCAGGGGCTTACATCCGGTCATAGTCCGGCCAGCAGCGCTGTCCAGATACCAGATATTCTTCTTTCGATCGCCCTGCACACCCACAAAAATCATCAGTTATTTTTGTGAACCCATCTTTTCTTGATGGGTTCACTGGACTTCTCTACAGAAGTCACAGTTGATTGTTGTGGAGGTAAACTGAAGACTACATCTGGACCTTTTTCACCAGATCCAGGTGCAGGAGTAAAAACGATTGGTATTTGATACTTGCTCCCCTTATTTTTACCAGATTTAGTTCCAGATGGAACATTCTTTTGTTTAGGTTTTGAAAGGGGGGGTTTAATATTTTGTTTAAAAACTGGAGGTGATGAACCTCCTTCCAGATTTTTAATCCGGGCAGTACAACTCTGAACCGTCGAGACAAAAGTTGGAGTTGACTTTCCAGTTTAAACAAAATATTGTTTTCATCAGGCAACTGAACCTTGGACCTTGGTTCAGCTGGAGTTTTAGTCTTTTGGGTCTTGGGCACCTTAGACTTTTGAGGTAAAAGCTTGTTACCAGTGGCCTTTTTAACTGGAGCACTAGCCTGTTTGGCTCCAGGTTTAACCTCAATGGGGGTGGTCTCAATGGGTTCAGTTTTAACAGCTTCAGGTTGATCATAAGAAGTTTCAACCCTGAGAGTTGGAGGCAATGCATGAAGATCTGGTATGAGAGCTGCTATCTCCAGATCTCCAGATTTCCATGCATTCTTCTGGGCAACAATAGTTCTAGAAAATGCATCAAAGTTCTTTCCAGATGCTTTTACCCATGACTTGATAATCTTTTGTTCTTTTTCAAGATCAGAAAATAATTTTTGATTATCAAGTTCCAAAGCCTCAATTTTTAAAACTGACTCCTTGAGAGCCAACTGGACACTTTGTAAATCATTCAGTTTTGGTTTAACATTGTTCAGTTCAATTAAGATAGTGTCAAGATATCTTTCACTATCTGCTCTAATAGTTTCCACAAAAGCTAAATCACCACTTAATGATTCAGCCAGGTCCAGTTTCAGTTCTGGGTCAACTTGGTTGTCATAATCACATACCTTCTTCAAAATGATGTCCACCCATCTTCCAGTGATGACATCTTCTTTTGCCACATGCTGCTGTTGATCTTCCAAGGCCATGAAACACATGTCCCTTTCCTCTTCTTCATCAGCTGATGAGTCATCAGAGTACTCCCATTTTTCCTCAGTTTGTGCCATTAAGCACTGATCCTTTTCTTTTTCCATGGACAGGAGGGCAATCTGGGCCTTAAGCTTTTTATATTTAGCTTTGTAGCTATCATCAGGCCGATTGAAATTAGGACAGGGGGGCCAGTTTGGTTGTTCATCTGACTAGATCTGCATTCCTTCATAAAATGACCTTTCTTACCGCATTTATAGTAGGTAAGATTGGTTTTATCCAGAGAGCTGGAGCTGGAAGCATTGTTTGGGACATTAAATCTTTTAGATTTATGCTTAAACCTGTTAAAGGTTTTAGCAATCATGGCTACCAGATCATCATCGTCAGTTTCATCACAACCATCACTGATTTCAGTGGTCAGGCCAGAGTTCAAGAAACTGTTTAACATCTCCTTCATTGAGTGTGCCTGGACACTCTCTGCAGACATTAAGGCAGCACAAGGTCGCTCAGGTACACTAGCAACCTTGGAACTCTGGGCATGTTCATGGCATCCTGCTCAGCCACCAGTCTTGCAGCATTATTATCTTCAGTGAATCTGAAGGCTCCATAGAGCGATGCAAGAGTATGGCTATGCAAGGTTTTACCTTGTCTTAAGACAAGAACCATGTTTTCCCATTTGGAAGGAAGAATATCACAAAACTTCTCAAGAAGAATATCCTTATCCTTCTCTACACCCAAGCCTCTCAGCTGATTAATGAGGCTAGAAAATCTGGTGTATGTACCAGTTAGACTTTCATTGGGTAGAGCAAAGAAGGATTCATACTTCTTGTTCAAGGCAACTTTCCTGGTGACAATAGTGTCATCACCTCCTTCAAACTGAATAACTAATTCATCCCACATTGACTTTGCACTGGGGAACAACACAAGTGTTGGAATTAGATCTTCAGGAACAGCTCCAAGGATCATGTTCTTGAGTCTGGTGTCCAGATCTACAAGTCTACGATCCTCATCAGACCAATGGTCTTCGAGCTTTTCTCTAGAACCTCTTCTTCCAGTTGGATCTAGAAGAGGACTTACCCCAAGAGACATGGGTATATATGGTCCATCCTTAAGGATTTTCAACATATACCTCTCTATCCCACCAAAATGCAAAAGCATTCTGGCCTTCCATGTACCAAAGGTCTCACTGTTTCCATCAAATTTTGAACAGGAGTGTTAGAATAATGTACATGGACGTGGTTTGGGGCAGTAGGAGGAGGAGGGTTAGTATTAACATTTTGAAAAGGTGATGTATTAGTATTCAAAGGGTTTTCACCTTGACCAGAACCATCTCCACCTTCAGTAGTGTTCATCTAAGCAGATCTAGGCAAGTTTATTAGCCTTCTGCTCTGATACCACTTGTAAGTCCTAACTCAATAGATGGTACTACCTGAAGACACCTCAATGTCGATGGTGGAGTTACTTTGCAATATAAGCTCTGAACTGGAGACGACAGTTACAGAGAGTATATACCAAGTTCTAGATAGATTACTTATTAAGTGACAATAAGTAAAGAACAATGCAATAAAGTAAAATACTCAAAGTAAATTGGTGAGACAATATGTAATTTCAAGTGTAATTTATTTATTAACTTTAAATAAATTACAAGGTTGTTGCGGAACCAAGATAATACAAAGTATGTAAATATCCTAACAACCTATGACCTACAATTAATCTACACTTGGAATTTCTCTAAACAATCGAAACACTTAAAGTTGTGAAATGTTCCTTTTTGTGATTGAGAGAATATTGCACAAGTTCACCAAGAATATTGCAGGTATGCAAAGTGTGAATTCTTTCGAAGTGTGTTCGAAGAAGTGATATTCTTGGTGTGAAATGACTTGTATTTATAGGCAAAGTTAACATTGGGATGTTAACTTTGGCCGTACAAATATGGTTGAGAGCATTTAAGGAATAGCATTTAATTCCTTAAAAAACAGTGTAAAGTTGCAGTATAAAGCAACTTTACTCAAACAGCTTTATGTACCTTTTATTACTTAAATAATAAGATAAATCTTATTATCCGGGTAAAAGCACATAAAGCATAAAAGTCAATTCCTCGTAATCAGTGTAAAGCTTTGTAAGAGCTTTCCACTGACGGTCTCCAGTTTGTAACTGACTAGAATGTCAACTGGGCTTCGCTGCCATTGTCATTCTCTATCTTCCACTTGTTGTCTTCGACTTCAACTGGAAGGATTCTTCAACTGGTCAGTTCTCAACTGGAGGAAGTCTTCAGTTGCGTTGACTGTACGATGCAACTGGACTTCAATATATTTCTGGACAAATCTTCTGGGTCTCCAGTTTCACTGGGTCTCCAGGTGCAACTGGAGACTGACCAGTTTACCAGTAAACTGGTCCTAACATAACTTTTATTTAATGAATATTTTTTTTGTTATCAATACCAAAGCTTCCTATATTACGGAGTATTATTTTCTATTCTTTCTCAAGATCTCAATATTTGTTTTACATTTTTCTATTTTTTTTCTCAATATTTGTTGTTTAATCAAGTTTTCAACTTTATTTAATATCATTTTTTTGTTTTTTAGGATTAAGAAGACGATATTATAGGGTTTATAGGAGATAAACGCATCCATGATTTGTGCACACATCATTATTCATTATTCAGTTGTTTTACATCCTATATTGCTCTCATTTATTACTCTAAAATAAAGAAAATCACTATGTTATTAAATTTACATTTAGATTATTAACGTAAATAAATTAATACTCTTGACGTATATATGTTAATCATTGTTTTCAAATAATATTACTTAAAATATTATATTTATAATCAATTTAGTATAATGTGTATATTACCATGCATCACATGAGTATAATCTAGTAATACATATAGACATTATTTATCAATTCAGTCACTAAATGGTTAAAAGAACAATCAAATTGATGTGAAATTGATGATTGAAAAATTAAACCCACATGCCACAGCTGCAATTTGCGAATTTAATGAGATTTTTCGCGACAATTTTGAAGTTTTGCTAGGAATGTGTTTCTACGAAATGCTCAATAAACGTACATTACGTTGAAACTTTTGCATTATTTATAAATGAACACAACTTATTAATAGAACTTACAAAATTGTTTTAGCCTTAAAACAAGTACCGCTTGAATTGTGAAAAATCGAAGTTTAAAGTGGTTAAATATATAGAACTTTTAGTTTGACAGTACGTTCTTTTTAGTTTTCTCGGTAATCGAAGTTTTTAGTGGTTAAATTGAAAATTTTTAGCTCAACGGCCTGCTATATATTAACGTTCTTTTTAGCCTTTTTAGTAAAACAAGTAGTTTTCTCGGCATTACTAAAGGTAAATTTTGGCAGTTAAAAAGTCAATGGTTTTCTCAGAAAATTTATCACAATTTTTTTTTTTTATAAAAGTTCGTGTACTGGAGGACGTGATATTTTTTTACAAGATAATTTTCTCACCTCTTGTTGAGAAGTGATCGTGTTTTCTTCAATCTTAGCCTTGGTTCCATTTAAAAGTATACAAGACTATTTGTTATTCATGATCAAGTTGAAGGGCTAAAAGTGTATTTCCTTGAAGATAAAGGGTCAATCATGAGTGAGCCTTATTCCTTCAAGATACCCGTTTATACTTCATCTCCATAACGTTATTATATACACAAGAGGATAAGCAGCATGGAGATGACCAGAAAAGTCATCAAAAAAATATATTCCATAAAAATATGATCGAGATGTAGATCCTTTTGGTATTTTGTTCTTCTCACAATCTGGGCGATTTTTCCCAGATTTGTGTATTGTATTTAAACATTATTTAGTCATATGATAAGACAATCATTTGATAATAATATTTGTCTCCCTGGAATTCTGTTCCTATATCTCATTATTAGTATATCTATATCTATTTATAAGTATTTTACATGGTATCGGAGACAAGTTGGTTGTTTCTTGCTCAGTTCTTATCTCGATCTTGACTCTGCCTTTTCTAGGGCTTAAGTCTTTTTCGATTGATTTCTTTATTTTTTCAATTTAGGGTTTTCTTCCTTCCTTGTGAAGATTAAGACCAAAATTGATTGATTATTATATATCCGCTTATTATCTCAATCTGGATTCACTCTCTTCATAGGGCTCGAATCAAGATTGATTGTTTTAATCTATCTGCTCGTCTTTTTGAGGCTGAATCTTCATGTTTATTCTGCTCCTGAAACTTGAAGCAGTATATTGATTATTGATCTCCATCTATATGTTGGTTAATTAAATTTTTGTTGTTGTTATTGAGTCCCAGATTGTTATCACATTCATCTCGATTTGGGATTAAACTCTTTTTTAGGGTTTTAATCTCTATTGATTGATTATTCATACTTTTATTATTATTATCTCGATTTGGGTACTTCTTGTTAGGTCTTGTATTCAATCGTTTGATTCTCATATTACTCTTATCTCGGTCTATACTCAGTCCTCCTTCATAGGTCTTGAGTATTGATTGATTGATTTTCTCTTTATCTTCTTGTGAATGTTGGAATTCAATGCTCATAGAGCCTAAATTGATACAACTCAAGGTCTCAAGCTAATAACGTCCAATCTGTTTCCTTCAAGCTGACCCTACTTGTGACTTCTTTCATCGGATTCAAGTTTTGACCATTGAAGAATTTCTAGTATCATTACAGTTTTGGTTGTTCCAACCTTGTATTGTCTCAATTCTTGGAGATGTGTTAACTGTTGAAAAAGATTCATTGGAAGCTCAAGTTACTTGAATCAGCTCCAAGCTTACGTCCCTGGAGGAAGGTGTTTCCCGCAATCTTCGAAGTAGCGTTCTGCAAGGTTTTCTTACCTACCTTGCTCCGTAGCAAGTTCCTTTTGCAACGAGCATCTGTGTTGGACAGGTGTTAACTGCCCGTTGTTCAGAATACTTGGACTTCCAAAAAAAAAAAAAAAAAAAAAAAAAAAAAAAAAAAAAAAAAAAAAAAAAAAAAAAAAAAAAAAAAAAAAAAAAAAAAAAAAAAAAAAAAAAAAAAAAAAAAAAAAAAAAAAAAAAAAAAAAAAAAAAAAAAAAAAAAAAAAAAAAAAAAAAAAAAAAAAAAAAAAAAAAAAAAAAAAAAAAAAAAAAAAAAAAAAAAAAAAAAAAAAAAAAAAAAAAAAAAAAAAAAAAAAAAAAAAAAAAAAAAAAAAAAAAAAAAAAAAAAAAAAAAAAAAAAAAAAAAAAAAAAAAAAAAAAAAAAAAAAAAAAAAAAAAAAAAAAAAAAAAAAAAAAAAAAAAAAAAAAAAAAAAAAAAAAAAAAAAAAAAAAAAAAAAAAAAAAAAAAAAAAAAAAAAAAAAAAAAAAAAAAAAAAAAAAAAAAAAAAAAAAAAAAAAAAAAAAAAAAAAAAAAAAAAAAAAAAAAAAAAAAAAAAAAAAAAAAAAAAAAAAAAAAAAAAAAAAAAAAAAAAAAAAAAAAAAAAAAAAAAAAAAAAAAAAAAAAAAAAAAAAAAAAAAAAAAAAAAAAAAAAAAAAAAAAAAAAAAAAAAAAAAAAAAAAAAAAAAAAAAAAAAAAAAAAAAAAAAAAAAAAAAAAAAAAAAAAAAAAAAAAAAAAAAAAAAAAAAAAAAAAAAAAAAAAAAAAAAAAAAAAAAAAAAAAAAAAAAAAAAAAAAAAAAAAAAAAAAAAAAAAAAAAAAAAAAAAAAAAAAAAAAAAAAAAAAAAAAAAAAAAAAAAAAAAAAAAAAAAAAAAAAAAAAAAAAAAAAAAAAAAAAAAAAAAAAAAAAAAAAAAAAAAAAAAAAAAAAAAAAAAAAAAAAAAAAAAAAAAAAAAAAAAAAAAAAAAAAAAAAAAAAAAAAAAAAAAAAAAAAAAAAAAAAAAAAAAAAAAAAAAAAAAAAAAAAAAAAAAAAAAAAAAAAAAAAAAAAAAAAAAAAAAAAAAAAAAAAAAAAAAAAAAAAAAAAAAAAAAAAAAAAAAAAAAAAAAAAAAAAAAAAAAAAAAAAAAAAAAAAAAAAAAAAAAAAAAAAAAAAAAAAAAAAAAAAAAAAAAAAAAAAAAAAAAAAAAAAAAAAAAAAAAAAAAAAAAAAAAAAAAAAAAAAAAAAAAAAAAAAAAAAAAAAAAAAAAAAAAAAAAAAAAAAAAAAAAAAAAAAAAAAAAAAAAAAAAAAAAAAAAAAAAAAAAAAAAAAAAAAAAAAAAAAAAAAAAAAAAAAAAAAAAAAAAAAAAAAAAAACTCGCCAAAACTTCACACGACATCTCACTGCTTAACCTGAGGGGTGTCAACACATAAGAAGAAACAAGTGTTAGCTATAAAGCTAAGTAAGATAACACCAGGTTTAAGCAAAACATTTCATCCATTAAACACGTCACTTTAAAACATTACGTCATTTAATTTAGGCATATATATCACCACATAACGTATCCATATCACATATAAGCATAGAGTCCATGACCCTAAGTGTGCCTAATCAATTTCGTCATTTCATCTCATCTCATTAAGTTGTGACTAGGTCACCGTTAAGTTGTAACCGAAGTTACCATTAAGGAAAGACAATGTCGATCCATGAGTAGCACGTTATGTTCATAACATTAGGTGGGTCATCAGGCCACCCGAACTACTCGCCACATATGACTGGTTGCAAGGAGCCACCCGAGCAACCATTTTAACGTACCCTCCCACATACGGGCACTACGTACTCTCCCACATACGAGCACTACGTACTCTCCCACATACGAGCACGATTTATACGTACCTATTACCACATCAGGCATGGGTTATGCATAACACTTAACATCTAATTAGCTCGAGCATTTACCACGTTTAGTTTAGGTTTCCACATTAATCCTAAACTAATCCACATCTATCATCTTTTCACGTTAGGGCCCTTAAAACGTGCACGTGTCATGGCAACCTAAAAAGGTCTAGTGTTCTAGATGAACAAGCCACATATACATGCACATATCAACATTACAACACGTCATTAACCACCGTTCATCATATCATATCACATCATATCATATCGTTAAGCATATCATCATCATTGCATATCATATCATAACCATGTGTACGGGGAAGCATTTTAGGCATAAACATCGTCATCATTAATCCCCGAGTACCTCCCATATCAACCCAACCACATATGAGTTATACATTACCGTTTTGGAGGTTATAGTTTATGAAACCATTTTTGTTGCACCCTCAGCGTGACAAAAGTAGTGTATCTTACCTCGTAGTAGTGTACGCGAGCAAACAGAGAGCTAATAGTGCTTAATAGTAATCCCCGACACCTATCGTACATTAACATATGAAATATAAGTCATTTGGGACCTTAAAACGACTCTCGTATGACCTTAGGACTGACTACGTAAAAGTCCAGATTACACCTTACGAAGTTAGGCCTTAACTTCGTTTACTCTGTTCTTACGAACTTGAGTATTAACTTCGTTACTTTACAACTTACGAATTTAGACCATAACTTCGTTTGGCTTCATTTTACGAAAATAGATTACGAACTTAATATTCGTTGGGTTTACTTCACGAAAAAATGGCTTAAACGAAGATAGTTTTTAACTCACGAATTTAACAAAACTCCTTCTTACGAACTTGGCCAACGAAAATAGCATTAGAACGAACTTAACATAACTTACGAAGATAGTCATAAAACGAAGATTAACTTCGTTCGAACACTGGTTCGACTGTTTTTCAAAAACGACTAAGTTCTTCGATTTTTCAACCTTGGATTCATCTAGGCTTTTCCCAAAACATGATTTTGACACAATTAAACACATTTTGATCATCCGGATCGATTACAAACTCGTTTGACACCATTTTGTACGTTAACTCACCAAAACGCTTCTTTAACCTTAATCCTTTGACAAAACCTTTTGAAATCAGTTTTTGACTCACAATAAAACAACCCTAAATCTGAAAATATGATCAACAAACCGATCATTACCTGTAATTAACAATGGCCGATCGAAATCAAGCCCAAAAGACACCAACAATCTACGTAAAACTTGAAGAGATGCTTTAGAATTTCAAGAAGGATTGAAAGGTTGTTTAGGTTTGTTCTTTGAAGTGATTATGGCTGCTAAAGGAAGGAGATTAGGCTAATCCTAGCCCTAATCCCGTTTTTCAACTTTCACTTTTGTCAAATTTAGTCCCTGGACTTCATATTAGCTTTATTACACCTTTAAACACCTAATGGGGATATACATAACACATGGAAGCACTTTCGCACACTACATAGACCTTTTACACATCATTAAGTCTACTTTATTGTCACTCATTAAAGATAATTAAATCTCACATATAGGGCACATAAACACATATTTTCCACATAAACATATCACGGACTTAGAATTTGACCTAACGACGTTAGTCAACAGAAACGATTAAGTTTTGGGATGTTACAATTACCTCCCCCTTAAGAGGATTCCGTCCCCGGAATCACTTCATCATCAAAAAGGTGGGGATAGGTCTCCCGCATTACAGACTCGGTCTCCCAAGTCATACTTTCGCCGTGATTGTGTTTCCACTTAATGAGAACTAGATCGATAGTCTTTCGTCGTAACTTCTTTTGTTTCCTTCCCATTATAGCAACAGGTTCATCAACAATCTGCTTGTTTGGATCAATACTTACGTCCTCGAGTGGAATGACATCCGCTTCATTTGCATAGCATTTACGTAGATAACACACATGAAATGTGTTGTGAATTCCATGAAGTTCTGGAGGTAATTCCAGTTGAAATGCCTGTTCATTAACCTTTTTAATGATCTTAAAAGGTCCAATGAATCTAGGGCTTAGCTTTCCTCGTTTGCCAAATCGTAATACACCTTTCCAAGGCGACACCTTGAGTAAAACCATTTCACCTTCTTTAAAATCAAACGGCCTCCTTTTCTTATCGGCATATGACTTTTGCCTTTCGCGAGCAATACGCAGGGCTTTCTTTGCAACATTAACTTTATCGGCCGTAATTTGTACTAATTCGGGTCCAGCCAATTGCTTTTCCCCGGGCTCCAACCAACAACTAGGAGTCCGACACTTTCTACCATATAACATCTCATACGGTGGCATTCCAATGCTCGCATGATAACTATTGTTATACGCAAACTCAATAAGAGGTAGGTGTTTATCCCACGAACCACCATAATCCATCACACAAGCTCTGAGCATATCTTCGAGCGTTTGAATAGTCCTTTCACTTTGCCCATCGGTCTGCGGATGATAGGCTGTGCTCAAACGAACTTGAGTACCAAATTCCCGTTGAAAACTCTTCCAAAATTTGGAAACAAAGTGAGCATCACGATCGGACACAATCGATAACGGAACACCATGTTTAGTAACCACTTCATCAATATACATCGTAGCGAAGTTTTCCATAGGGGCAGTCTCACGAACTGGGAGGAAGTGAGCACTCTTCGTTAATCGATCGACAATAACCCATATCATATCGTGACCACGAGGCGTCCTCGGAAGTTTGGTCACAAAATCCATCGTAATGTGATCCCATTTCCACTCAGAGATCTCAAGTTGCTGAAATTTCCCGTAAGGCTTTTGATGTTCAGCTTTCACTTTAGCACACGTCAAACATTTCTGCACATACATCATCACATCGTTCTTAATACTGGGCCACCAATAAAACGGCTTCAAATCCGCATGCATCTTTGTGGCACCAGGGTGTACAGAATACTTAGTTTTGTGAGCTTCATCCATTACTAACTCACGATTGCCTCCATAGAGAGGAACCCATATTCTACCTTTGTAAGTTCGAAGGCCACGACTATTTTCTTCCATTTGGAGTCTGTTCTTCTTCTTTTTCCCAATAGACTCCGCTTTCACATTATCATCCTTTAACGCTTCGATTTGAGCTAATCGAATAGGTTCCAGTAAATTCGACTCCATCTTTGTAATCATCGCACATAATCTACTCTTCGCATATCCTTTGCGGCTTAAGGCATCAGCAACCACATTAGCTTTGCCTGGGTGATATTTAATTTCACAATCGTAATCCTTTAATAACTCCATCCACCGCCGTTGTCTAACATTCATGTCCTTCTGAGTAAACACGTACTGTAAGCTCTTATGATCCGTATAAAGGGTACACTTTGTACCATACAGATAATGTCGCCACAACTTCAGAGCAAAAACAACCGCAGCCAGCTCAAGGTCATGAGTAGGATAGTTCCGCTCATGAGGCTTCAGCTGTCGAGAGGCGTAAGCGATAACTTTGTCTCGTTGCATTAGTACACACCCTAACCCCGTGATGGATGCGTCACTATAAACCACTAAATCATCTGTTCCTTCGGGTAAGGCTAAGACTGGAGCTTCACACAACTTCTTTTTCAACGTTGTGAAGGCTTTCTCTTGAGCATCAGTCCATACAAATTTCACACCTTTCTTCGTTAATTCAGTCATTGGTTTGGCAATGCGCGAGAAATCCTGAATGAAACGTCGATAATAACCAGCCAAACCGAGAAAACTCTTTATTTCTGTAGGAGACTTAGGCTGCTCCCACTTCGACACCGCTTCTATCTTCGAAGGATCTACTTTTATACCATCAGAGGAGACGACATGGCCGAGGAAATGAACTTCCTTTAGCCAGAACTCGCACTTGGAGAACTTAGCATATAGCTTTTTCTCTCTGAGGACTTGAAGGACAGCTCTCAAATGCTCTCTATGTTCCTCTTCCGTCTTTGAATACACAAGAATGTCGTCGATAAAAACAATAACGAAATGATCCAAAAATGGTCGACAGACACGGTTCATCAAATCCATAAACTTCGCTGGAGCATTTGTCAATCCGAATGGCATGACAAGGAACTCGTAATGACCATAACGAGTTCGGAACGCTGTTTTGGCTACACTTTTTCTTCAACCTTTAATTGATGATAGCCAGACCGTAAGTCAATCTTTGAAAAACAGGAAGCACCTTGAAGTTGATCGAACAAATCATCAATGCGAGGGAGTGGATACTTATTCTTCACTGTTCTTTTATTCAGCTCGCGATAATCGATACACATACGCATAGATCCGTCTTTCTTCTTTACAAAAAGGATAGGAGCACCCCAAGGAGAGGAACTCGGACGAATGAAACCTTTATCTAAAAGTTCCTGAATTTGCGTCATTAACTCCTTCATCTCCGTCGGAGCTAATCGATAGGGAGCTTTGGCTACGGGAGTAGCACCAGGAATGAGATCAATAGAAAATTCAACCTCACGATCAGGAGGAAGACCTGGAAGATCTTCAGGGAAAACATCAGGAAACTCGGAAACAACCTCGACATCAGAGACTGTAGGCTTCGCGATACGAGAATCGATGACATAAGCTAGAAAATGTGACTTAGTTTGCCGTATACAACGAAGGGCTTTCATCATCGAGATCACCTTAACATTTCCCGGCTTCTTGTCACCATAAACACAGACACCTTTACCATCAGGGGTAGCGATACGAACTATTTTCTTTGCACATAAGACGACAGCATCATTCTTAGACATCCAATCCATACCGAGAACAACATCAAAACTGGGAATAGTAGCTGGTAGCAAGTTAGCAGTAAAACACCGACCCTCTATCTCTAAAGGACAATCAGAATAACCCTCTCGTATAATAGTCGTTGCACCGTTAGCCACTTCTACTTCTATAGGACACCGTAAGGAACTAGTAATCATGTCTAATTTAGGAGCAAACAGAGTAGACACAAAAGATTTGTTCGCACCAGAATCAAATAACACATTAGCAGGTTTGGAGTTAACAATAAGAGTAGCAGTAACTACCTGGTCGTCATCTTTGGCCTCTTCAGCCGTCATCTGGAAAGCACGGGCTTTGGCTTTGGAAGCTTCCGCTTTCTTTCCCTCATCTTTCTTCATTTGGGGACAATCGGCAATACGGTGCTTTGTATCTCCACATTTATAACATCTTGCTTTATCAGTGCATTCATCAAAAGTATGACCCTGTGCTCCACACCTATTGCACCTGCGGGTCTTAGCAGAACACTGACCAGAATGAAAAGCCTTGCAGCTAGAACACCATTTTCCATCCTTTTCTGTCTTTCCCTTGTCAGAGGACGAAGATCCCTTGAACTTCTTTCCAAAACGATTTGATCCACCAAACCTCCTCTTATTGCCAGACTTCTTCTCATCATCTTTCTTCTCCACTTTCTTATCCGCAGCAAAATCATCATCAAGCTTTTTAGACTCTTTGATAGCTTCAGTTAGAGTCTTGTGCTGCCTACAAATACCACGATAACTCGGAGGCAAACCATCGACATAACAGGCAACTTGATCTGCATCAGTTCGGAATAAATGACCCACGAACTTCATCTTCTCCATAAAGGAACGAGCATAATCATTGATTTTACCCACTTCAGCCGTCAAGGCACGAAACTCTTTTTCCATCTTGCGCTGCTCATGAACTCCAATATACTCTTCAATAAATTTCTGTCTGAAGTTAGCCCACGTAATAGCAGATACCATAGCTGGAGTCATCGATCCAAAAATGGTCGACAGACACGGTTCATCAAATCCATAAACTTCGCTGGAGCATTTGTCAATCCGAATGGCATGACAAGGAACTCGTAATGACCATAACGAGTTCGGAACGCTGTTTTGGCTACACTTTTTCTTCAACCTTTAATTGATGATAGCCAGACCGTAAGTCAATCTTTGAAAAACAGGAAGCACCTTGAAGTTGATCGAACAAATCATCAATGCGAGGGAGTGGATACTTATTCTTCACTGTTCTTTTATTCAGCTCGCGATAATCGATACACATACGCATAGATCCGTCTTTCTTCTTTACAAAAAGGATAGGAGCACCCCAAGGAGAGGAACTCGGACGAATGAAACCTTTATCTAAAAGTTCCTGAATTTGCGTCATTAACTCCTTCATCTCCGTCGGAGCTAATCGATAGGGAGCTTTGGCTTTGGAAGCTTCCGCTTTCTTTCCCTCATCTTTCTTCATTTGGGGACAATCGGCAATACGGTGCTTTGTATCTCCACATTTATAACATCTTGCTTTATCAGTGCATTCATCAAAAGTATGACCCTGTGCTCCACACCTATTGCACCTGCGGGTCTTAGCAGAACACTGACCAGAATGAAAAGCCTTGCAGCTAGAACACCATTTTCCATCCTTTTCTGTCTTTCCCTTGTCAGAGGACGAAGATCCCTTGAACTTCTTTCCAAAACGATTTGATCCACCAAACCTCCTCTTATTGCCAGACTTCTTCTCATCATCTTTCTTCATTTGGGGACAATCGGCAATACGGTGCTTTGTATCTCCACATTTATAACATCTTGCTTTATCAGTGCATTCATCAAAAGTATGACCCTGTGCTCCACACCTATTGCACCTGCGGGTCTTAGCAGAACACTGACCAGAATGAAAAGCCTTGCAGCTAGAACACCATTTTCCATCCTTTTCTGTCTTTCCCTTGTCAGAGGACGAAGATCCCTTGAACTTCTTTCCAAAACGATTTGATCCACCAAACCTCCTCTTATTGCCAGACTTCTTCTCATCATCTTTCTTCTCCACTTTCTTATCCTCGGGACAATCACAAGCTTCAAAAACCATCTCAGTATCATCAAGCCATTCCATGCAACCTACTGCATTAAGTGTTCCATAGAATTTCTGAGCTCCACACTTCTGGAAACTTTCAAACTTGAATCGAGGGGCGTGAACATCATTAGGAGGAACCACATTAACATTAGCATGGGGAATAACCACATCATCGACCGGTGGCTCAATGTGGTGAGAAGGCACAGAGTGACTGTTACCAGTTCCTTCTGCGTTAGCTGCCAACGCCTGATTCAACTATTCTTGCGTTTGGGCCAACTGGGCCTGAAGAGTTAGCACAAGATTATACATCTCCGCCTGATTGGGAATCTGATCCACCACTACATCGTTAACTCTCGGAGGATTGCCAGGTGGTGGAGGCATCGGACCCAATGAGCCTGGTTGATTAACACGGCGGGGGTTCACACGATTCACATTAGCATTAGCAGCAGCATTAGCAGCAGCATTAGCAGCAGCATTAGCAGCACCTGCACCCGGATGGACAGGTGGAGTAACGCTAGCAGTAGCTCCGTCTCGTTGGATGTTGCGGTTGCGAGTGTTAACCATTAGCAGCAGCATTAACACGGCGGGGGTTCACACGATTATTAGCATTAGCAGCAGCATTAGCAGCAGCATTAGCAGCATTAGAAGCACCTGCACCCGGATGGACAGGTGGAGTAACGCTAACAGTAGCTCCGTCGCGTTGGATGTTGCGGTTGCGAGTGTTAACCATTTTCCTTCAATAAATTTCTGTCTGAAGTTAGCCCACGTAATAGCAGATACCATAGCTGGAGTCATCGAAATGGTAATGCTCTTCCACCAGTCCCGAGCACCTTCTTTCAACATCCTACTAGCACACAACACTTTCTTATCCTCGGGACAATCACAAGCTTCAAAAACCATCTCAGTATCATCAAGCCATTCCATGCAACCTACTGCATTAAGTGTTCCATAGAATTTCTGAGCTCCACACTTCTGGAAACTTTCAAACTTGAATCGAGGGGCGTGAACATCATTAGGAGGAACCACATTAACATTAGCATGGGGAATAACCACATCATCGACCGGTGGCTCAATGTGGTGAGAAGGCACAGAGTGACTGTTACCAGTTCCTTCTGCGTTAGCTGCCAACGCCTGATTCAACTATTCTTGCGTTTGGGCCAACTGGGCCTGAAGAGTTAGCACAAGATTATACATCTCCGCCTGATTGGGAATCTGATCCACCACTACATCGTTAACTCTCGGAGGATTGCCAGGTGGTGGAGGCATCGGACCCAATGAGCCTGGTTGATTAACACGGCGGGGGTTCACACGATTCACATTAGCATTAGCAGCAGCATTAGCAGCAGCATTAGCAGCAGCATTAGCAGCACCTGCAGATGGACAGGTGGAGTAACGCTAGCAGTAGCTCCGCGCGTTGGATGTTGCGGTTGCAGCAGCATTAGCAGCAGCATTAGCAGCAGCATTAGCAGCAGCATTAGCAGCAGCATTAGCAGCAGCATTAGCAGCAGCATTAGCAGCAGCATTAGCAGCAGCATTAGCAGCAGCATTAGCAGCAGCATTAGCAGCAGCATTAGCAGCAGCATTAGCATCGGACCCAATGAGCCTGGTTGATTAACACGGCGGGGGTTCACACGATTCACATTAGCATTAGCAGCAGCATTAGCAGCAGCATTAGCAGCATTAGAAGCACCTGCACCCGGATGGACAGGTGGAGTAACGCTAACAGTAGCTCCGTCGCGTTGGATGTTGCGGTTGCGAGTGTTAACCATTTTCCTTCAATAAAATGGTGTAGTCGATAAGCGCAAAATAAAACAAAAATTCGTTGAGATAAGGCTAAAACATATCATCGTAACGTAAACATCTCGTAAGCCCTATCACACTCGCACTCATCCCAACCCATCCTACATCACATGTCATCACTAGCTAAGGCATCCTACGAGTACCTAGCATGCACATCTTAAGTTTAAGTCCAAACCCTATGGTCAATAGGCCTTGGTTCACTTAAACTACTTCTCTGATACCAACTTGTAACACCCGTTTTGTAAAAATATGGATTTCCAAAAATTTTCGCCTAACGGCGTCAATAAAGCGGAAACAGTTTATTAAAACCTCAACCAATGAAAACAGTTGAGAAACATAAGTGGTGTTACTAATAGCATCAAATCAGTAATAAAAGAAATCCATAAGATTGCCCAACATAAAGCAACCATAACATAGTCATTACAATAGTTCCATAAAGGAATTCATTAACATTAAGTCTATGCGAAGTTATTGGGTAAACTAAAGCCATCTTGATCATCTACCCATCTCTCGCCAAAACTTCACACGACATCTCACTGCTTAACCTGAGGGGTGTCAACACATAAGAAGAAACAAGTGTTAGCTATAAAGCTAAGTAAGATAACACCAGGTTTAAGCAAAACATTTCATCCATTAAACACGTCACTTTAAAACATTACGTCATTTAATTTAGGCATATATATCACCACATAACGTATCCATATCACATATAAGCATAGAGTCCATGACCCTAAGTGTGCCTAATCAATTTCGTCATTTCATCTCATCTCATTAAGTTGTGACTAGGTCACCGTTAAGTTGTAACCGAAGTTACCATTAAGGAAAGACAATGTCGATCCATGAGTAGCACGTTATGTTCATAACATTAGGTGGGTCATCAGGCCACCCGAACTACTCGCCACATATGACTGGTTGCAAGGAGCCACCCGAGCAACCATTTTAACGTACCCTCCTACATACGGGCACTACGTACTCTCCCACATGCGAGCACGACGTACTCTCCCACATGCGAGCACACGTACCTCCCACATCGAGCACGACGTACTCTCCCACATGCGAGCACGACGTACTCTCCCACATGCGAGCACGACGTACTCTCCCACATGCGAGCACACGTACCTCCCACATACGGGCACTACGTACTCTCCCACATGCGAGCACGACGTACTCTCCCACATACGAGCACGATTTATACGTACCTATTACCACATCAGGCACGGGTTATGCATAACACTTAACATCTAATTAGCTCGAGCATTTACCACGTTTAGTTTAGGTTTCCACATTAATCCTAAACTAATCCACATCTATCATCTTTTCACGTTAGGGCCCTTAAAACGTGCACGTGTCATGGCAACCTAAAAAGGTCTAGTGTTCTAGATGAACAAGCCACATATACATGCACATATCAACATTACAACACGTCATTAACCACCGTTCATCATATCATATCACATCATATCATATCGTTAAGCATATCATCATCATTGCATATCATATCATAACCATGTGTACGGGGAAGCATTTTAGGCATAAACATCGTCATCATTAATCCCCGAGTACCTCCCATATCAACCCAACCACATATGAGTTATACATTACCGTTTTGGAGGTTATAGTTTATGAAACCATTTTTGTTGCACCCTCAGCGTGACAAAAGTAGTGTATCTTACCTCGTAGTAGTGTACGCGAGCAAACAGAGAGCTAATAGTGTTTAATAGTAATCCCCGACACCTATCGTACATTAACATATGAAATATAAGTCATTTGGGACCTTAAAACGACTCTCGTATGACCTTAGGACTGACTACGTAAAAGTCCAGATTACACCTTACGAAGTTAGGCCTTAACTTCGTTTACTCTGTTCTTACGAACTTGAGTATTAACTTCGTTACTTTACAACTTACGAATTTAGACCATAACTTCGTTTGGCTTCATTTTACGAAAATAGATTACGAACTTAATATTCGTTGGGTTTACTTCACGAAAAAATGGCTTAAACGAAGATAGTTTTTAACTCACGAATTTAACAAAACTCCTTCTTACGAACTTGGCCAACGAAAATAGCATTAGAACGAACTTAACATAACTTACGAAGATAGTCATAAAACGAAGATTAACTTCGTTCGAACACTGGTTCGACTGTTTTTTCAAAAACGACTAAGTTCTTCGATTTTTCAACCTTGGATTCATCTAGGCTTTTCCCAAAACATGATTTTGACACAATTAAACACATTTTGATCATCCGGATCGATTACAAACTCGTTTGACACCATTTTGTACATTAACTCACCAAAACGCTTCTTTAACCTTAATCCTTTGACAAAACCTTTTGAAATCAGTTTTTGACTCACAATAAAACAACCCTAAATCTGAAAATATGATCAACAAACCGATCATTACCTGTAATTAACAATGGCCGATCGAAATCAAGCCCAAAAGACACCAACAATCTACGTAAAACTTGAAGAGATGCTTTAGAATTTCAAGAAGGATTGAAAGGTTGTTTAGGTTTGTTCTTTGAAGTGATTATGGCTGCTAAAGGAAGGAGATTAGGCTAATCCTAGCCCTAATCCCATTTTTCAACTTTCACTTTTGTCAAATTTAGTCCCTGGACTTCATATTAGCTTTATTACACCTTTAAACACCTAATGGGGATATACATAACACATGGAAGCACTTTCGCACACTACATAGACCTTTTACACATCATTAAGTCTACTTTATTGTCACTCATTAAAGATAATTAAATCTCACATATAGGGCACATAAACGCATATTTTCCACATAAACATATCACGGACTTAGAATTTGACCTAACGACGTTAGTCAACAGAAACGATTAAGTTTTGGGATGTTACAGTGTTAACTGCCCGTTGTTCAGAATACTTGGACTATGGTCAAGGACTTCTCGTTTACTTTATTATTATCGGTTTATCTTGGTTGCTGTTTGTTGTTTCCTTTGACATATTCATTAGTGGAAACTATTTGTGTAATACTCAAGACTTTGTCCCTAGAAGGTCTGAGAGACAAACAAGATGTTTGATCAAATAATCGCACTATGGCTCAACCGAAGGTGTGAGATAGGTTTTAGGTGTTTTATTGGCGATTCCCTTCCGGTCAGAGGGCGACAAGCCGCTTATACGCCTTTGGTTGGTTATTCCTAGCCGATTTAGGAGGCTGAGGGTTTGTATGATATAGTGAGGGTTTTGGAGGTCAAATGTTGTTGATCATTATCCTGTGCCGTTTGGCACCTCCTCTCTTTATATAGAGGATAAAGCCTTGGAGAGGAAGATAGGAATTTAGGGTAAATCCCTTCCTCTTTTTTGATATCTTCTAAGTATGGAAGATATATTTAGGACTCTTAAACCGTGTCCTTGTTTATAGGGATATTTGATTTCATTCCTTCTTAGGAGGTCGGATAAACATGGAATAGATTTATGTGTATCCGTTCTCTATTTATTATCTTTAGGAGCTCCGGAATTACGAGGTATACATCGTAGCTTCGGCTACGGAAATGTTTATTTAGTACAATATGTTGGTACCTTCGCTGCTTACGAAGGGTCCTTCGTATCCAGTCTTTTATACGGAGGTAAAGCTCCGTATACGGTATATCATCAAGACCCCCAGTATAATTGGAGAGGCTATCTGTAGGCTGTCTTATTAGACTTCAAAAACGATGGTCGCCTCCCAGATCATTCTTTCGGCGGTCCACCAGAAGAAACGTGTGTTAAGTCAAATCTAACTTGTGAGACTTTTTAGCACTTATCTCTAGATTTTGTTTGGACGGTTAAGATTTTTTAGCATCTTTGGCTATAAATACTTCATTTTTGTTTAGTATAAATTTGTTACCTTTCATATAGGCGAGATCTTCTCCAGCGATTTTCCCATTTTTTCCTTCTACCTTTCGGCATCATCCTTTTGAAGAGGTATGTGTTCCTAACTTGATTTCTTCTTTTAATCTTCTTTCCGTATCATAGTGTGATTAGGGATGTATTTGAGTTTTGCAACTTGAAACCCTAGTATTGTCTTTGACCGATGAAGGTCTTTAGAACCTGGTTTCTTTGTTATTTACTCAACCCTATTTATTGATTCCATTTTGCTACTCCATCATTGGATGTTGTAATCCCTATTTGTTGTCTTCCCCCCTTTTTTCTTCCTTTTTTTATATATATTTTCCTGCTGTTGTCGTTGACTCCTCCATCTCTTTTCTTCTTCTGTCTTCTTTCTTTTGTTTTTATTGTCACCTGTTATTCTTCTTTTCGCAGTAATGGCGTTCAAACAGATGATTAATAGGCAGTCATTTCTTGCCCAACTTGTTGTGAAAGCTACTCCTTCTGTTTCGGCCTCAAGTTCGGAGCTCCCTGCCGGAGGCTCCGGCGTTCAAACCGCTGATGATGCTGGGTTGCAGGCAATTTGCCAGGCGAGCGAGACCATTCTTCATGAAAATGATCCGGTTGTTCGTCCTGTTATTGAAGTGTCTGACTGCCCTACTAGTGGGGATAATCGTGATCATTCTGTTGATGAACAGGGCACCGTTGCTGGCCGCCTCAAGAGCAGAAAGAAGACTTCCGCGAGGGGGCCTGGTGTGCCTTCTTCCAGGAAGAAGGCAAAGCGATCCGAGGATTTGGAGGAAACTCTTGGTATGTGTTTGCTTCGTGTATCCGATCTTCAGATGTTTAGTCTTTTATTTGTGTATGTTTTTGCAGGGTTTAATCCTTTCCTGCAGGCTCCGAATGGTCGTTCTTATTACCACAACATTGAATATCTTGCTCCCTCCGGGTGGATTTCAAATTTGATGGGTATGGATGTGTCGAAGCTTTCTGAATTGTTCAATCAGTCTTCTTTCTGTGCTTCCGTGATTGGGAATGTGTTGGATTCGAAATTCGCGAACTTTCTGAAGATAGTGGTCCTACATCTGAGCAGATTGATAAGCTCAAAGCAGAGAAGTTGTCATTGGAGTTTAAGGTGTCTGAGTGGGAAGTTAGTTTGGGTGGTTTGACTGCAGAGCTTAAGTCTTCTTGTGAGGTGGTTCGAGCTAAGGGGGATGAGATCAATGTGTTGCAGGAGGAGTTATCTGCCAAGAATGCTTTGCTGGGACAAGATCGTTCTGCCTTTGTTGATCTGAAGGAGAAGTATAGGCGGCTTGTTCTTGACGTGATTCCACATGTTTGCAAGTCTTTTTTGAATGGTGTTGAGGTTGGTAAGAGGGTTTCAGACTTGTGTAATGCCAACAGGGTTGATGCTGAATCGGAGTTGATCCGTTCCCTTGCTGCTGAAGGTCGTCTAACGCTTATCGGTTCCGAGCTTGTTGAAGATACTGCGGGTCCTCTGAATAAGGCTATGAGTGATCTGGAGGATATGCATTCTTCGTATCTCCGGGCTCTTTCTTCAGACCCTGATGCATCCCCTACTCAACTGATGCAAATTCCTTCTTCATAGATTGTCTTGTATTTTAGACTTGTTTCTTTGTTTTGCTTGTTGATTACGATCCTTTGCTACTTCCCTTTATCTACTATTGTTGGGTATTATATATTTTGTGATTATCGCCTTATGGCATCTTAGTAATGTCTTATGACAGTCGCCTTATGACGTGGTTGTCTTATGGCAGTCGTCTTATGACGTGATTGTCTCATGGCAGTCGCCTTATGACGTGATTGTCTCATGGCAGTCGCCTTATGACTCTCTTTTTTATTTGTTAATGACTTATGACAGTCGCCTTATGACGTGGTTGTCTTATGGCAGTCGTCTTATGACGCAATTGTCTCATGGCAGTCGCCTTATGACGCTCTTTTGGTTGCTTTATGAGTGCTTTATCGGGCGTCCCCTTTAAGGCTTTTCATAAAGATTTTATTTATTACGCGCGTTTTTGTTTTTGATCGATCTTATTTTCTTGAAAATAATTCGCAGGAGGACATTACATAGTAAGGTTCCTAGCTGCTAGCTTTCAATCGTTGCTCCGTATTAGTCGGAGTCTTTGTCCGTGCTTCGTCTTTGTCTTCCGACCATGTTTCCTCCCTAGCGGGCCAGGTCAGTGTATCTTTTGATTCTGGATTTTTTCTGACCGGGTTCGTTGGCTTGGTGCTGTAGCACCTTCGTTCCTTTCCTTGTTGTTTTCTTGCTGCCGTGAGGACTTGTGCTTGTAGCGGGTTAGTTACTGGATTGTCCTCTATTTCCGCTTTCAATGCTTCTTTTTGTACCTCCCTTTCAAGGTGTTGCAACTTTCCAGCGGTTATTGCTTCTTCTATAGCTTTTTGGAGATTCCGGCATAGGACTGTGTCATGTCCATAGTCTTTGTGGAATGCGCAATATTTTCCTCGATCCCTTTTTCGGGTTGTTGGTCTGTGTGGGGCTGGGAAGGTTTGCGCTACCCGCTCTGTTGCGAGAATATCCTTCGGTGATTTTGTTAATTTCACCAGTATTATTCTTCTGCCTTCTTTGGCTTTGCTTCCCCACCTGGGGTTTTCTATGGGACCCTCGTTTCCGCTATCATTCGGATCTCTTTTTTATTTTCCTAGAGCGTACTCCGCTCCAGTCGTTTCTTTAACATCAAGCCAAATGTGAGCCTTAGTTATCAATTCATCATATGTTTCTGTCAAGTTTGTCGTGAGGTTTTCGACCAACTCGACCGCCCGTAGCCCATGAATGAGTCTTGATATCCTCTGGCTTTCTGGCAGTCCACTTATCTCATGGGTTTCATTTGTGTATCTTGCAACTTAATCCCTAAGTGTCTCTCCACTTTGTCGTTTTATGCTGTGTACCGACACATGTGTCTTCCGATGTTTCTTTTGCATATTGAATTGTAATCTGAACTTGGTTTTGAGAGTTTCGAAACTATCTATCGAGTTTGCCGGTAGGCTATCAATCCATTCCCTTGCGTCGTTCGCTAAGGAGTAGGAGAACGCCTGGCAGGCGGTTGGCATGTCCCATCTTTGGATCATTGCTGCTCTGATAAATTTTTTCAAAAAGTCGTCTGGATCTCCTTTTCCATCATAATACCCTAGGTTCTGGGGGTATTTCATATTTATCGGTAGCGGGTTGTTTCTTATGTTACTAGTGAATGGGCTATTCGTGTTCCTTAGGTGTGACGTGTCCACGGATTCCCACTCATGTGAGGGATATCTCCGGGCATTGTCTCCATCTATTTCTCCTGGTCTTGCTTTCAATTTGTGTTGACCTTGGGTCTGATTTCCTTGGTCAGGTCCGTCTTCCGGGACTCCTATTTGGGGATTATGTATTTCCCTGGGATCGCTCCGTGCATTTGGGGAGTTATTTGACGGTCCGGTGAGTATGCTCTTTCCCGACCCTTCCCCCATAAGGGGTTCATCGCAGGTGTGTTGTCCTATTGGCTCCGGCTCATATACCTGACCTGTCTCTCTTAGACGCCTGATTATTTCACATAGCACATCATAGTTTGCTTGCACATACTCGTCAGTGATTTCTCTGTCTGTTAATGTTGGTCCCTGATCTGTATTTCCAGGTTGATTTACTATTCTTAATGTCCTTATTTGTGGCCCATCTGTCTGGAAGATAACCCCATGAGCTTGCGCTCTTTCCGGGCCGAAGGGAATACGGTCCGGCCCATGCTTGTCTTGGCAGCGAGATACTGTTGGGATCGATTCATCTGGGCCTTGTGATAGTAATGGAGATCTCCCTTGGTCTTGTCCCGGTGGCCCTGGCATAGATTTATCTTGATGTTGACCTTGTGGCGTTGGCAGAGGTCCATCTCGATCTTTACCTCGGGATGTTGGCACGGGTCCGCCCCGGTCTTTACCTCGGAAATTAGCACGGGTCCGTCTCGGTCTTGACCTCGCAACCCCGGCGCGGACCTGTCTCGGTCTTGGCCTTGGGGAATTAGTCTTGACGTGTTGTAATCAACCCGTATGCGTGCTTCGTATATCTCCTGGTCCGTTGATGTCAATGCTCGGCTAGGGTCTTCTGGGTGGTTTAATATTATCGGGGTTCTTGCCTGTGGCCCATCTATTGGGAAGGTATCTCTGAAAACACGTGACCTTTCTTGGTCCACAGGAGCGGGTCCGGACTTCTGACATCGCTGATGTAATATTGTATATGCAGATCTGCACAGGCCTTGACCTCGCGACCAATGTTTTAAAAACCGGTATTTTAGTCATACCGGTGCGGAAAAATTTTCCGGTATTACCGGTATTATCGGTATTACCGGAAATACCGGCCGGTACTGTAACAACCCTCAATTTCCGACTAGGACAATTTACTTATATTCATCTAGATATCTATCCCTAGAGGTTTCTTAAGAGATTTTGCCTTCCAGACATTAAGGCATAGTGATACTTGCCATCTCGTTCAGTAGAATTCCCAAAGATAGCTAGTTGCCTTAGAAATGCCATGAACAATAACTATAATCATTCAACACAATCTCAAGCTATAAATTTGTTCCAATTGAACTTGGTGAAATGTCAATGAACCAAAAACTTCATTTCCATTAAAACTAGTTATATAAATAATAATGTAGGACTCACAAGTTGAGATAACCATCAAAAATCCTTACGAAGGTCCAACAATTTAATCATTTAGTTAATTAAAGTAAATTTGGCCATGAAAATACCATGAGCACCTTAAAAATAATTAAAACTCCTTAAGTACATGAGAATGCTTGAATAATAATAAGTATATATGTACAAGTCCAATATAAATACAAGATTACAACCAATGAGCCTTGTAACAAATGAAAAACACAAAAATATACACATACATACCTACATACACGACATATATATATGTATACACATACTAGAATAAAAATCTACTTACACTACAAACTAATACAAATTAACCTTACAACACATATATACACTTAACCTATACATATATACACACACTTAATAAATAAAATAAAAAAAAAAAGAAAATGAGAAACCCTACCTTATACTTGGCCCCCCCCCCCCTCACATACACCCTTCACCAACACAACACACACACAAGTCTCTCACATTTCTCTCTCAAAAATTCTGCACTTCCCCTTCCTTTTCTTCCTCCATTTTTGGCTCAAATAATCAAGAAAAACAAGAACAAAAATCATTCTAAACTATATTAATAATAAGGGTTAAGCAAGGGTTGTTTCAAGATAAGATTAAGGGTTGTTTCAAGCTTGGATTAAGGGTTATTAGGAGCATAAATAGGTCCGAAAATTCTGCCCACTTTTCACCTTCAAAACCAAGTTCTTCAAGGGTATAAATCCTCATCTCTTTACTAGATCTATATTGTTCTTGTTTATATTCAAAGGTTTTATCAAAAGTTTATATTTTCTTCTTGATTTCTTTGTTATATACACTTGATGAAGGCAAAGTTGATAGGATCTTTCTCCTCATGCATATGCATGTCGAAATCTATGAGAAAGATCCAAGGATTCAACAAGTTTAAGACCCAAAAGTGTTGTTATAGATTAGTAGCTTTTAAAGTGATTTTCCTTTTCATAGATCTATGTGTTTTTGTATATTTTGAAGAATATATTTTTGAGATTTTTCATTAAAAAGATGTTTTTATGTTGTTGAAAGTTAGATCTATAAAGATGGTATTGAAAAGTGTTGATTTGAATGAATACATGTTAGATCTAAGAAAGTTGAATCTTGTTGTTGGATTATGAGGTGGATGGGCTTGTATTAAGTGAAAAATATGTTAAAAGAGGTATAATAATCTGGAAATTTGATGTTAAGAGGTATAAAAATAAATTATTAATCTTGTAAATGATGAACTCAAGTGTTAATAAAGCAAGAATGGTCATTGGTGTGTTGTTTGGACCCAAATGCTTCTGACAGAATTATTCTTCTGTCTTTGGACGGATAAACTGGGCATGTGAGGGCCGTTTAGAAAAAACTTTCAAAATAAAAGTTGTAGATAAAAGAGTTAAGTTTAACCTCCAACTGGAATCACTCAAAAAAACTAAACCAAACCAAAGATATGATTTTTCTACCAAAAGTGGTCAAAACTGGAATTTTGTCTTAATGTTGAGTCAACTTTGACGATTTTTAATTTCTTAACTAATAGGTTTCAGAAGTTTAAACTTGGTGTGAACTGAGTTCAAAGTGTCCCTAACTTAAAATAAAATTGGGAGATTTTTCTTAAATGTCCATCATAGAAATCTTTTATAAAATATATTGAGTCGCACAGCAGCAAGCTTTCTGACCAACTTTGGTTTTGTAATTTTTAGAGGTAGTAAACAATGTCTAAAAATTTAGAAAAAATTCACATAAATATAGGACACATATATGTCTCTGTATAAAAATCACCAACGTCCAAATAATTCAACTTAACCAAAAATGACTACTCAACATTTTATGAAAATAAGTGTTAAAACAGAAAATTCCAAGTAAAAGTTCTTCACAACAAAATAAGCTAAAAGTCACTAGATTGCAACTTTAACCAACTCCAACAATCTCGTAACAAAAAGTATTATAAACCTACTGAGAATATGTCAAATAAAAGTTATAAAACTTAACTTGGTTATTAAATGGCAAAGACAAGCCTACAAATCACTAATTCGGTTCATATAAGCACTAACCGAAAGCTTTAGTTTGCACTTATCACACCACCACCACTATCACGACTTAAGACACCAAAATATAATGAACATTCTGGAAATAATGAAATAAGGATGAAAATCCATTTTGACGCATTTGAATTGCTTGGAAAATGAGGCTAAAATCACTATTTCGGTAAACGATTTATAAGCTTAGAATCCTCTAAATGAGCAAGACACAAGAGAGGTCGAATTGATATGATTTTTCCCATGGTAAAAGTTGCCTAAAAGGCCTGGGATTTTTAGCCAAAAAGTTATGTGGTGATTTCTAAGAATTTCTATTAATTATTAAATTTAAATGATAATTAAAAAGGTAAATAAATAAATAAATAAATAAATAAATAAATTATATAAATCATGAAATTGGTTAAATAATCACAACCAATGATGAAAGTGACTAAAACCTACTGGAGTAAAATCATTTCAAGTCAAAGAACAAATGTCATTATTAAATTTAAATGATAATTAAAAAGGTAAATAAATAAATAAATTATATAAATCATGAATTTGGTTAAATAATCACAACCAATGATGAAAGTGACTAAAACCTACTGGAGTAAAATCATTTCAAGTCAAAGAACAAATGTCATATAATTTAGAAATAATTAAGTAAGTGGAAATCACAAATTAATAACTATTTTTAAATTAATAGAAAAATTTCATAAATAAATATATATATCACAATATTTTAAGTTAAAAAGCATAATAATCAGAATATAACCCAAATATAATTAGCCACAAATTATAAAGGCAAGTGAGGTACTTAAAAGTATTTTAAAGAATTATTTGGTTAATAAATCAAGAAAATGAATAAATAATTAATTAAATGATATTAAATTAAATAAATAGTTATAAATTAGAAAGTATTCATAAATATTAATATTATGAAGTTACTAATGTCAAATATTATAATCAAGCAAAGCACACAATGGGAACCATGATAATCAGAGGCAAGCTACCGAAATTCTAACAACTTATAAATACATGTATAATGAAAGTGACCCTTTTACACCAACACTCTCTACAACCAAAAAGATGCAAATAATAACAATATACTTGGATCCCAAAATTTATGACAACATAATGAAAGTGGCATTTCTTAGTGATGGCTTAAGATAGGAACTTACGTATATTAGTCCTATCGTAGGGATAGTCTTGGCTCGAAATGTGATTGGGGAATATGACGGATATATGATCAAGGAAGCTATAGATGGGAAGTACCCATTTTGGATAAGTGAATATAATATGCGGCATATCAAGGTGAGTCATAGCCCCCTTTCAAACTCTTTTATATGTTTTACTTGCGGGGTGAAAAGCATGATTAATTAAAATGACCTTCTCTTATGAAATGATTCTTTGAAATAATGATAATGATATGGGAATTGTATTGTATGTTCAACGTGTTATATGTTATATGATGAGCTTGAGTACTGTCAAACGGTGGTCCCCTGTACACTACTATTAACTCATTTGAGGCCTGTAGTTAGAGGGTTGCGCAACTAGGACTTGTCCCCTCATCCACTATTATAGGTAACGGTGGGATGTTTGGTCTGCCTTGGTGGCCACCTTCATCGCCAGTCTGGCCTCGCGGTGCTCTAACTACTATATATTTATGGGCGTCTCCATGGCACGACTCTTGGTTGACAGCATTTAATAAATAAATAAATAAATAAATAAATAAATAAATAAATAAATAAATAAATAAATAAATAAATAAATAAATAAATAAATAAATAAATAAATAAATAAATAAATAAATAAATAAATAAATAAATAAATAAATAAATAAATAAATAAATAAATAAATAAATAAATAAATAAATAAATAAATAAATAAATAAATAAATAAATAAATAAATAAATAAATAAATAAATAAATAAATAAATAAATAAATAAATAAATAAATAAATAAATAAATAAATAAATAAATAAATAAATAAATAAATAAATAAATAAATAAATAAATAAATAAATAAATAAATAAATAAATAAATAAATAAATAAATAAATAAATAAATAAATAAATAAATAAATAAATAAATAAATAAATAAATAAATAAATAAATAAATAAATAAATAAATAAATAAATAAATAAATAAATAAATAAATAAATAAATAAATAAATAAATAAATAAATAAATAAATAAATAAATAAATAAATAAATAAATAAATAAATAAATAAATAAATAAATAAATAAATAAATAAATAAATAAATAAATAAATAAATAAATAAATAAATAAATAAATAAATAAATAAATAAATAAATAAATAAATAAATAAATAAATAAATAAATAAATAAATAAATAAATAAATAAATAAATAAATAAATAAATAAATAAATAAATAAATAAATAAATAAATAAATAAATAAATAAATAAATAAATAAATAAATAAATAAATAAATAAATAAATAAATAAATAAATAAATAAATAAATAAATAAATAAATAAATAAATAAATAAATAAATAAATAAATAAATAAATAAATAAATAAATAAATAAATAAATAAATAAATAAATAAATAAATAAATAAATAAATAAATAAATAAATAAATAAATAAATAAATAAATAAATAAATAAATAAATAAATAAATAAATAAATAAATAAATAAATAAATAAATAAATAAATAAATAAATAAATAAATAAATAAATAAATAAATAAATAAATAAATAAATAAATAAATAAATAAATAAATAAATAAATAAATAAATAAATAAATAAATAAATAAATAAATAAATAAATAAATAAATAAATAAATAAATAAATAAATAAATAAATAAATAAATAAATAAATAAATAAATAAATAAATAAATAAATAAATAAATAAATAAATAAATAAATAAATAAATAAATAAATAAATAAATAAATAAATAAATAAATAAATAAATAAATAAATAAATAAATAAATAAATAAATAAATAAATAAATAAATAAATAAATAAATAAATAAATAAATAAATAAATAAATAAATAAATAAATAAATAAATAAATAAATAAATAAATAAATAAATAAATAAATAAATAAATAAATAAATAAATAAATAAATAAATAAATAAATAAATAAATAAATAAATAAATAAATAAATAAATAAATAAATAAATAAATAAATAAATAAATAAATAAATAAATAAATAAATAAATAAATAAATAAATAAATAAATAAATAAATAAATAAATAAATAAATAAATAAATAAATAAATAAATAAATAAATAAATAAATAAATAAATAAATAAATAAATAAATAAATAAATAAATAAATAAATAAATAAATAAATAAATAAATAAATAAATAAATAAATAAATAAATAAATAAATAAATAAATAAATAAATAAATAAATAAATAAATAAATAAATAAATAAATAAATAAATAAATAAATAAATAAATAAATAAATAAATAAATAAATAAATAAATAAATAAATAAATAAATAAATAAATAAATAAATAAATAAATAAATAAATAAATAAATAAATAAATAAATAAATAAATAAATAAATAAATAAATAAATAAATAAATAAATAAATAAATAAATAAATAAATAAATAAATAAATAAATAAATAAATAAATAAATAAATAAATAAATAAATAAATAAATAAATAAATAAATAAATAAATAAATAAATAAATAAATAAATAAATAAATAAATAAATAAATAAATAAATAAATAAATAAATAAATAAATAAATAAATAAATAAATAAATAAATAAATAAATAAATAAATAAATAAATAAATAAATAAATAAATAAATAAATAAATAAATAAATAAATAAATAAATAAATAAATAAATAAATAAATAAATAAATAAATAAATAAATAAATAAATAAATAAATAAATAAATATATGCACGTGATTGACAGCATGTGCTTATCATTATCTTATCATTTAGGACATATATATTGATTATTGGGACATAACCGGTCTTAGTAGTGGCTCAAGATCTATCTCATCAAATTATGTCATGGTAGTCTTACCATTGACCAAGAGGTATTGATATTATATTGGATGGAAATTGTGGATTGAACATACGGTTTGGGTATTGGACCTTATATGGAATCTTGAAAGTTGCTGAAATTGGCAATATTGAAGTATTGATGACCAAATGGTTTTGGTATAATGAATGATTAATCGATTGATATATTTTTCTGTCACGATAAATGTGACAAACGAGAACTTTATAATTTACCATAGAGTTCTCAACTCTTTGAAATGAATATGTAACGAGATCTACTTGCAAACCTATGCACTCACCAACTACGTTTTCGTAGTTGACACTTTTTCTTCATGCTTTTCAGGAATTAGCCTTTGTCTTGAGGAATTATATGCATCATGGTTGTTTGCATTGCACTTTGGAGTCAAAGATCAAACCTTGTGACGGCAATGGAATCCGCCTTGATCATTGTAGTATATCATCTCATGTATTTGTTATTTGTTTCGTGGACTCAATATCCAAGTATGGTAGACGTATTGTACTCGGGAATTGGTTCACATGCTTGTGCATTGTAAAATTATTCTTGTCAACTAAAGCTATGGTGAATGTTATCTATTATCCTTTGATTTGAATACTCGACTTTCTGTACATCTCATCATTCCGCCGTGGTTGGGGTGTTACAGGTACGACTATTTTTAATTTATTATATTTTTTGTGTAAAAATCTTACAAAACTTGTTACAATTTAACAAAAATAGTCAAAATACAATTATAATTCACTCAAAAATAATACCAAACAATGTATTTCCTAACAAAATATAAGTTTTAAAGTTCACAAATAACAAAAAATAACATTAAAATATCATAATTTTTTTTAAAAATCAAATTTTTTTTTTTTGAAAATATCGGAAATACCGGAATGGTAATAGTGAAAATACCGGAAAAATACCGGACTTAAAATACCGGCGTGTCTCCGGTACCGGTAATACCGTGAAAATACCGGAAAAATACCGGACTTAAAATACCGGCGTTGTCTCCGGTACCGGTAATCCGGCCGGTATTTACCGGTATTTAAAACATTGCTCGCGACATAAGCATAGGTAGGCCCCAGTCTTGTCCTTGTGAACCCGGTTCGCCTCTTGTTGCGTTTCTTTCATCGATCGTAACGGTTGGTAAATCAAAATTTGGCACAAACGTGTCGAGGGGGTGTCGTCCCTGAAGGTTCAGTCCTCCTGGGGGCACCAGAAGTCCCTCTGATGTGTCGTATTTTATACCCATTTCCCACAATGAATGTAGTTGATTTTGCATGGTTTATGAGTCGTTTTAGTATACATTTGGTGCGTTTATGGTGTTTGTTAGTGTTTCAGGGAAATAACAGGTACTTGAGCGTAATTCTGGAGAAAACGACATTCTTGAGGTGAAATAAGTGCTAACGGATGATTTCCGAAGCATTAGGATGAAGATTGCAGCTGGTCAACAAAAGTCAAAGCTGGCAAACAAGGCATTGCGCCACAACCGTTAGTTGCGCCGCAACAGAATTCCTGAAAGTTAAGTTGCGCCGCAACGTAGCTAGTTGCGGTGCAACACCTTCAGTTCTAATCCAGCCTCAGTCAACGAAAGTCAAAGTTAACACAGACTCAAAGGCCCATTGCGCCGCAACTTGGCTAGTTGCGCCGCAATGAGGGTCGAATTCTGCACAATTTTTGGAAAGTATAAATAGCATGCTTAATCATTCCAAAACCCTACCTTTACATTAGCAGCCGTTTTTGAAGAGCTTTTTAGAGGGTTTTTCATCTGGAGAATCATCTTTGAAGATCAAGATCACGACTGGATTATTTCATCGTTCCGTATTTGATTTTTAGCCATTCTTGAGTCGATTCCAACATTCGGTACATTATGTCTTCATATTTTATTGTTTGTTTTTATCTTTTCATTATGAGAGGCTAAATCTCTCAGCACCCGCTTGGGTAGTGAACATGTCATAGGTCGATTTAATGTTACTTGCAATTGTTGAACAAGATTTTCATGTTTAATCGAAGAACCGCATTTATTTGAGTTTAAATATTGTTTTTCTCTTTTATATTTATTGATTGATAATTGTAATTAGAAGTTCGGAAGAAATCTATGTCATTGTCAATTGGTTTATGAAATGGTTAATCGGTCTATAATTAACCTAAAGTCTTTGGAGTTCGGAAGAAACTAGCGATAAAGATTTTAAACAATTAAATTCATTTTGAGTGTGTAAACATCTATGATAGAGGAATCTGATTAGGTGAATAAGTAGTTCGAAAGAAAGCTTTTAAAGGTTATATCATAAAATCAACTTAGGTTCTTAATGCTTAGTTGTTTTGAGTAGAAATTATTTGCGGAAGCGATAACTATATTTCGAGCAATTAAAGTTTCAAGTATAACGGAAGTTCATCTTGACTACCTTTTAAGTCGTTCAACAATTCAAGTAATGTTTAGACCTGAAGATTGGCATGTAAGCTGATCCAAGTAGGTGCCCTCTTTAATATTATTGTCAATTAAATCATTTTTACTTTCGTCTTCCGATGAATCCTTCCCCGGTCATACCGGATTTAATTTATTTACTGTTACCTTTTGCAAAGTGATAATTCGGTCACAAAACCCCCTTTTATTTGAATTACTTTATTTTACAATTAAATTCATTTTTACTTTCGTCTTCCGATGAATCCTTCCCCGGTCATACCGGATTTAATTTATTTACTGTTACCTTTTGCAAAGTGACAATTCGGTCACAAAACCCCCTTTTATTTGAATTACTTTATTTTAACAATTGCTTACAAAGCCCTTGTGTTCAACCTCGGATTTACCAAGTCAACTATATTGCATACGATCGGGTACATTGCCCGCAAGTGTGTAGTAGACAGTAGCTAGGTATTTCGTGTTTATAAATTTAAGACTAGAAATTACACATCAAGTTTTTGGCGCCGCTGCCGGGGACTTGTGTTTAGTAATTGTTTTATTTTGTAGTTCGATCCTTTTTCACATTCATTTGTGAGAAAGTTATTGCTTTACTAGATAGATTTTATTTTATTTCATTTCAATTATACCACAGGTGCGGTTGACAGTTTGTTTGTGGTGATTGTGCAGGTTCTTGCTAGTTGATGAACACAAGAGCTTCTGGCCGACCTTTGTTTAGTCCTTTATCTAATCTAGGGAAAGTCAGACGTCATTTAGTGCAGAAAAACAACCCAGAACCATCCACATCAGACAAAATAGATCCAGAAACCGCAGACCAAGTCCAACAGGACATTTCCTTAGACGAATTCTATATAAAGAAAAGTTCAGCATCAGAAGATCAATTAATTGAAAGGTTGAAAGAAGCAGGTAGAGTGTTTGGGACAGGAGAGGACTCAGATACAGAAGAGAAAATTCAAACACCTGAACCGAATAGTATTGTCATACCTCGAACCAACCTTAATATTAATCAAAAACCGAGGAGAAATGGAATGGGTTATGAACAACTGAGAGGTCCGAACACCCGTCTTTACAGGAACGAAGAAGAGATATTCCAGCCAACCGAGGCACAGCTATCCGTCCTCCTCAGATTTCGGTAGACTTCTCTTTAAAAGGTAATCATCTCAAGAGCGTCGAGGAGGATAAATTCGACGGGATTAGAAGAAATGACCCTTTCACCCATCTTGAGAGATTTGAAAAGATTTTCCGATTATATCAGTATGGGCAAGGGCAAGCTGAAGCTGTGAAATTAGAGCTTTTTCCTTTGACTTTTATTGGAGAAGCATCTGCATGGTTTAAGGAGTTGCCGGATAATTCCTTTTCTACTTGGGCTGAACTTAGGGAAGGATTCATTGATGAGTTCAATTCTTTAAGAACTCAAAGGCAGCTGGAAAATCAAATCAGGGCCTTTACTCAAGACAGTGGTGAAGATGTTGTAGATGCTTGGAAGGATTCATTGATGAGTTCTATTCTTTAAGAACTCAAAGGCAGCTGGAAAATCAAATCAGGGCCTTTACTCAAGACAGTGGTGAAGATGTTGTAGATGCTTGGAAGAGATTCAAGGAGATGCTAAAAAATTGCCCTGGACATGGTATGGGTACTGAAGTGAGCTTTGAAATTTTCTACAATGGACTGGATAGAAAAACTAAGAGGGAGCTCGGTTATGCATTTGGGGGTAGTCTAAACAACATTTCCCCGAATGAAGGATATAAGATTCTGGAAGATATGGCAAAGGAGTGTTCAACCAGAGATGAAGACCGAGCCAGGAGATCCAGTAGAAGCACTGTGGCTAAAGTTGAGAGTAGTGAAGATTTGAAGCTTGTTGCTGAAGTTAAGGCTCTCTCTAAGTAAATGAATGAGAGATTTGATAATCATGAAAGTAGATTCAAGAGCCTTGAGCGAGATGTGAAGGTCATGGCGGATGGTTGTGATCACTGTGGAAACTTGCATTATACTGAGGATTGCCCGGATAAACCAGCCCAAGATGTTAGCTATATTCAGAATCAACAACAGGGGAATTTCAGTCAAAATACCGGTTATCAAAACCGGCAGTCAGGTACGTCTTATCCCTCTTCTATTTTTAATACTAACAATTCTGGTTATGGTGGCAACAGGTTTAGCAGGTTCAACAATCAACAAGCCCCGGATTCAGAGCTAAGACAGATCATGAAGGATTTCATTAGTGCCCACAGAGCAACTAATGAGCATGTTAAAGAAGAATCAAAGAAGGTTAGCTCTGCATTGGATGCTTTAACCACTCGGTTGGATGGGATTGCATACAAGTTGGATCAGGAACCAAGAACCAGCAAGCTACAATCAAAGATTTGGAAGGAAGGATTGAGAGGCTCGGGAACTCTAATAGACCACTCGGTACTTTACCGAGTAACACTCAACAAAACCCGAAACCTCAATCCAATAACCAAGGGCAAGGGCAGAAGTATACCCCTCCTAATGTTAGAAACGATCATGTTAATGCTATCACAACTCGAGCAGGTAATATGTATAACTCAGCTAATCCTTTACCTGATGATGTTACTCCAGTTGTGCAGGTACATGAAGATAAGGAGGCGGTTGATGATGAAATAGAGATGGAGCCGAACCCAGCCGTGCAGACACCGGTCGTTCCATCCAAACCAGCTGAAAAACTGGAAGTGAAGCCTTACAATCCCAAGATCCCATTTCCTCAGAGATTAGCGAAAGATAAGCTGAAGAAGCAAATGGAGAAATTTGTAAGTCATCTAAGTAAATTGCATATCAATATTCCTTTTTTAGATGCAATTGTACAGATGCCAGGTTATGCAAAGTGTTTGAGACAGATTTTGATGAATAAGAAAAATCTGGCGGGGGTAGAAACTACAGTGCTTGAGGATGTTTGTTCAGCAGTAGTGACAGGTAGGTTGCCCGAGAAACGTAAGGATTCAGGTAGTTTTACTATCCCTTGTAAGATTGGAAATTTATCAGTAAAACGTGCCTTAATTGATTCGGGAGCAAGTATTAATCTAATGCCTTCATCGATTTATTCTAAGCTGAACTTAGGAGAACTGAAACCAATTAACATGAAAATCCATTTGGTCGATAAATCAGAGATAAGACCTATTGGGATTTTAGAAGATGACTTAGTCAAGGTGGGTGGTTTGGTTTTTCCTGTAGACTTTGTTATTATTGAAGCAGGTGAGGCATTGGATGTGCCCCTAGAAGACCGTTCCTTGCTACGACCGATGCTAAACTTGAGGTTGGTCGTGGCAAGCTTACATTGAGAGCAGGAAATGAGTCAGTGACATTTTCGAACACGTGTTCTGTTTCTTTACCTAATGTTGCTAACTCTGTTGAAACTGCTTGTGTTAGTTCTTTGGATTCACAGATTGATGAACGGTTGGACGAGAAGCTAGAGAAAAAGGAGGTTGAATTGAAGTCAACAGCAGTGACTGTTTCTAAACCAATGGATGGCCCGCGCGCTAAGATCCGTAAACTATACAGTCGTTTGAAGTCTGCTGTTTCTCATGGTAATGTAAAGTTGTCTGAAGAGTTGTGCTCGAATTTATCATCAAATGAGAAAGAGGAGTTGATGATGGTTGTTGATACTTCTGGCCGAGCGAATGATTGGATATTTGACAAGGTGAAAGGTAATTGTTTTTCACCATTTAAGGGTAGACCGCCCAACACTTTAAGTGTGGGGGCGTCTGAGACCCCACCATGGTAATTATTTGGGGTAAGAGTCTAGCTAACGACTCATAAATAAATTAAGCGCTTCTCGGGAGGCAACCCGTGTCTTTTATTTTGCTATTTAAATTTAAAATTTGAGTTTTCGTTTTTGTTTGTGTTTGTGAATAAAATCTTTGAATAAGTAGGGATAGGAATTTGCATGCTTTCTTATATAATCTGTTGGCTTTTAATCGTGTGTTCATGTTGAATAGCAAGTTTGTCATATGCATATGCTGGCAGTAAGTTCAACGCCATATTCTTGTTGACATCATTCAAGCATGGAACACCCGTCATACCCGGCAAGTTTTTCTTGTTCTTGATTTTGTTTTTGTTTACTTTCCCCTATTTCCCGTAGTTTGCCTTAGTTCATTGGACATTGAGGGCAGTGTCCAACTCACGTGTGTGGGGGGTGGGGGTTGGTAAATAGAAAAAAAGTCGGGTATTTTTAGAGGAATTTTAAACTTTTGCATGCTTGTCCTTGTAGTTAATTGCTTTTGTCACTTAATTATTGATATTAATAAGCAATTTGACTACACCCTTGGTACAAAGTTTAATATGTGGAATGTGTTTTGACTGATTAATTAGGCAATCCCTTCTGGATTAATAATATGACTAGCACGCTTTTAGCACCAAAACACCCAAAATTGTGAGATTATTGATTCATTGCTAGTTATGCTAGGTGTTACGGTTTTGGAATTATTAGCCTTGTAAATTTGTCCCTCTCATAGGCTTTTGGACTTATCCAAGGGTAAGGGTTCTATTTAGAGCTCTGAACTGTGATGTGCAAGTTTGAGGTTGATTTTCCATTTCCGGGTTATTTCATTTGCTATGAGTGTGCCGGTGATTGCGTTGATTCTAGAACTTGTCCTGGTTGATCGTTCCGTGTTATTTATCAGAAGAGGCAAATTTAGGATAAAACCATTTGTTCTTTGTATGTTCACCCTTTGTTTCGTAAAAATTTGTTATGTGCATGTTTTGTTAATGTGCTTAGTAGCTAACTACACTGGTTAGTGAACCACCTGTTAAAACCCCTGTGTTACACTCACTTTTAGTGCAAGAAACAACAGAAAACATGTTGTCACTAGCATGTTCTTTGTTATTAAATCCAACCTAAGTATATACATTTCCTAACCATACCGATAGTCGAAGTCCTGGTGGGTCATTGGTTGCCATTGCTAGTGGATGGTTTGGGGTTGTCCTTTTGTAAGTCCCCTGGTACAGATCGTTAATAGCTTGCTCCAGTTATCTTGAGGTGCGGAATCCCTCACTATAACTTGGTGATCAACAATAAGCCCCTAGATCACCTGCTGCCTCGCAGATCTTCTTCGGGCTAGCGGAACAACCTTTGACGACTTAACCTGCACAAGTATGCTCGAAATTTCGACAAATGTTCAACCCTAAACTCTGTTAGGGTTCAGTTTATATAGGGAACACCCGACATGGGCTTCAGCGAGTCGGCCTCGCAAATCCATCCCAGCCCGTCACTAATGCGAGGTCGCATTCTGTGATTGGCCTCGTATTTGACCCTGCAAATACAGAGTCGTATTCCCTATGTGAAATGCGAGGTCGCATTTCACCCTTAGCAGATTTATTACACATTCAATACTTCAACTTAATCTAGTATTCTATGCATAATACTAAGTTCATTAATGACAATCACATTACAAAGACATATAACAATATAAGCCCAAACAATCTAGACTGCTATTGACATAGATGTGCACTTACAGACTCCCCCTTGGTAATAGCTTCTAGACGTTAACATACCTATGTATTTGTCTTGTCTTTGTCATCCATCTACTTTCTCTGCTTCTTCTTGCTCCTGCTCTGCTCCTTCTCAGTCTCAGTCTCAGTCTCGAAATCAGAATCTGACTCTGACTCTGAAGGAGAATGAGTTAACCCTAACCGTTCTTTCTCTTGATCCCACATAGATCCTGGATCATAATAATAATCCGCAATCTCTGCCCTAGCTCTCATATGAGCTTGTGGATCATAACCCAATATCTTCTCCAGTCTATGCACAATTACAGGATGCGAATCTGACTCGGTAGAAGTGTTATTGGTAGAGTTGGTCTTGGTAGACTCACTATCCTGAGCACTAGCATTATCAGCATCAAGAGCAATAGCATCAGATTGCCCTACCAAACCCTTATCCTTATCTAATCGATCAATGTCAACATCTTTTGTAAGGAGTTTGGTTTGAGGTGTATCAGACTCAACTACCATCTTCAACTCTGTGACAACCAATTCTTGAGTCTGTGGAGCTTCAGAAACTGCCTTGCCAGCAACACCAGCCTGGCTAGACTCCCCTTGAGTCTCTGTTCTCAAACTAGAACCTTCTCCTAGCTCCTGAGTAGCTCTAGCAGCATCTGGATCTTCATTCTGATCATCATCATGGCTTGCCTTAGCCAGCTCATCACCTCTACAATCTAAGCTATCTCTCTCAGCTCTAACCTTGAGATAGTTATCGATGAGCTCATGCAGTTTTTCTTCGGAGATCTTGACTCCCTTCTTCATTGCATCTGCCATCCTGACAACCTTCCCATCAAGTTCAAGATACTTTTTATACATCTTGGACACTACCACCTCGGCCTTGTCCAACTTGTCTTCCAAAAACTTATTCTTGTCACTAACAACCTTAAAATCACCAGCTAAACGAGTGATCAAACCTCTCATCTCATTCATCTGTCTCTGCAGATTACCAAGATTAGTTTCTTCACTTGTTTGTCTCTGTGGTTGAGGCTGTGTAGTCTTAAGAACAGTTACAACCCTTGGCACACTATCAGACATACCAGCAGCACTAGAAGTCTCTTGTGCCCTGACAAGTGTTCTTCTTTTAAGCAACGGCTGCTCTGGCACCCAATCTTTATCCGTTTCTCTCCTTCTTCTTCCTTGAGTTGCCTTAGTAGGTTTAGGAACCATCTTAGATCCAACTCTGATGAATGCATGAGATTTATAAGGATCTTCATCACCATTACCGCTAGAATCATCATCAGAATGGATAGAAGGCTCTCTGTCTGTTTGAACATCAGCAACAGCCTTTCCTCTACCTTCAGCATTCACACCAGATCCACTAGCCTGACCCACTCCTGACCTACTAGCTCTAGCTGCTTCAGAACCAACTGCAGCTCCAGCTACATAATCATCTATGTCCCGGTCAAGGTCCACATCTACTAGGTCATCAGCATTGGCATTGTACCTTTGCACTTGAGCAATATCACCCTCTGGATCAGCCATTTGCTCTAATAGATAATCTACAATCTCAGGATTGGCTCCAGGTTTGTTTATCACATCATCTGCAATCTGTACAACAACTTCAGGCTCTTCTAGTGCATCTTCCTGAACTACTACGTCATGTAACTGCTCAACATTCTCAGCAGCTTCACCATCCTCTGGCTGAGGCCCTTCATAAGCTGATATGACCCCATCAGTAGGTGCTATGTAGTTGGAATTAACGATTGCACCAAATAATGCTAAATCTTGAGCATTTGGATCATTCGGATACCTGCGGTGAAACTCTTCATAGCCACGTGTGATGATAGAACTCACTTGCTTCACTTCTCCTACAGCAGGTAAATTCGGAAGTCTAGCATTGACGATCATCATCACAATCCTAGGATACATCAAAAACCTCCTCTTTCCTGTGGCTGTGATCTGTTTCTTCATCTCATCAAAAAAGAATTTAGAGAAACTGTATGGCTTGTTAAATACCAAGCCCACCATTTGTGCTTGGGCTTCCTAGTTCAATGTATCATAACCAGACTTCTTGTTGCTTAAACTAACCAGCAACACATGCGCAAGATACCTCCACCTGCCATAAAAACCCTTCTTGAACAGAGTTTTACTTGACATATCTGCAGCAAACCCCATTCTTCTGAAAGCACCTTGAATGACTTCATGTCTGAACTTGGTGAGACCTGTAGCACCACCTTCTTGTTCAACTGTGCCCAGATTAAGAATGTTAATGAGATCAGCAGCTGTGAACTGTATCTGCTGCCCAGCAACTATGGTATGAAAGATATACACATCTCCTGCCTTCACACAGTCAGCATTATTCCAGAAATCTCTGAGATAATCTAAATATATGACTGGAGAATGTGTAAGAACATGATGAATCCTTGATCTTCGGAAGAAGGCAAATATTTCGTGATAATAAGTCGTTCCTTCCTGATTATCATTGAAGTTCATCACATAATTATGACCTGCTATGAAATTTCTTGCCATTTCTGTAATCAATAACAAATAATTAATTACTCAAATAGACATAAAAATTCATATGCATAACATACACAACTAAAATTATCCCGATAAATTAGACAAAAACATAAATTATCCCTGTAATTTACAACATAACATAAATTATCTCTGTAATTTAGTTAAAGATAGATTAACTTATTTTCAAATCTTTATTAACATAAACTTTTGAAAATCTGTTAAGTCAAAAACACGAGGTCGTATCCCTGTACGAGGTCGTATTTCGAGGTCAAAATACGGTCAACCAAACTCTAAAATACGAGGTCGTATTTTCCAATTTGGCCACGTATTTGATCAGGTCGTAAATCGGCATCGTATTTCGAAAGTGAAACCGGTCAAAATAAATTGACATTTAAGGTCGCAAATCTGGGCTAGCAAAACCCCAAATGCGAGTCCGTCGCACTGTTCATCTTCCCCAACGCGATTTCGCGATTTACCCAACCAAAACTGGTAAAAATTGTTTCTTTATACTCGTATTCAAACGATAAAGATACCCCAACCCTTATTTTTAACCAAAAACATCAAAATCGAATGAAAATTGAAAAACCTAGTTCGAAAATTTCGAACTCTATTTTCTTGATTTTCTTGTTGCATGGTTAACTATAAGACGATTAGATAGTATACCTAGATTCAGTATTTCACGAGGATCACAAATATATCACTCAAAAACACTCGATCTAATTGTATATATCAAATCTCAAACGGGGTAGCAAAGTAGTATTTTCGGGGTCGTAAAGCTCAATTTTTGATTTTTAATATGTGAGGTCGTGTTTGGCTAAAAATGGGTTTATATACCCACTTGACCCGAATGGATCTGGGTTAACCCGGCCCATCTAATTACGAGGTCGTAATTAAACTTGGCCCAATTCGACCAATTGCGAGGTCGCATTCTGCCATATTCAATTACGAGGTCGTAAATACCTCCTGCACACTTTAAAATCAAAATTTCGTCAAAGTTTCTGAATAATTGATCAACAATTACCACGAACTTCCTGGAAATATGAAAATTTAAACGATCAAACCGGTCGACTTCCACTTTTCATCTTTTCCTCGATCTTCGTCTTAACCTGAAAAGTTAATAAACTTACACAAAATTCTTTAACTTTTCAACGATCAATCTTTCCAAAACTTTCTCGAATTTAGCTTTTCCCGAATCTGTACCACTTGCAACAATCCATATTTCTAACCAGTTATAAAATTGATTCTTCATTCTTATACCTCCCCCTCAATTTTATGACTAGGAAGTATAACGATGACTAATCATTATAACAACCATCATTCTTATGTACTCCCCCTCAATTTATGACTGAGATACATAACTATGATAGAACAAAATATTGATTAAATACTTCATATTCTTATGAAAACACAATTGACTAGGTATTCCTCCTCAATTTAAGACATGTTTTCATAACTATATGATCTAAACAATCAATGCTTAAACCTTTCACATTCATATATGTTTCTATATCTAAGGTAGCAAAGACCTTTCATATTCAAACAATATATCTATGTCTAAGGCATAAAATATTAATTATGTAGCCTTTCACATTCAAACATGACATTTCTATGTCTAAGGCATAATATAGTCAATAACCTTTCATATTCACTTAACGTCTATGACTAAGATTTATTTAATCTTCTTCATTCACATTAAGTTTATATCTAAGGATTTATTTAACCTTCTACATTCACATTATGTCTATGTCTAAGATTTTAATAATCTTCTACATTCACTTAATGTCTATGTCTAAGGTTTTACTAACATAGTTGATAATCTTTCATATTAAAATAAAATTATTTCTATATCTAAAATCTTCAACTAGAAAAACATTTAGCATTGTCTACCTCATATTCTAGACCTTGCCTGATAGCAATGTTTTTAATACCTCAGAATATTGCTCAGAAATCCTTCTTTTAGATTGACTTCTCTGCAAATACACTGAAAAAGAATTTTGAGACAACAAAATTTTCATTGCTATACCCGAAACTCGATCTTCTGAAACTTCAGATTTGAAAGACAAACTTCAAACTCTCTATATCGTCATAATAATCAACTGTGAGTCCCTTAAATTCGATGGTTAACCTAGAAAGTGTAAAATACAACAAGTCTAATAAGCACTAGAATGGACTAGTATTACTTTAATATAAATGCAAGTATATAAATAAAGTAATACAAGACTTAAAGCAATAAACAAGTGAAGTGGAACATTATGTATTTTTCAATGGTGTATTTTATTTATGATGTTAAATAAAATATAAGGTTGTGCGGAATCAAGATAATACAAACAAGTATGTATCCTAACAACTTATGAATTACAAATGATCTATATTTGTCAAATAACTCTTTTGGATCGAGATACTTAAAGTTGTGAAGTATCCCAGTTTAAGATCGAGAGTATTTAGACAAATTTACTTTAATGCAAAATGTATGCTTAAAAGTATTTATGTCAAGGAAATGACTTTGTATTTATAGGCAACAAAATTCACCAGTGAATTTTGTGCCGTACAAATATGGTTGCATGCATTTAATGATCCGACAAGAACATTAAATGCATTGGATAAGGAATAAGGATAAAGTCATTTGAAATGACTTTGTATCCTTTTATCCAACCACCTTTACACGCATAAACTTTGGTAAAGAACAAGTGGATTGTTCTTTGGAAAGTGTGTAAAGGCAAAAGTCAATCCTCGATATCAGTGTTCAGACTTGTAAGGTCTAGAACACTGAAAATCCTCCAGTGTACAGATCTGGTAAGACTTCCAGTGGACTCCGCCATTTGTCAGTCTTCTTTATTCTGACTTCAGTCTTTGACTTCAGTGAGAATGTCTTCAGTAGAGTAGATCTGGACTGGGGTGAAGTCCAGTGAGCTAATCTGGAGAATACTCCAGATTTCCTATACAAGTATTTGCTCACTGGTCCTTCCATTATTTCTGGACAAATCTTCAGAGGGACTCCAGATTCCAAGTCTGGAGTAGGTCCAGTAGAAAACGTTTCTGGACAGATCTTCAGTAAGGCTCCAGTAGTCGAGTCTGGAGTGAGTCCAGTAAATCTGGACCTAACAAATTCCCCCTATTTGTTTAGAAATAATGCAAGTGTTTTCAAGCTTAAATCTATACATTTTGTATGCTTGAAAAACACAAGTTTTGACTTAGTCTAAAAATCTAAGTTACTGGAAAACACTTTATAGATCATGATTGTTTTCAGTTTCATCTTTTAAGTTCTAACTTAGACTAAATCTGATCATTTACTTTTATGAATCAAAAATTGCAACTATTATTACATACATCAACTGATAAATAGTTTACAATTTTCATAAAACAATAAATTTACAACAAGTAAATGATAAGAGTCAGGCCCTTCTTTTCGATGTCTGTCCTGGAGCATCTTCAGTAGCCTTTCTCTTTGGTGATGGAGAAGATGTTATAGATTCTGGAGATTTCATGCCCATAGCAACTTCCATCTGTTGCTTTCTTCTCCATACCTTTTCAACTCTTTTCAGAAATGCTTTAACATCAGTCGACACATTTGTCTTCCCCCTGAACGTTAAAGCAATTTCTTTCAGTTCACTCCATCCAAATGCTTGGACTGAAGTACTTTTCCTTTCATCAGTAAAGTTACCCTCCCTGGTCAACTTTACTTCAAACTTGGACATGCCTTCATTATTTTCAGCCAATTTGATCTCAGCACCAGTGATCCTTCTGGCATCAGCCCTGAAATTTAACATCTCATTGTACTTGTCTTTCACTTTGGCTTGCTGGATCAATGCTTCAGTTTCCTTGGACATTCTCTTTTGCTCTACAGCAGATTGGAGTTGTTGACGATCAATTTTTCGAGAAAAGGGGGAAGGGGCAGGGCCCGCGGGGGCGGTGTATGCGTATGGTTTTTATGGGTGAATGGTGAAACGGGGCCTAAAGGATATGGGGGAAAGAAGGAAAAGGAAATGTAAATGGAACAAAAAAAAAGGGGAAACGTTCTTGGAGAGAGACGATGAACAGTAACTTAGGGTTGGTTTTCCACGCGTTTGGGAAATCACGGGTTTACAAACCCTAGTTTCACGCGTTTACTTTTAACGTGTTTACAACTTAGGTTTTAGCCCTTTCACACGCGTTTACCTTTATACACGTGTTTATCCTTGATCACACGCGTTTACCCTGCTACACGTGTTTATCTTGATCACACGCGTTTACCTTTATACACGTGTTTATTTTGATCACACGCGTTTACCCTTCTACACGTGTTTACCTTTGATCACACGTGTTTGAAGATTGGTTCACGTGTTTAGGTTTTTGTAGCAGATTTCACGCGTTTGAAACTTTTACACGCGTTTACAAGCAGTTTCCAAATTTTCTAAGTTTTATTGTGCAGAATTATTATTGCTAAATTTTCGTTATTGCACTATTGTTTTTGTTTTCCAGAAATGGCAGGAAATCCAAGAAATTTCTTCTCAACTCACAATCAGTTGATCGATTTGTCGAGAGATCGAAGAAATGTGGAATTTAATGGATTGCTTCAGTATCTGGAACGCTCACGTATTCATTTCGTGCTAACTCACAATCCAGTGCTATATCAAGGATATCTGCATCAATTTTGGAATAATGCTTCTATAAGGGTGGTTCAAGCACAGCCAGCACAAGGAGATAGACCTGCTGTCCCTCGGAGTGTTAGGTTTCAGACAACTGTGGCTGATCACACGTTTTCATTTACTGCGGCTGATTTGCGAGATATACTGCATTTAGGGACTGTTGAAGAAGAAAATGGTCCAATAGCGCTAGATGAGACGTTGATTAGAGGTTGTTTTGGAAGAATGGGACATGCTACGCCAGGTGCTAAGTGGCCGATTGCGAAGGCAGGATTCTATGGCCAATGGAGGTTTTTGGCTCATGTATTGATTGTGGCGATCAGTAACCGTCATGCAGGGTTTGATCAGCTCAATAAGCAAGTAGGTTCGCAGATGGTGGCCTTGACTTTGAATAGACCATACTCATTCTCGAATTACTTCTTTGATATTTTGAAGACCCAGATTACTCAGACGGAGTCGCAGAGGTTTATGATGTTGCCAAGGATAACGATGGCGATCATTAATCATTTTGTACAGAATCTGCCAGTCTTGCAAGATATATATGAGATTGTTTCTCCACCAAATAGGATTTGGTCGATGATGTTGAAGGTTAAGGATAGTTATCCGAATCCACAGATTGTGCCATTGTTTGGACACTTGATAAATCCGAACTATAGAGCTCCAGCAGTTGGATGGGAAGATGAAGTTGAAGTCGCAGGAGGTGGAAATGATGATGCACCACCACCACCACCACCACCACCACGACCACCACCACCCCACGTCACCACCACCACCACCACCACCACCATCCCCCGCCTCCACCATCATACACGGCAGACTACCACCACCACCACCACCACCACCACCACCACCACCACCACCACCACCACCACCACCACCACCACCACCACCACCACCACCACCACCACCACCACCACCACCACCACCACCACCACCACCACCACCACCACCACCACCACCACCACCACCACCACCACCACCACCACCACCACCACCACCACCACCACCACCACCACCACCACCACCACCACCACCACCACCACCACCACCACCACCACCACCACCACCACCACCACCACCACCACCACCACCACCACCACCACCACCACCACCACCACCACCACCACCACCACCACCACCACCACCACCACCACCACCACCACCACCACCACCACCACCACCACCACCACCACCACCACCACCACCACCACCACCACCACCACCACCACCACCACCACCACCACCACCACCACCACCACCACCACCACCACCACCACCACCACCACCACCACCACCACCACCACCACCACCACCACCACCACCACCACCACCACCACCACCACCACCACCACCACCACCACCACCACCACCACCACCACCACCACCACCACCACCACCACCACCACCACCACCACCACCACCACCACCACCACCACCACCACCACCACCACCACCACCACCACCACCACCACCACCACCACCACCACCACCACCACCACCACCACCACCACCACCACCACCACCACCACCACCACCACCACCACCACCACCACCACCACCACCACCACCACCACCACCACCACCACCACCACCACCACCACCACCACCACCACCACCACCACCACCACCACCACCACCACCACCACCACCACCACCACCACCACCACCACCACCACCACCACCACCACCACCACCACCACCACCACCACCACCACCACCACCACCACCACCACCACCACCACCACCACCACCACCACCACCACCACCACCACCACCACCACCACCACCACCACCACCACCACCACCACCACCACCACCACCACCACCACCACCACCACCACCACCACCACCACCACCACCACCACCACCACCACCACCACCACCACCACCACCACCACCACCACCACCACCACCACCACCACCACCACCACCACCACCACCACCACCACCACCACCACCACCACCACCACCACCACCACCACCACCACCACCACCACCACCACCACCACCACCACCACCACCACCACCACCACCACCACCACCACCACCACCACCACCACCACCACCACCACCACCACCACCACCACCACCACCACCACCACCACCATGCTGCATTGGATCCACATGATGTGATTGCTCAAGTGGATAATTTTCAAGCTTTGGATCACTTGGAGTTGTTTGTAGCTCCAAATGCTGAACGAGATCAAGAATTGGATAGATTATTGGAAGATGTCGATGACCCTCTGAATGTTGCTGGTGATGCCGCAGAAAGTTCAAGAGGAAAGACTGTTGATCCAGAGGCTACAGAGAGTGATTCCGATGTTGATGTGCCTGGACGTGCAAGTGATACTTCTCCTGTTGAGAGAGGTTTGAAACGAGTTCGCACTGAAGAGGAGAGTGATCCATCTTATGAACCACATGAAGAGGAGATCCCTTTGCAAAGACAAAAGAAAGCGCCTAGGTCGGGAAAGGTTCTACCTGCTCATTTGGCTGAAGCGGTTGAGACTTATAGACGACAAGAAGAGTCTGAGAGAGATGAGGTGACGGAAGGATCAGTTCCTGATGAACCTGTACAATCAGAGGTACCTGTTGTTGCTACGGTGTCTACGTCGTCTTCAATCGGATATAGAAGAAAGAAACTTCGTCCACATCGAGTTGCAGTAACTCAATCTGAATCAATTCAAGGTGAATCATTTGGAGACAAGAGTTATGACATTGGAAGCTCAAATGAAGTCAATGCAAGGGTTAGTTGGGAAGTTAGTTGCTGATTTGGAAGATGAGAAGGGTCAAAGTGCTGCACTGAGAGATCAGCTTCGGCAGTTATTGGCTCAAGGGGGAGATGGTTGTAGGGAAACTGAGTTGAAGAGGAAAGAGGATGAAGATCATGATGATGATGCGAATGCTGATGGTGAGCCAAGAACTGAAGCTGTTCGTTCTCAAAAGACCAGAAGGTTGTCAGTATTTAGCATGGAGTGAGAGACATTTTAGAAGTTTATGTGAAGAAGACCTACATGAACTTGGAAATACTTGGATTATCAATCCAAGCGAGTATGGTCTTGCTGATGTCATTGGTAAGAAGCTTCGTGAAGATTTTAAGATGAGATCGAGTATGAAAGACTCAGATAAGCCGAAGTTTCATATCAAACCGAGAAAGAAGAAGAAGGTGGTGAAACCAGATAGAAGCGTTGAGTATATTCAACGTGATATCAAGTGCATGATCAAAGTCCCAGCCAAGAAGTGGCCACAAGATGAGCTAGAAAAGATGGATAATTGGGAGATTGATCGAAATACTGGTGAAGCCAAGATGTATGCAGACTCACAGAAGAAGATTTTGTTGAGAAGAATATATGATCCAATGCAGTTGGTCAACTTCTCAAGAAATGATCTAAGAAGGTTATACGATACAGAGTGCTCATTTTTGCCATTTTGGAAGATGTCGATGACCCTCTGAATGTTGCTGGTGATGCCGCAGAAAGTTCAAGAGGAAAGACTGTTGATCCAGAGGCTACAGAGAGTGATTCCGATGTTGATGTGCCTGGACGTGCAAGTGATACTTCTCCTGTTGAGAGAGGTTTGAAACGAGTTCGCACTGAAGAGGAGAGTGATCCATCTTATGAACCACATGAAGAGGAGATCCCTTTGCAAAGACAAAAGAAAGCGCCTAGGTCGGGAAAGGTTCTACCTGCTCATTTGGCTGAAGCGGTTGAGACTTATAGACGACAAGAAGAGTCTGAGAGAGATGAGGTGACGGAAGGATCAGTTCCTGATGAACCTGTACAATCAGAGGTACCTGTTGTTGCTACGGTGTCTACGTCGTCTTCAATCGGATATAGAAGAAAGAAACTTCGTCCACATCGAGTTGCAGTAACTCAATCTGAATCAATTCAAGGTGAATCATTTGGAGACAAGAGTTATGACATTGGAAGCTCAAATGAAGTCAATGCAAGGGTTAGTTGGGAAGTTAGTTGCTGATTTGGAAGATGAGAAGGGTCAAAGTGCTGCACTGAGAGATCAGCTTCGGCAGTTATTGGCTCAAGGGGGAGATGGTTGTAGGGAAACTGAGTTGAAGAGGAAAGAGGATGAAGATCATGATGATGATGCGAATGCTGATGGTGAGCCAAGAACTGAAGCTGTTCGTTCTCAAAAGACCAGAAGGTTGTCAGTATTTAGCATGGAGTGAGAGACATTTTAGAAGTTTATGTGAAGAAGACCTACATGAACTTGGAAATACTTGGATTATCAATCCAAGCGAGTATGGTCTTGCTGATGTCATTGGTAAGAAGCTTCGTGAAGATTTTAAGATGAGATCGAGTATGAAAGACTCAGATAAGCCGAAGTTTCATATCAAACCGAGAAAGAAGAAGAAGGTGGTGAAACCAGATAGAAGCGTTGAGTATATTCAACGTGATATCAAGTGCATGATCAAAGTCCCAGCCAAGAAGTGGCCACAAGATGAGCTAGAAAAGATGGATAATTGGGAGATTGATCGAAATACTGGTGAAGCCAAGATGTATGCAGACTCACAGAAGAAGATTTTGTTGAGAAGAATATATGATCCAATGCAGTTGGTCAACTTCTCAAGAAATGATCTAAGAAGGTTATACGATACAGAGTGCTCATTTTTGCCATTTTGGAAGGATGAAGAAAGCCGATATCGTAAGATTATTCAAGTTTGCTTACATGAGAATATCCATGCAAATAGCAAGAGATTGACGTTTGATGGATGATAGATTTTTACAAGACTGAAGAAATCGTGTAGCTGATGTCAAGGGGGAGACTGTAAGTGCATGATTCGGTTGACAACAGCAACATCGATTTGATCAGTATATGTTTATGTTTTGTAATATGTAATCATAGACTTATTATATGTTTAAACTTGTTATTTGAACTTAAGTAATGTGAATGATTACATATTGAGCAGAGTTTTGATATGTTTAATGTTTACGACTTGTATGAGTGTAATTATAAATATCACACAGATACAAGTGATAAACTAGTCACGTTTTGAGTATTAAAGTATACTTAAAAGATGACAAAATAAAGTGTATGCAAACTCGTGCTACAGTAACACGAGTTTGCCTAAACTCGTGTGCTACAGTAACACGAGTTTGCCTAAACTCGTGTGCTACAGTAACACGAGTTTGCCTAAACTCGTGTGCTACAGTAACACGAGTTTGCCTAAACTCGTGTGCTACAGTAACACGAGTTTGCCTAAACTCGTGTGCTACAGTAACACGAGTTTGCCTAAACTCGTGTGCTACAGTAACACGAGTTTGCCTAAACTCGTGTGCTACAGTAACACGAGTTTGCCTAAACTCGTGTGCTACAGTAACACGAGTTTGCCTAAACTCGTGTGCTACAGTAACACGAGTTTGCCTAAACTCGTGTGCTACAGTAACACGAGTTTGCCTAAACTCGTGTGCTACAGTAACACGAGTTTGCCTAAACTCGTGTGCTACAGTAACACGAGTTTGCCTAAACTCGTGTGCTACAGTAACACGAGTTTGCCTAAACTCGTGTGCTACAGTAACACGAGTTTGCCTAAACTCGTGTGCTACAGTAACACGAGTTTGCCTAAACTCGTGTGCTACAGTAACACGAGTTTGCCTAAACTCGTGTGCTACAGTAACACGAGTTTGCCTAAACTCGTGTGCTACAGTAACACGAGTTTGCCTAAACTCGTGTGCTACAGTAACACGAGTTTGCCTAAACTCGTGTGCTACAGTAACACGAGTTTGCCTAAACTCGTGTGCTACAGTAACACGAGTTTGCCTAAACTCGTGTGCTACAGTAACACGAGTTTGCCTAAACTCGTGTGCTACAGTAACACGAGTTTGCCTAAACTCGTGTGCTACAGTAACACGAGTTTGCCTAAACACGTGGTATTCACGTGTTTACTTAATGACACGCGTTTGTTAATGGACTATGGGCTTTAATATACACGGTCCATACTTAGCACGCGTTTAGTACATCTTAGTATAAATACATCTCGAAAATACGTATTTAACAACAGTTAATTAAGATAATACGCCTAAACTCGTGTGCTACAGTAACACGAGTTTGCCTAAACACGTGGTATTCACGTGTTTACTTAATGACACGCGTTTGTTAATGGACTATGGGCTTTAATATACACGGTCCATACTTAGCACGCGTTTAGTACATCTTAGTATAAATACATCTCGAAAATACGTATTTAACAACAGTTAATTAAGATAATACGCCTAAACTCTGTGCTACAGTAACACGAGTTTGCCTAAACTCGTGTGCTACAGTAACACGAGTTTGCCTAAACTCGTGTGCTACAGTAACACGAGTTTGCCTAAACTCGTGTGCTACAGTAACACGAGTTTGCCTAAACACGTGGTATTCACGTGTTTACTTAATGACACGCGTTTGTTAATGGACTATGGGCTTTAATATACACGGTCCATACTTAGCACGCGTTTAGTACATCTTAGTATAAATACATCTCGAAAATACGTATTTAACAACAGTTAATTAAGATAATACGCCTAAACTCTGTGCTACAGTAACACGAGTTTGCCTAAACTCGTGTGCTACAGTAACACGAGTTTGCCTAAACACGTGGTATTCACGTGTTTACTTAATGACACGCGTTTGTTAATGGACTATGGGCTTTAATATACACGGTCCATACTTAGCACGCGTTTAGTACATCTTAGTATAAATACATCTCGAAAATACGTATTTAACAACAGTTAATTAAGATAATACGCCTAAACTCTGTGCTACAGTAACACGAGTTTGCCTAAACTCGTGTGCTACAGTAACACGAGTTTGCCTAAACACGTGGTATTCACGTGTTTACTTAATGACACGCGTTTGTTAATGGACTATGGGCTTTAATATACACGGTCCATACTTAGCACGCGTTTAGTACATCTTAGTATAAATACATCTCGAAAATACGTATTTAACAACAGTTAATTAAGATAATACGCCTAAACTCGTGTGCTACAGTAACACGAGTTTGCCTAAACACGTGGTATTCACGTGTTTACTTAATGACACGCGTTTGTTAATGGACTATGGGCTTTAATATACACGGTCCATACTTAGCACGCGTTTAGTACATCTTAGTATAAATACATCTCGAAAATACGTATTTAACAACAGTTAATTAAGATAATACGCCTAAACTCTGTCCTATTGCAAACCCGCGCGCGTTTAAGGTCTTAGGTTGTATAAACAACGAAAGACGATAATTTATTTAAGCAAACAGGTTATCACGAGAGGATTCCGCACTCTCGTCATAACTATAAGCGTTCTCGTTGACGATCAGTCCACAAGGACCTACACATTTTCTCTTTCAATGAAATTACATCTCAGAACCATTTAAGAGGCTGCAAAACTTGCGTTCTCCCTCTATCGTGCTTTATCACAAGTGATTGTGTGAAGCTATTCAATATCAAATCATCTCTTTTTAAAATGATCATTCAAACACACACTTATATACCAATGTAAAGGCTGATTGTTATGAGTGTCACTTACCTGTACACCAGGCCAAAATGCTTGAAGACTTGTAAGTTGCCAGTAAGTTGCTCTTCCTATCCTCATATCTGCTCCATGATACCTACGGAAGTAACAAAACTGTAGTTTTAATATTGAGACCACGAGACGTTTTACCATTCTTGTAAGCTTTACGAGGTAGCATTAAAAGTACAAAAAAAATTATAACGGAAGCAAATAAAAGAAACTATTACCATGAACCATATTTGAAATATTACTATACAGCAAGATATGCCGACTCAAACATCCTCCAATATTCCTCTTTTCCAAAGAGAATGTGAACTTTAACTGAGTACTCATAAAAAGAATCAAAACCTATCACAAGTTTATTTCACTATCAGTATATAGTATACATGCAGTAGCAATTCTAAAATCAAGAGACAAAATAAAAATTCATACATGATCAATATGATTCATCGCCAATAAAAAACTTACCCGCACTAATGTTGAAAGATATTAGATCCATTCTCCAGTTTCTACACCTAGTGTAATTAAAAGGTTCAAAGAATTCAAAAAACCCCACAACTTACAAAGAGCATGCAAAGCAGCATATTCAAATTTTGGATCACTAGTTAATCGTGACAACGCTCCCATTTCAAGAATCAGCGACCCTAAATATAATTTTAAATAAAGTAAGCGCACAAGAAGTCCTAGATGTATCACATTCTACAATTTATCCCGTAATTAATAACAGTGTACGATTGTTAAGTATAGTCCCTTAAGTCGATTTTTACCTGTTCAGTCCATTCGGATATAGAACAGAACCCGAATTGACTTTCACTGGTAAATGAGTCGAACTTGCTACCTCTATATAGATATCAACTTCACAAAATCAAAAAAGAAAATCATACAACACTTGATCATATTTACTGAGTACTAACCTCTAGTTTAACATACATGTGAGCCAAATATCCAACCTCCCAAAGAACTTGCCCCACAAGCCGATCTAGCATAGGGTCCATTGTTGTTCCAGCTCTTATGAGACCTCCAGGTACAGCAAAATTTATATAAAAAACATATTACGTAAATCATTCTCCAACAGAAAATAACATATTACTTCTAAATCTGTATCTAAATGCAGACTATCTCCGAATACACACCATATAAACAAGAACTGAAACACTGCCCTGATTTTTTAAGAAACAGTATATGCACAAATATGACTACTAAAAGTTAACTGAATTTGCTAGGTGTTCTACGGAGATGTCGATGCTCCAAGAAAAACTACAGCTTAATTGTCTTAAAAAGGATCATGTAACAAACGTGAAGTTCAAGTGTTCAACCTTCAGAATTAGTCAGCGTATGATAGTTGCATGAGAAAAAGATAAAAAAAAGAGACATTAACTACCAAATAATCAATAAAAGGAGGGAACTCACCAGTGCATCTTCGGTCATTGAATCTGCCTCATCAAGAATGATAATTTTGAAAGGTGGGCAGGGATAACCCCTACACGATGAAGACACTTTAAGCAAAGTGAAGAAAACAAGCATATCAAATACTGAGTATAACTTCAAAGATATTAGGAAAAAGTGGTGGTTGTGTGTCCCATTCATTTTCTATAATCTTTCTTTTAATTCTTAATGAAAAGATAAAGAGTTCTTGATTTTAGTACGAACTACATTGATTCCACGGTCATCACTAGCATTCAGTTTGAGAACTCTTTTCTTGTGAAGTTCAGGACTGTAAAAGGAAAGAGTCAACGGTGGTAGCAAAATTGGATAGTAAACTAGTTAGCTTTCCATCAAAATAGCTGAAACATAACAATGCAACAACATAATTGTGGTCAGCTTTGTCCTTGATATGATATAGCATTGTAACTAAAGGTAGGCGACTAACAAATTACCTCTAATTGTAGTACCAATCAAGAATCTTTTTACCACTCAAAAAGTCAAAGTTACTCAAATGTTCTTCCAGGCCTCTACAATTAACCCTAGTGTTACAACTATTCAACATAAGGGAAATCTAAGGCAATCAAACACAACACCATCTCTGTATAAACCACCAGCATCTCTATCATTCCGCTCATTTCCACCTTATTTACCAGCACTACCAAACACGGAATCGACTTGTAAACCCAATTCTCTAACCTAGTACTGTTTGACGAATGATAACCTTGTTACTATACGCGACATTACTACAACTGCTTTTGGAAACCATATAATAAGCAAACCAAAACAAACTATATTACTCTTATAATAGTATCCAATGCTTACAATTTCATCTCCAGTCTCCACTTAACAATAATCATAAAGTCATTCTCCCAATCAGTGATCTAATCACAATCACTAGCTAATATCAACATTAATTATAACAAAAAATTACCTAATATAATTATCTTAATCATTTCAGACACAAATTTAAAATAATAAGAAAATATAGGGCACATAATAATTCTAAAGTAACAGAAACTAACACACAATTAATATTAGGCGTTCAAATCTATAGATATAGGTTGAAGATTTTACTCTGATCGGAGATGTTGGTTGTTACAAATGTCGTTGCCGGAGATGAGAGATAGAGAAACGGTGTGTGTGTGTGAGTAAGTGTTTGTGTATGTACATGTGTATTCTGGTGGTACGGGACTACGGGCTCCAACTTTGGTGGTGGTCAGAGATGATAGTTGGATAGGAGATGGTGGCCGTCGACGGAGATGTGTGTGAGAGAGATTGTGTGTGCGTGTTGTTGTCGGGGGATGATAGGAGAGGGAAATGGCTGATAGGTTGCGGTCTTTTTTGGGTACGAAAAGACTTATTTACCCTCCCGCCTATCTTTTGTTAAGGAGAGATGTATTGAATCTGGACCATCCAATGGTCAAAAGTTGTTCCTTCATTTCCGCACCAATTTTTGTGTGCAAATGAATATGGGGTTGTCCCCATCTAAGCTTAGATGGGAATCCTTTACATTTAATTTTATAATTATAAAATTTATGGGGCTCATATATTTATTTAAAATTCAAACAAATAATAAAATATTTGAGTTAACTTCACAAATCGTCCTTATGGTTTGTCCAAAAATGCAGGTTTCGTCCTTAAAGTTTTGAAATGACATTGGTAATCCTTTATAAGAGGATAATGGTCAGGTTTGATCCTTTAAGATAATGGCAGTTAAGTGATCATCGTTAACTTCCTCACGTGAGGGTATTCAAGTCTTTTTAAATTCTAAAGGACCACGAGTGATACACATACAATATACATTTATATTTACATAAATTTAGCAAAATAAAAACAAAACAACACCAATATCTCTATATATTAGATCTACACAAATAATCAAGAAAGTTATTGGATTCACCGTAATTATTTGATTTTGTATAATCTTCACAATCTTCAACAATATTTCCGACATCAAAACCTTAATCCAATGTCGGGTTCGTTTTGAAGTTGATGATGATGATTACTTAAAGCATGTTGTATATATGTATATATAGATGATAACACCACCACCGCCGGTGACCAGACCACCACTGGTTGGAGCTTCTATTAAACCACCACCATCATCGGAGCTTCTCGTAACCACCACTGTCGGAGCTACAAATCTTGTTACGGTGATGGTGATGTGACTTAGAGGTATAGAGATCTTATGAATGTCTGGTCGTCAGCTACTAGTATCTTCTTCTCCACTACCACCGCCGCCGCCACCACCACCGCGACCACTAATCTCCGCTCCGTTGCTGATATATAAACACATCTCTGTACCTATTTGGATCTATATATTTACATAGGGATCCCATTTACATATTCTTTTCATATATATATAGTATATATAATATGTATCCAAAATTAAAGAAGAAAAGTCGGATACTCTATTGCTTTAATGCTTTTGATGCTTTAATTGTGATATTGAGGATTAAGTGGTTTATAGATCTAAATTAGAAAAGTGGAAATGTGGAATATACATATGTTATGTATGGATATGGATATAAATACACAACATATGTAAAGTTTTAGTTGTGGGTAGTGGAAGAAAAAAAGACTAGGGAGAAATATCAATAGTGGTCCTTTAAAAGTATGAATATACTATGTTAGCCTCATGTGGAAGACACGTGAGGATTTTTAACGAATGAAGTTAACTGCCGTTGTCTTAAAGGATCAAATCTGACCATTATCCTCCTATAAAGGATTACCAGTGTCATTTCAAAACTTTAAGGACGAAACCTGCATTTTTGGACAAACCATAAGGACGATCGGTGTAATTAACTCTAAAATATTTGTATGTGAGGGGTTCCCCATCTAAGCTTAGATGGGGAACAACCCCATAATCACTTTTCCCATATATATATATATATAATATATATCATCTTATAACTTTAAAAAGGATTTTTATTTTTATTAAATTTTGTGACTTATGATCTTATCATTAATAAAATAACAAAGGTACATCTGGTATGCATTCCTATCACCTAAAAGGTATGCATTTCTATTATTTAAAACTAACATGATACTCGAACAATGCAGTCGTGGTAACAATGTTCTAGTGAGATGAGGGTGATGTGTGTTGATGGCGACGACTATTGATGATGACTGCAATATCGAGTGGTGTAGGTTGAAGTATTTTTAAAGATAAGACCTTATAGTGTAGATTAAAGTGTTAATTAGTTCATAAGTCCTTGAGCTTTAACTCAATGGTTGAAAAGAGCATCCCCTCATTCAAGAGGTCTTGTGTTCAAGCTTTGGGGAGGACATAAGAAGTTCCTTTATGAGGGTTTAGCTTGGGTATACCCAGGTTCAAGTCTGAGGGGGCAGGGTTTACCCCTACTAATCGTCGTGCATTCGGACGGATTAGTAGGGGATTCCCCATCGGGTATTTGAAATAGGCATTTATACTTCGAGGGAGCTCTCTATCGCGGACCCGATTAAGACAACGTATGCTAGACCTCCCGCTGTCGAATCACGACACGAAGTTTCCAGCGAAATTCACCTTTCAATAGAAAATTAGTTCGTAATTTTGATAATTTTTTTTAATTGAAAGAGGTTCATTAATGATAATTAGATCATTTCTAATCTCTTTTTTTATTTAATTATTTTTAAAATGAGGGGCCTAGAATTTTATAAAGAAGTTGAGATAAAATCCCTCACTCTTTTTGTAAAACCTTGATTACTCACGACTTAAACGTCATTGTATATCCCTCCTAATACGGTAATACCAACATTTAACAATCATCACAAACATTAACACGTTGACTTTATATCATAGCTCCTCCATGGCACCACCCAATTACCATCACGGCCGGAAACTTATTATACAACCTTCAACTAACATCACCACCCAATACTCTATTTGCATGTTTGATTGTGATCCTCAGCTTAACCATACCGGTGTTTGCTTACCTGAATGCTTTCTCTTCTGTCCTTCTCTTTGCGCCACCACCGAACCATCGTCATCTCCGGCCTACTCACCACCTTATGCACAACCACCACCAACGGAAAACCCCAACCATCACCACCCACCACTCTCACTTCCTTTAAAAATTTCTGTGATATTCATAACAGCCACTTTATTTTTTACACTTTACAAGCTTTTCCGGCGGTGGCGCCGTCGTACGCCGCCGTCACCCTCGCCGGAAAATCAAGAAAGTTATGATCATGATCTGAATGATGTGGTTGATCACCCCATATGGTATATTCGCACAACCGGGCTTCAACCGTCCGTGATCAGCTCTATAAAGGTTGTTAAATACGAAAAAACCGATAAGGGGATTGATGGGGGTGATTGTTTGGTTTGTTTGAGTGAATTTGAAGAAAATGATATGGTTAGATTGTTACCAATATGTAATCATGCTTTTCATATATCTTGTATTGATACTTGGCTAAGATCACATACAAATTGCCCGTTATGTCGTGTTGAAATCGTTAGTAACGACGTTGTTAGCACGCATGTTATGATGGAAATCGAGTTAAGGGATTATAACGAAGCGGGTGAAAGTTCTGAATTGAGGGTTGATGATGATGAAAATAGTAACTATTCTATTGATGTTGATGGAGATTTAGGGATTGAATTGGTAAAAATTAATAAGTTACCAATTAACAAGTGATATTACTTCTCTAAAGAGAGCCAGAGAGGGGTTAAATTCGAGTTTGTTAAGATTGATTGATTGATTGATGGTTTTCATGAGGTGATCAATTTCTTGGAGATATGTGATTCATGGCAAAGAGATCAAAGATGAGCCTAAGTCGTGTTAGTTTTTTGATCATTTTTTGGAGTGAAATGTTTAACTAAGGGAGATATCGATCTCAAGAACACTCCAATGTGCACATAGTCATCAATAACAATAACAATGCCCAATCCCGTTAAAATGTAACGAGATACAAATAATGTGAGATATAGACAGTCATATCATTACCCGAAGACAGGGAGTGCTTCCATTTAACGTGCATAGTCGTCTAATATAATAATACTCTCTTTTTCTATATCAGAATAATGTACAATGCATATAAGCTATAGATTTGTGTTGTCTTCTTGACTACTCCATAAGTTTATGTTAGAATAAGTATTCCATATAGATTGTTATATATGGTTATAGCTAGTTTTTGAAACCTCTTTCTTTATTATTCTATATGATCGTTTGGTTCTATTTTCATTTGGTTATATATGGTTGGTTGGTATGTATATATAAGGTTGAACAAATTAAAAGGATTCCATTTTAGTAAAATGGAGAATTTGGTAAAGGGGACGCATTTTGGTAGGTATTCGTGAGTTGCCATTGTTCCTAGCTAGCAATTCTCGTTGGTCAATTCAGTTAATGCTGATCTTTGACATTTGGTCAACTAAGTTTGGTTTACTCAATCGCGTTAACATCTCATCTACCTAAGTTTTTTATAAGAAAATATATAGCAAGTAGTATTATTAGACAATGCCTGCGAATTACAAGAGTTTAACGTTGTGTAAGTTTTTTAAAGAAAATTTTTAACTTTTTTTTGAAGTATATTAACTCTAAAGGAAAAATGCATCTGACCTGATCTAAATATATTTGCGAATTTGATCTTGGTTTCGTCAATGTGTACAACGATAGTCGATCTATTGATTAATTATTAAGTGTAGGGTTCGCTTGATGGTATCAAATGTTAGATGGAACTTCATGTTTTGCTGAGCGAGGAAGTTAGAGGATGTGATTTAACTTATAAAACAAATAGAACCTTATACCTATATGATACATCTGAGTTGAACCCTAACCCGTCTCGTTAGGGCTTCGTTCGGGTCGGGTTTTAAGTTGTTAGCAAGAATACGATTGCCACGTTGCTATGTGGACCTACTAAAAATTGATTTAGACTAATTTGAACTTAAATTTACTTATCTATACTATATTATAAAGCAAATAAGGTTTCAACTTTCAACTTTCAATTTTAACAATGTACACATGATAATGCATGATGTCATACATCAATGCCCCACAACTTTCAACTTTCATTTTCATCCCTCTCCTCAAATCTCAACCACTCATTTTTTTCTCTCTCCTCCATAAATCATTTTATCTATACTATATTATAAAGCAAATAAGGTTTCAACTTCAATTTCAACAATGTACACATGATAATGTATGATGTACCATACATCAATGCCCACAATTTTCAACTTTCAACTTTCATTTTATTTTTTCCCTCTCCTCAAATCTCAACCACTCATTTTTTTCTCTCTCCTCCATAAATCATTTTATTCCTCTAATTCATTTAAAATCTTTTATCTCAAAAACCGTACATCGATAAATTATAAAAATTATATGGGTGTTCTTAAAATTTCATGCTCTTTCATTAGAGATGTCATTCGATATACTTTCGACGAATTTTTAAATCCTAGGGCGGAGCCCGTACGGCTAAGACATTTGGCTATCACACTCTATGACCTATCACCTCCTATGACCTATCACACTCTATGACCTATCACCCCCACCATCTCACCGCCGCAACGCGCGGGTACTTTCTCTCGTATGGTTAAAAGATTGAGTCAAATGTTTTAAGTTGTTTAGTACGAATACGATTGGAAGTGACGTCTCCCGTACAACGATTGCCACTATTGTTTAGCACGAATACGATTGCCACGTTGCTATGTGGACCTACTAAAAATTGATTTAGACTAATTTGAACTTGAATTTGTCCGTGATGGTTTTATCTATATTACTATCTAAAAATTATAACCCTCATGGTTTAGAAAAAACTAGTCTTAATACCGGTACGATGTACGGTAGCTATATAAATAAAGAAATTCGAATATGCCTCGATCCGTGGGTATGAAATAAATTGTGGTTAAAGTAAACCGATGATTGAAGCTAAGTTATAATAAACAGTAATGATAAATATAATATATGTTTAGTTAAAGTTTTGGATTTACCTTAAATTTTTACAATCACATCAAAATCGAAACTTGTAAGCATAGTGGATGACGGCAAATAGCCTTGTGATTTCCGATCGTAAACTCAAATTTTTGAAGTCATGTTAATAACTTATTATAAGTAATATGATTAATAGAAATTGAATAATTGAGAAAGAAAAATAGACAATTTTATTAATGAGAAAACGATCAATCAAATAATGTTATAATGAGTTTTGTATTTATAAGTCAAGAGTTAGAGTTTAATTCTAAGTCTTATAAGAAAACTGAATCCATATACAATTAAAAAAGCTAATTTAATAACATAAATAAATTAAAAGGACACATGTCGATTAAGGATTACGGCACATGTCGTTTCAAGAACATCTCAATCCTGTTTTAGTTTATTGATAGATGAGACATACGAATTGACCATACTACCCTTAATTAATTAAATCATCACATACCCTTAATATTAAATTACACCATTAGTCCCTCATATTATAAAATATCTCTACTACTCCCTTTAAATCAAACACTTTTACATCAATTACCGCCGTCACCACCATCACCATCCGTCGCCGCCATCACACTGCCGTCATCGCCGCCGCATTGCGCGGGTACCATGCTAGTTTTATTTTATTTTAACAGGTGCGGATCGAATGTCACAACGGATGGTCTAGACTATGTTGTCTTAACTGGGTTCACGCCGGAGAGCCCATTCACCCAATACCTAGTAGGAGGAAAACCCCCTAATAGTCCGTCCAAAGACACGACAACATATTAGGGGAAAACCTTGTACTTTAAGACTTAAACATGAGTCTCCCAAAATTCAAACCCTTATTGAGAGACTTCCTTACCATTAGGCTATCAACTCAATGATCCGTAATGGCTTTACTACCGATGGTTTTTTCTCATATAGAAAAAAACAAAATAAAAACAGAAAATGAATTACTACCGATGGTTTTTATTTTTCATATAGAAAAAATAAAATAAAAACAGTAAATGAATTACTACCGATGGTTTTTATTTTTCATATAGAAAAAAACAAAATAAAAACAGAAAATGAATTACTACCGATGGTTTTTATTTTTCATATAGAAAAAAACAAAATAAAAACAGAAAATGAATTACTACCGATGGTTTTTATTTCTCATATAGAAAAAAACAAAATAAAAACAGAAAATGAATTACTACCGATGGTTTTTATTTTTCATATAGAAAAAATAAAATAAAAACAGTAAATAAGAATCAACCACTCATATTTTTTCTCTCTCCTCAAATCTCAACCACTCATTTTTTTCTCTCTCCTCCATAAATCATTTTATTCCTCTAATTCATTTAAAATCTTTTATCTCAAAAACCGTACATCGATAAATTATAAAAATTATATGGGTGTTCTTAAAATTTCATGCTCTTACATTAGAGATGTCATTCGATATACTTTCGACGAATTTTTAAATCCTAGGGCGGAGCCCGTACGGCTAAGACATTTGGCTATCACACTCTATGACCTATCACACTCTATGACCTATCACACTCTATGACCTATCACACTCTATGACCTATCACACTCTATGACCTATCACACTCTATGACCTATCACACTCTATGACCTATCACACTCTATGACCTATCACACTCTATGACCTATCACACTCTATGACCTATCACACTCTATGACCTATCACACTCTATGACCTATCACACTCTATGACCTATCACACTCTATGACCTATCACACTCTATGACCTATCACACTCTATGACCTATCACACTCTATGACCTATCACACTCTATGACCTATCACACTCTATGACCTATCACACTCTATGACCTATCACACTCTATGACCTATCACACTCTATGACCTATCACACTCTATGACCTATCACACTCTATGACCTATCACACTCTATGACCTATCACCTCTATGACCTATCACACTCTATGACCTATCACACTCTATGACCTATCACACTCTATGACCTATCACACTCATGACCTATCACACTCTATGACCTATCACACTCTATGACCTATCACATCTATGACCTATCACACTCTATGACCTATCACACTCTATGACCTATCACACTCTATGACCTATCACACTCTATGACCTATCACACTCTATGACCTATCACACTCTATGACCTATCACACTCTATGACCTATCACCCTATGACCTATCACACTCTATGACCTATCACACTCTATGACCTATCACACTCTATGACCTTAATTCTAAGTCTTATAAGAAAACTGAATCCATATACAATTAAAAAAGCTAATTTAATAATATAAATAAATTAAAAGGACACATGTCGATTAAGGATTACGGCACATGTCGTTTCAAGAACATCTCAATCCTGTTTTAGTTTATTGATAGATGAGACATACGAATTGACCATACTACCCTTAATAATTAAATCATCACATACCCTTAATATTAAATTACACCATTAGTCCCTCATATTATAAAATATCTCTACTACTCCCTTTAAATCAAACACTTTTACATCAATTACCGCCGTCACCACCATCACCATCCGTCGCCGCCATCACACTGCCGTCATCGCCGCCGCATTGCGCGGGTACCATGCTAGTTTTATTTTATTTTAACAGGTGCGGATCGAATGTCACAACGGATGGTCTAGACTATGTTGTCTTAACTGGGTTCACGCCGGAGAGCCCATTCACCCAATACCTAGTAGGAGGAAAACCCCCTAATAGTCCGTCCAAAGACACGACAACATATTAGGGGAAAACCTTGTACTTTAAGACTTAAACATGAGTCTCCCAAAATTCAAACCCTTATTGAGAGACTTCCTTACCATTAGGCTATCAACTCAATGATCCGTAATGGCTTTACTACCGATGGTTTTTTCTCATATAGAAAAAAACAAAATAAAAACAGAAAATGAATTACTACCGATGGTTTTTATTTTTCATATAGAAAAAATAAAATAAAAACAGTAAATAAGAATGAGACTGGGAATAAATTGAAAATGAAATTATAGGAAGAATAGAGAAAGGTGTCAAGATATTAATGGCAGGGTGCATGGTGATTTGTAATGATGTGTGTAAAGGCTTCCATGTGTTGTTCAGTTGTACCTTGTTCCTTAATTTCTACATAAATTTTCTATTTATTTGCCTCAAAAAATCTCTTATTTCCCCATACTTTCTTGGCTCAAGTCTCTTCATTTTTGCTCTACTATTTTGTTGCCTTTTTTTTTTTTTTTGTTGATTTTTCATCCGAGTATCCATCCATAGGAGGTAAGGTACTGTTAGCTTTTTATCTATTATAATGATATCTATGTATGTAGGCTTTCTTTTTATTAATTTACATTATAATAATGCTATACATTAACATACTAACATTTATGTGATAAATGGTCTAATTATTGAGCTAAAACATAGAATAATTTTCAGCAAATTATGTGGGGATGGAAACAAGGTCTTGTGACATAGTGTAGTGAAGAGATACTAGTTCTTGAGTTTTCTTGAACTGATATACTATAAAAGAAAGAAACAAATTATTTATTTTAATTATTTTCTTATAGGATATTTGTATTTGTTCTTTTAAGGCCTTTTTAGAAAGAGTTACGTACATTTGATGGGTTTGGTTTGAAATTTCCCCCCCTAATATATGATTAGAAGTGTACATAATAATATATCTATCATCTTAAGTTATTTTTTTAAATTTTATTCTGACAATAAGATGATATACAATTACACATTGAGAAATTGATTAAGTGAGGAGGCTAGGAAAGAAAATGAACGGAACCCACGTGTTTATCATTATATAGTCTTTTTACGTTAAGGTTATATGACTACAAGAACATTATAGTAGAGGTGGCAAATTTTTTTTTTTTAATGGACTTTGTTACTTGTTGAAGTGTTCACGAGGGCTAATTTATCTATCTCATATAAGTCAAGTAACAAAAAAGTTAGTTAAAAGGAAACATGTTAAGTGAAATATCGCTTAATTAGAAGTGTATGCTTAAGGAGCACAAGCTGCTTTATTCAAATATTTAAATTGTAGTAATAATCAACTAATAATATGGTTCATTGAGCATCATTAATGTATTAGTTATATATCTATATGATGCATACTAAAACATGATCCATTTATATTTACACCCCAACTGAAAAATGATTCATCTACTTTTACACCCCAACCCATTTGTACATGGTTTGTGACCCAACTGCTCAATCAATCATGCCAAATGTAACTTACACCTATTTCATTTTTTTCACGAGAGATAATCAGTTGAAAATCTCCTTCAATTGCTCTTTTTATATGCTTCATAAACCAGAAAGTCTATTGAATTTGCAGCAAGTTATTTTATGAAAATTTATCATGAAAAACAATAAGCTAACATTTGTACTATAAAAGTAGAAGGTTTGCTAATTCTCTTAAGATCGTAGAAACTAAGTTGCCTTGATCTATCAAAAAGGTGCTCTTCATTACTTCATAATGTATCTTTGATAGTGTGTTCAATATGTATGCATATCGAGTTGTATACATGTTCTAGTATAATATGGTAGTTCTTTTTAATTACAGGAAACTCACCTGCAAGATTTGAAAGTATGGACTCGGTACGTACAAGCAACCAACAAGCAGAAGAGGATGATAAGATGAGCAAAACCATGAAGAAAGTCATGCTTGCTTTGAACTGCATACTTCTAGCTATAGGAAACTGCGGCGGCCCGTTGGTGCAACGCCTTTACTTTTTAAAAGGAGGTAAAAGAATTTGGTTATCAAGCTGGTTACCAACAGCCGGTTGGCCATTTATTATTATCCCGGTAATCTTTTCTTTTTTATATCGAAAGAGATATGGAAGACAAGAAGCCAAGTTTTTTAGTATGAAGCCGACTCTTTTTCTTCCTTGTGCTGTCATTGGAATTTTGACTGGCTTGGATGATTATTTGGCTGCATATGGTGTTTCTTGTCTGCCTGTTTCAACATCTGCTCTTATTATTGCCACCCAATTGGCATTTACGGCTGGATTTGCATTTATTCTAGTCAAACAAAAGTTATCTCCTTTCACAATCAATTCCATATTTTTGCTATGTATTGGTGCTGTGGTTCTTGCTCTTCATTCTAGTACGGATCGTCCTAATCATGAATCGAGCATGAAATATTATGAGGGGTTTTTCATGACATTGGGAGCCTCAGCTTTGTATGGGTTCATTCTACCATCAATTGAGTTGACTTTCAAGAAAGCTAAGCAGCCCATTACTTATTCTTTAGTCATGGAGATGCAGATAATCATATCGTTCTTTGCAACTGCCTTTTGTACTATCGGAATGCTGATCAACCATGATTTCAAGGTACATCTCACACATCATTTGAATTAATTATTTAATTGTCAAACACACAGTTATCACCTTATTATAACGACTTAAAACAGCCGAAGCCCATCTAGATAGTATCTTTTACAGCCCATCCTTATGCAGCCGACTTTATGATTTTGATTACTGAAAACATAATATAATCTCTATCAAAACATACATCTAACCGCCTCCTCACCATTTTGTTTAGGCAATTCCTCAAGAAGCAGAGAAGTTTGAGCTCGGTAAAGTGAAATATTATGTGATTTTGGCTGTCTGTGCATTTCTTTGGCAATGTTTCTTCTTGGGAGCAATTGGAGTCATTTCTTGTGCCTCCTCATTGTTGTCTGGAATTATAATTGCTACTCTGCTGCCTGTGACGGAATCTTTAGCTGTTTTGTTCTTCCATGAAAGATTTCAAGTGGAAAAAGGACTCGCTCTTGCTCTATCTCTTTGGGGCTTTGTTTCCTACTTCTATGGAGAGCTTCGACATATCAATAAGGTAAAGCATGACCACGCACTAGCTCGCTCATTGCCAGGGCCGTAGGCCTGTAGAGTTTGTAGATGCATGCCATGTACAATTTTGAAAATAAAGGCTGCAGCAATAAATACTAGATAGAAATAGTCCACGTTTGTGATCATACAACCAGAAAGAGTTACTCAAAAAAATGAGAGCCGTGTAACATTTTTTGATGCAAAACTTTGTAGTTAAATCGCATGAAAATATAGTAATTATCAATGAATATCATTATCAACCCATTAACCTTTTTCTTTCGTGTTGTAGAACATAGGTAGGGTTGTAAGTCAACTGAGCTACTAAAGTTTCACTCAAAATGCTTGACTCGAGTTAGAGTCTAAACGAGCTTAAGCATTGTAAACATGTTTTTCATTGATCTTGTATTGGTACATGGCTAAAATTACATACAACCTGGCCATTATGTCATGCTAATATTATTAACAAGAACGTCGATAATTGCAAGATGAAATTAGTGACTGTTCTATTGATGGAGATGAGGATGGGGATACAGGCACTGAATTTGATATAAGGTCACCAAAATGATAACATTTCACCAAAGAGAGAAGGGTAATGATTGACTTCGAATTTTTTAAGATTCATGGATCATATTCATTAGGTGATCAAATTCTTGTTATGGGAAATTAGTGATGTTTTTTTTGGCAAGAGAAAAGATAAGCCTAATTATTAAACAATTTTGGATCATTCTTTTGGAGTGAGATGTTTTACCACGTGAAATCTCTCAAGAACACACTAATGTGCATAGTTTTGTAGTTTCTTTTTCAATAATATAAAATAATGTACAAAAATGCATATATAATACTCATTTCATATTATACGTATGTTTGTCTTGTATTCTTGACTGAATCGTACTAGCTCATTGCATATGTGCATTGTTCCAATTTATATTATGAAATATAGTGAGTTTCTCAAAGTTGGGCCAGATTGGTTATCTTTGCGTATGGTGTGGTGATTTTATAAGAAAGTTGCACAAAAAAGTTATAATATGAAATGGAGAATTTGGTAAAGGGAAAGCATTTTGATGGGTGGTTAAAAGTTCAAATTTTATTCATGTTGTTTATGTTGATTCTGATCTTTTGGTGTATGGTGTACTAGATTTTGTGTACTCAGAATCGCCTAAACATCACAAACAGTGGAGAAGCTATGTGGTGACCAAGGGTGGCCATGACAACTCCACAATTTCTACAAAGCTCACATATTTTTAGTACTATTTCTATGTTTTTATTCAATTTTAAGGTAATTGGCAACCCCAGACTAGTGTAATTGAATTTTGTAGTTTAATTTTACACTTATTAGTATCATAAAAACTGTTCGGCAATCCCAGAATAAAAATTCTGGCTCCGCCACTGATCACAAACCATACATTTTTAAAGATCATCAACTTGTGTGTTAGGGTATAACTGTATATATATTTGAACAAATGCGGCTAAAGGATTATACCCATGGAAATTGGTTTCTTCTTGAGCAATAAAGGTGGCATCTTGATCAATAAAGATGCTCTTTTAGCGGTAGGACATTGTGGTCATTTAAGTGCATCTTTTACTTATCAAGTTTCTGATCATCTGTATCTAAGTTTCAAACTATATATTGTATGTATATGTATAAAGGGAAAATGTTATATAATGTAAACATCATGGTGTCGACTCACATCAATTTACACACATGTTAAACAACCCCCTGAGTTTAAGGTTTGTGAGAGTAACATCATATAAGTTATTCCCATGTATAAAACTATCGAATTATTTCTATTATATGTATGTTGTCTGACTTGTAAACTGCAAACCGGCCCTCGTTTTAATGTCATGGTTAATGTGGTAGGTCTACTTTAAAAATGGGGGTATAAGATTTTGGATATAAGTTGACTACATTCGCGTTTAATTTCAACTTATGTGACTAAACGATAAATAATTTCAATGTAGCAAGTGATGCAGATTTGTTTGTTTGAGACTTAGCATAAAAAATTACTTAACTGAAAAATTATAGCTTGTGTTGATAGTTGCCTTCTAATTAAAGACCATTCATTGTTCAAAACGAAATCGTTTAAAAAAAACAACGCTGCTAAATTTATATAGACATGGGTTTTATTCTATATTTAGTGATTAAAAAAACACTTCTTACTAATATCGGGTTAATCTCTGTGCTGTTAAAAAAAAATAATAACGGGGTAATCTCTCTGCTGTTAAAAAAAATAATAGCGGGTTAATCTCAGCCGTTCAAACAAAAATTAGCGTTATTATCATTCAGGTAATCTTTTAGTTTTATGTAAGAAAGAAGAAATGCAACAACATGCTTATTGTTAGCATGTATTTAGTATATCATGTATGGTTCACATATAAATTGTCCTTTAACACCTCTCAAGTACCATTAGGAATGAATTATGCATGATTTGATGGAAACAAATATAGTGTTTTCAAGTTTTGAGGATTATAGAAGATATAGCTAGCTAGTTCTGTTCATACTGGGATTCGATATTTAGCTGATGAGAATATTGGGATTGAATTTGTCCAAAGCTAAGAAACAAGGCATCATAACAATTATCCGAATTAGTTTCAATTCTTGATGTCCTGCTGTTGAAGAATATATCCGAATTGAGAGAGAGGCCCGGATTTGATGTTATTCAGGGTTATTCTTGTATTGAAGATCGACGTAGAACAGCCACTAATTCATGAGCGCAATTTTCTGCCGTAGGATTCTTGGGCTTTTTAAGCAAAACAATCAGAAAAGATTACTCTTGCTTATCAAAACCCTCTATAAATGAACAACACTAGAATATGTTGAACAAGTTGTCTAGATTGACAGTGGTGTTGCTTTAAGTAATCTTGATTAATTCATTTAAAATCGCACTCTTTTTAGATTCCTCTGTTTTCTTTACTCACATTTTCAACCTAAATATTCCTCTGTTTCTTTCTAACATTAATATTGGGCATATCCTAACGGATAGGTATGGCCTATGTCACACCACGTTGTAGCGGAAATACAGGGTTAACAAAGATTGCATACTAATCAGAAGGTTAATAGAGATTACATCCATTTATACCAATACAAGTCAATACAAGTACAATCGTTCCAAGTGTGGACCCCAAAATACGGATACAAGTCATCCTCATTTGGAACTAGGCCCACAGAATACAAGTTCAATAAATTGGACAGTCAAATACAATTAAAGCCAAAAGCATGAGAGTCCTCAATGTCTGATGCTAATTGTACGTCCAAAGTCAAAAGATTGGCCCTATAATGCCAAGACGATTCCAAGACTTACTGATGGTCACCTGAAAAGCATGAAATTTGAGAGGATCAACTATCGAATAGTTGGTGAGTTTACAGTGTGTTTGACTAAAAGATCAATCGTCGTTTGTTGTAGTTATTTAATGCATGACGGTTCAGACCGAAGTCTAACCTAAATAATATGACAAGACGGTTCAGACCGAAGTCTAACCTAAATAATATGACAAGACGGTTCAGACCGAAGTCTAACCTAAATAATATGACAAGACGGTTCAGACCGAAGTCTAACCTAAATAATATGACAAGACGGTTCAGACCGAAGTCTAACCTAAATAATATGACAAGACGGTTCAGACCGAAGTCTAACCTAAATAATACTACATGAGGGGGGATCATTTTATTTTGTCAAAACACAAGAAACAGTTTAGTCAGCCGACAACATGGCAAGTCAAGACATATAGATCAATTTTTCATAAGACATGTATACACATTTTTAGACAGCCGTCTCATGGCAAATATAAGACAAATGATTTCATTTACCAAATCTCCTGGCGTAGACAAAGACAAATCATTTACAAAGTATTTGTGTATACAGTACATGCTTTCAGGCCCAAAGTAAAGGAAAAAGGGCGCCATAAACTCACCTTAGCGATAACAGAGCTAAAAGTATGAGCAGTCCGAGAATATGAGCAGTCTAGTCTCCACGTCTATCCAAAACCTAGGATATGAGCACGAATGGTGAGGATCAAATCTCACGACGACAAGTATCGTACGTACGACTACTTAGCTATCAAATCCTAGAATGCCTCGACCAAGTGTGATTTAATGTTCAATGTATACATGACTCAATTTCGTCTTTTATTACTAAATTCGGATGGAAAGTCAAAAGTTACGACCTTTCAAAATAATTCATGTTTTGTTGTACTGGAGAAAAGGTGCGGCGCACTATTTAGGAGGTGCGGCGCACTAAGCCAGGTGCGGCGCACCAGAGAGGAGGTGCGGCGCACTAAGCCAGGTGCGGCGCACCAGAGAGGAGGTGCGGCGCACAAATTGATCAGGGAACCCAGTCCAGGTTTTTGGTGCGGCGCACCAAAGAGGAGGTGCGGCGCACAAACTGATCAGGGAACCCAGTCCAGGTGCATGGTGCGGCGCACCAAAGAGGAGGTGCGGCGCACCATTGAGGGAGGTGCGGCGCACCAAGCCAAGTGCGGCGCACCAAAGAGGAAGTGCGGCGCACAAAGAGAGGTGCGGCGCACCAAAGAGAGGTGCGGCGCACCAAAGAGGAGGTGCGGCGCACCAGAGGAGGTGCGGCGCACCAAAGAGGAGGTGCGGCGCACCAAAGAGGAGGTGCGGCGCACCAAAGAGGAGGTGCGGCGCACCAAAGAGGAGGTGCGGCGCACCAAAGAGGGTGCGGCGCACCATTGAGGGAGGTGCGGCGCACCAAGCCAAGTGCGGCGCACCAAAGAGGAAGTGCGGCGCACAAAGAGAGTGCGGCGCACCAGAGGAGGTGCGGCGCACCAAAGAAGGTGCGGCGCACCAAAGAGGAAGTGCGGCGCACCAAAGAGGGAGGTGCGGCGCACCAAGCCAGAGGTGCGGCGCACCAAAGAGGAAGTGCGGCGCACAAAGAGGAGGTGCGGCGCACCAAAGAAGTGCGGCGCACCAAAGAGGAAGTGCGGCGCACCAAAAGGAGGTGCGGCGCACCAAAGAGGAGGTGCGGCGCACCAAAGAGGAGGTGCGGCGCACAAAGAGGGTGCGGCGCACCATTGAGGAGGTGCGGCGCACCAAGAAGTGCGGCGCACCAAAGAGGAAGTGCGGCGCACCAAAGAGAGTGCGGCGCACCAAAGAGGAGGTGCGGCGCACCAAAGAGAGGTGCGGCGCACCAAAGAGGAGGTGCGGCGCACCAAAGAGGAGGTGCGGCGCACCATTGAGGGAGGTGCGGCGCACCAAGCCAAGTGCGGCGCACCAAAGAGGAAGTGCGGCGCACAAAACGAGGTGAACGGCGCACAAAGAGAGGTGCGGCGCACCAAAGAGGAGGTGCGGCGCACCAAAGAGGAGGTGCGGCGCACCAAAGAGGAGGTGCGGCGCACCATTGAGGGAGGTGCGGCGCACCAAGCCAAGTGCGGCGCACCAAAGAGGAGTGCGGCGCACAAAAGATCGGGCACCAGTCCAGGAGGTGCGGCGCACCAAAGAGGAGGTGCGGCGCACCATTGAGGAGGTGCGGCGCACCAAGTCAGGTGCGGCGCACCAAAGAGGAGGTGCGGCGCACAAATTGACCAGGGAACCCAGTCCAGGATTTGGTGCGGCGCACCAAGGAGGAGGTGCGGCGCACCAAAGATGCGGCGCACCAGAGGAGGTGCGGCGCACCAAGCCAAGGTGCGGCGCACCAAAGAGGAAGTGCGGCGCACAAAAGAGGTGCGGCGCACCAAAGAGGAGGTGCGGCGCACCAAAGAGGGTGCGGCGCACCAGTCCAGGCTTTGGTGCGGCGCACCAAGGAGGAGGTGCGGCGCACAAATTGAGGTGCGGCGCACTATTAGGAGGTGCGGCGCACCAGAGAGGAGGTGCGGCGCACAAATTGAAGTGCGGCGCACCAAGAGGAGGTGCGGCGCACAAAAGATCAGGGCCCAGTCCAGGAGGTGCGGCGCACCAAAGAGGAGGTGCGGCGCACCAAAGAGGAGGTGCGGCGCACAAATCAACCAGGGAAGGTGCGGCGCACCAAAGAGGAGGTGCGGCGCACCTGCGCCCAGATCAGTTCTTAAGTGCATTTTTGACCATTTGTCGTAACCAAAACGTTTTCAACACAATTCCTTTCATTAAAAAGACTATATACATGATCAAAGAAACTGGTAACAACCCATTTTACCAACCATTTCACAATTTCATCTCTTTTGATTTCAAGACCTAAATTCTAAATCAAAGTTCCATCTAACCACAAATACTAAAACTCTTTTCATATTCAAGGCCTACTAATTCAACCAACAGAAATGAAATTTAAATTAAATCAAAAGTTTGAGAAATGGTTTACTTACCAAAATTTGATGTTCTTGAGGTAAAGATGAAGATGGTGAAGATGAAAATGCTTGATAATGATAATAAACCCCTTTTAAAATCTCCAAAAGATTATAACCTTTGCAAGACCAATTTTTGAAGAAAAGGATGGAGGAGATTGGGAGAAAATGAGTGATGAATGGGTGATTTGTGTGGTGTGTGTATGTTGGTGTGTTTTGTGTTGATCAAAAAGGAAGAAAGGAGGGAAGGGGAGATGGTGTCTCTTTCCCTGCCTTTCATTTTAGTTCCCAGCCCATGTGGCTCAATTTTGTGTATTATTACCCTTAATTTGGTAAAATGCTTACGATTAAATACCGTTTGACCGAAAGGCCAAAATTTAAAGTAAAGGTATTTTCCTTCGTCTCATTTTAAATTAAGACAAGTCAATAAAGTTTCGTCAAAGTGAACTTTATAATATTAAGTCTCGACAGTCAAATATTTCGTACAAGACATAGCCTTTAAATATTAATTTAAAGTTATTTTAAAGACTCGGCATTCATCTAGATAGCTAATAGTCTACGTCAACAAGATACGTCTACTTTTGACTAAGTCAAAAGTCCAAAAGTCTAATAAGTTCCACGTCAAATGACTGTCTAATTGAGATTTGGACTAACCCGGTGTTAATTAATTACGAGTTGTCACAGCATCCCCGACTTCTAAGGATTTCGTCCCGAAATCAAGTCTTGCTCAGTAAAAAGATGAGGATAGTTATCCCTCATATAGTCTTCACGTTCCCAAGTCGAGTCGGGACCATGTTTCGAGTTCCAACGAACTTTGACCAATTTGATACGACTACGTCTAAGTTGTTTGAGCTGTTGGTCTAAAATTTCAACAGGTTCTTCAACGAATTGAAGAGAGTCAGTCACTTGCAGCTCTTCGATAGGTACGACTAAAGTCTCATCTGTCAGACATTTCTTAAGATTCGAAATGTGAAATGTGTGATGAACGTGTTCGAGCTCCTTAGGTAAATCGAGCTTGTAAGCCACGGAACCAATTCTTTGAACAATTTCGAATGGTCCGATATAACGAGGACTAAGTTTCCCTCGTACGCCAAAACGTGCAGTGCCCTTCCAAGGCGACACTTTCAACATGACTTTGTCTCCCACTTGGAACTCAAGTGGTTTCCGTCTACGGTCGGCATAGCTCTTTTGGCGATCTTGAGCTGCCTTCAGCCGTGCCCTAATTTCAACAATTTGATCAGTAGTCTTTTGAACTAGTCCATATTTAAACAAACGACGTTCTCCAGCATCAAGCCAACAGACAGGAGATCTACACTTTCGTCCATATAAAGCCTCATAAGGCGCGCATTTGATGCTAGTGTGATAGCTGTTGTTATATGAAAATTCAGCTAACGGCAAAAAGGTATCCCAACTACCTTTGAAGTCAATGACACATGCCCGAAGCATGTCTTCTAAAGTCTGGATGGTACGTTCACTTTGTCCGTCAGTCTGTGGATGGTAAGCCGTACTCAGGTGCAATTGAGTGCCTAGGGCGTCTTGAAAATATCGCCATGATTGTGAAGTGAAACGACCATCACGGTCGGAGATAATAGACAAAGGAACGCCATGAAGAGATACAATCCTTTCAATGTATATTTGAGACAATTTCCTTATCTTCCAGTTCTCCCGAATTGGAATGAAATGAGCAGACTTCGTCAATCGATCGACAATGACCCAAATAGTATCGTATCCTTTCAGGGTTCGAGGTAACTTCGTAATGAAGTCCATAGTAATCTGTTCCATTTCCAGTCAGGAATTTGGGGTTGTTGGAGCAGCCCAGAAGGCTTTTGGTGCTCCGCCTTGACCATTGAACAATTTAGACACTTCGAGACATAAGTGGCGATATCTCTTTTCATACCAGGCCACCAATAAAAGTCCTTCAGTCCATGGTACATTTTGTCAGCGCCAGGATGGATTGAATACCTAGATCGATGACTTTCGTTCATTAAAAGTTCTCTAAGTCCATTATACTTGGGAATCCACACTCTGCCCTTAACATGTCGGATTCCATCGCCATCCAATTCAAACAAACGTTCAGCATTCCACAATGCTTCCTCCTCGATACGCCCTGGCCGTAGGGCTTCGTTTTGATCGTCTAAAACTCTATCCCTTAATGACGAGCCAAGATAAGAACTTGCTCTTGTTATGACAGATAGTGAAATTCTATCTTTTCGACTTAGCGCGTCAGCAACAACGTTGGCTTTACCGGGATGATATTTGAGTTCACAGTCGTAGTCACTGAGTAATTCTACCCATCGTCGTTGTCGCATATTCAGCATTTTCTGATCGAATATATGCTGAAGGCTTTTGTGATCCGTGAATATAGTACACTTGGTACCATACAGATAATGTCTCCAAATTTTTAATGCAAAAACAACCGCTCCGAGTTCTAGATCGTGGGTTGTATAGTTCTTTTCGTGGATTTTGAGCTGTCTAGAAGCGTAAGCAATGACCTTACCTTTCTGCATAAGTACACATCCCATGCCCTGATGTGAGGCGTCACAGTATACCACGAAATTTTCAATGCCATTTGGTAACGCTAGAATAGGAGCATTACACAGCCTGTCCTTTAATGTCTGAAATGCCTTCTCTTGGGCATCCTGCCAAATAAATTCCTTAGTCTTCTGAGTTAATAAGGTCAAAGGTTGAGCAACCTTAGAGAAATTCTCAATGAATCTCCTGTAATAGCCAGCCAGTCCAAGAAATTGACGTATTTCTGTCGGAGTCTTTGGGGCTTCCCACTTCTTTATCGCTTCGACCTTAGATGGATCTACATGGATCCCATCCCTGTTCACTACATGACCCAAGAAGTGTACTTCCCTAATCCAGAATTCACATTTTGAGAATTTCGCGTACAACTTCTGATCCTTGAGCAGTTGCAGAATGGTTCTCAGATGACCTTCATGTTCGTCTTTATTCCTTGAGTATATCAGTATGTCGTCAATGAACACGATGACAAACTTGTCTAGATACGGTCGACATACTCGATTCATTAAGTCCATAAACACAGCAGGTGCATTGGTTAAGCCAAACGGCATAACCAAAAACTCATAATGTCCGTAACGAGTTCTGAAAGCTGTTTTAGGAATGTCTGTCTCTCTGACTCTGAGTTGATGATACCCAGACCTGAGATCGATCTTGGAAAAGTGTGATGCACCTTCCAGTTGGTCAAATAAGTCGTCAATACGAGGCAAAGGGTACCTGTTCTTGACAGTCAACTTGTTCAATTCTCTATAATCTATACACATGCGCATAGAGCCGTCCTTTTTTTTGACAAATAGAATCGGAGCTCCCCAAGGTGATGAACTTGGGCGAATTAGTCCTTTAGCTAACAACTCTTGAAGTTGTTCGGATAATTCTTGCATTTCTGACGGCGCAAGACGATAGGGTGCCTTGGCCACGGGTGCAGCTCCAGGAACTAATTCTATTCCAAACTCAACTGGTCTGTGAGGTGGAAGTCCCGTCAAATCTTCAGGAAATACTTCTGGAAAATCTTTAACTACAGGGATGTCTTGAATGTCTTTACCCTTCGGCTTCCTTTCAACAACCAGTGCCAAGAAGGCAGGGTATTCTTTTTGTAAATATTTATTCGCCTTTATCGCCGATACTAAAATCAATTCCTTTCCTGACTTGTCTCCTTGCACTACTAGGGTTTCGTCATTCTGAAGGGGTATCCTAACAATCTTCTCGTAACACATTATTTCAGCTCTAACCTTAGATAACCAGTCCATTCCAACAATTACATCAAAACTACTTAGTTCTATGGGAATAAGATTTATTTTAAAGGTTTCGCCAGATAGTGTCAAATTGCAATCTACTAAATGATCTCTAGCGATATACTTTTGACCGTTTGCATATTCGACAATATAAGTGTCTTTCATGGGGATAGCCACTATACCAAATCGGGACTTAAATTCTAAGGATATAAAGCTTTTATCAGCACCAGAGTCGAATAACACAAAAACATAATGATTATTGAGTATGAATGTACCTATCACGACGTTGGGATCACGTCGTGCATCAGCAGCATCCAAAGCAAAAACTCGGCCTCTACCTCGTCCATCTTGATTCCTTGCTTGGTTATTCCCCGCATGGTTCCTTATTGGAACTATTGCATTGTTGTTCGGGTTCAGATTAAGTCTTGGACATGCAGGTCGCAGATGGGTTTCGCTCCCACATTCGTAGCATTTAGCTAGTGCCTTGCCCTTACAAAACTTTTCCAGATGTCCCGCCCTTTTACAACGGCGACAAATAGGACAATTTCCTCTGTGATGGAGATTACACCTATTACACTTAGGATCTGCGCCAGTGTACCTCGTGACGTCCTGAGTAACTACCGCAAAGTTTCTGGCAGTCTTAAACCTCTTGCCGTTTCCACCGCCACCATATCCACTACCAGAGGCATGATCACTCCTTCTCTTGACCACTTCAGTTCCACAGAAGAACCAGTGGTTCTTTTCAAGTCTATCACCATCCGGTTGGTTGCACTAACTGCCGCTTGAAGAGTCGTAGGATTAAAAGCGGCTACCAATCTTCGGACATCAGGTGACAAGCCATAACAGTACCTCTCGATCAATTTCTCCTCCGTATCTACCATACGAGGAACTAGTCTTGTCAGCTCATGAAAACGAGTAGTGTATTTCTCGTTGTCTAGCCCGACCATAGTATGATTCCAAAATTCGCCTTCCATTCTCTGTACTTCCTCCCTAGGACAGTATTTCTCCATCAACATACTTTTAAACTCAAACCAAGGTATCCGATTAGCTTGGTCTCGACCTCGGGTCCTAACCTGTTCGTTCCACCATGATAGAGCGTGCTTTTGAAGTTGAGTGGAAGCATATTCCACTTTGTGCTCTTCGGCACAACGACTAATATGAAGCACCGCCTCTATGCTTTCTAGCCAGTTGATTAGACCTACCGGACCCTCTGTACCATGAAATTCTTTTGGTTTACAATAGGTAAAGGTCTTGTAGTCACCCACTCGAAGTTGAGCTCGAGGAACAACTTGCTCAGCAGTAGGTTCAACATTGTTACTATTATCAGTATGATGATTATTATTTGCGTTCATGCTTGCCGTGATCTGAGCAACTAAAGTAGGCATGGCGGCCAACAGTTGCTGCGTCACAAATGCTGCCATATTATTATCCCCGCCAGTATTTGGGGTAGGTCCAGGACCAGTGTTCACCTGGACAGGAGCAGTTTCTGGTTCTTGCTGGATTACAGGTTCTTCCTGTTCAGCTTCATTATTCAAAGGAGTGGATCGAGTAACTCTCTTTGGTGCAGTTTTCTTGACTGGAGCCTTTTTCTGAACCTTGCTTTTCGTCTTAGGAGCCATAAGTCTAAGATATGAACAAAAATGTCATTTAGAGATTTCCTTGATAGGTTAAATAGAAAGTATCTTTGCAAGACAGATGACAGTACAATGCAAGTCACAAATTGCTGACTTGTATGAATTCATGTACTAGACAAGACAGGAAAAATATGAAAAGTCATATTTCTAGAGCTAAGAATAAGCAGTTGACATAGTCTGAACAAGTAAGTAAGCCAAAAGACAATCGTATTTCATTGATGTTCAAAATTTTACATAGTCTGGTATGTACAGTCCAAAAACATGTGGGAAACTTCATCCACAACGATAGACTACTTAGTCGGAGCAATACGATTTATAGACACGTGGGAAATACATCCACCAAAAGATTACAACTCAAAGTACAGAAGTACGAGTTGTTATAAGTTCTAGGCTTACAATACAGAAAGACATATTACATAATTACATCTTGCAAATAACAACGACTAGCAAAGCTACCACCAAAACCACCACAACCGACAGTATCCAGATCAACCTCCCAATAGTTTCCTTCCCTTCTCTAGCAACAGTCAATGCCTCCTCCGCCTGATGATAAGCTCCAGACAACGCCTGAGCTTGATTCTCTAATTTCTCCCTTGTACAGATGAGGGAATTGTTCATCCTTGACAATTGTCGGCGATAATATTCCGACCTATCAGCTGCAGATGCAACTGGCATAACAACACTTGGGTTGTAGACAGGCGCTCTGGAGGGACCCGCCGCATACGGATCTCCCTGAAAGAATGAAAGACCAAATCCACTGTTGCCCTGAACTGGTGCAGAAGGACCAGGAGCATAGGGGTCTCTAGGAGCATAAGGCAAATGAGCTCCCTCGGTAGTCCTCCTCTGATATGGAGATACCGGTGTTACAGAAGATTGAACCTGGATAGACACATGTTCGCCTCCAGATTCACTGGAAGATGAAACAAGGTTGATAGGGCGTGATTCATTGCCCGATTCCTCCATTGGTTCCTCTTCATAAGAGTCAGGAACATAAGGAATGGAGTTTGTTATGACAGGAACTGGAGGTGTACAAGGTACAACAGCATTTGAGCTAACTCCATCCGACATGACTAGTCTGAAAAGATAGTCAAAGAATCCATATAAGTCAAATGGATAAGGCAGTACGTCTCAAATGGATGATACAGTACGCAAATGAGTTTTAAAGAAATCTTCGTCTAGATTACACACATTTGGTTTGGGTTTCTATTACCAACATATTTGAAATGCTTATATATAGGGTCACCCGCAGCCTTCCCACCACATTTTAAATATGCTGTTAATATAATCCAAACTATCACGTATATAAACCTTATGCATACACATACGATTTGAGTTTCTATTCCTAACATACCTTCAATGTTTATATATAGGGTCACCCGCAGCCTTCCCACCACATTTTAAATATGCTGTTAATATAATCCAAACTATCACGTATATAAACCTTATGCATACACATACGATTTGAGTTTCTATTCCTAACATACCTTCAATGTTTATATATAGGGTCACCCGCAGCCTTCCCACCACATTTTAAATATGCTGTTAATATAATCCAAACTATCACGTATATAAACCTTATGCATACACATACGATTTGAGTTTCTATTCCTAACATACCTTCAATGTTTATATATAGGGTCACCCGCAGCCTTCCCACCACATTTTAAATATGCTGTTAATATAATCCAAACTATCACGTATATAAACCTTATGCATACACATACGATTTGAGTTTCTATTCCTAACATACCTTCAATGTTTATATATAGGGTCACCCGCAGCCTTCCCACCACATTTTAAATATGCTGTTAATATAATCCAAACTATCACGTATATAAACCTTATGCATACACATACGATTTGAGTTTCTATTCCTAACATACCTTCAATGTTTATATATAGGGTCACCCGCAGCCTTCCCACCACATTTTAAATATGCTGTTAATATAATCCAAACTATCACGTATATAAACCTTATGCATACACATACGATTTGAGTTTCTATTCCTAACATACCTTCAATGTTTATATATAGGGTCACCCGCAGCCTTCCCACCACATTTTAAATATGCTGTTAATATAATCCAAACTATCACGTATATAAACCTTATGCATACACATACGATTTGAGTTTCTATTCCTAACATACCTTCAATGTTTATATATAGGGTCACCCGCAGCCTTCCCACCACATTTTAAATATGCTGTTAATATAATCCAAACTATCACGTATATAAACCTTATGCATACACATACGATTTGAGTTTCTATTCCTAACATACCTTCAATGTTTATATATAGGGTCACCCGCAGCCTTCCCACCACATCTACAGTATGTTGTGAATATAGCTCAAACTATAACGTATATACAAAATCTAAGATATTTATTTCGAGCCTTATATTATTTTACATAATCGGGACGTAGTTGATCAAGTTAGGTCTAATTATAGACAAATAATATAACTCCTGAAATAAGTATCCTAAACCTAAATAGACTTAGATTCCCTTTTGAAACGAAATGGCTATAGATTGAGTTTTTCCAGCGGAAAAACTCGGTATTAACTATAACCTGTGTCTCTGATACCAATTTTTGTCACACCCCGTTGTAGCGGAAATACAGGGTTAACAAAGATTGCATACTAATCAGAAGGTTAATAGAGATTACATCCATTTATACCAATACAAGTCAATACAAGTACAATCGTTCCAAGTGTGGACCCCAAAATACGGATACAAGTCATCCTCATTTGGAACTAGGCCCACAGAATACAAGTTCAATAAATTGGACAGTCAAATACAATTAAAGCCAAAAGCATGAGAGTCCTCAATGTCTGATGCTAATTGTACGTCCAAAGTCAAAAGATTGGCCCTATAATGCCAAAGACGATTCCAAGACTTACTGATGGTCACCTGAAAAGCATGAAATTTGAGAGGATCAACTATCGAAATAGTTGGTGAGTTTACAGTGTGTTTGACTAAAAGATCAATCGTCGTTTGTTGTAGTTATTTAATGCATGACGGTTCAGACCGAAGTCTAACCTAAATATATATAGCCAAGACGGTTCAGACCGAAGTCTAACCTAAATAATATGACAAGACGGTTCAGACCGAAGTCTAACCTAAATAATATGACAAGACGGTTCAGACCGAAGTCTAACCTAAATAATATGACAAGACGGTTCAGACCGAAGTCTAACCTAAATAATATGACAAGACGGTTCAGACCGAAGTCTAACCTAAATAATATGACAAGACGGTTCAGACCGAAGTCTAACCTAAATAATATGACAAGACGGTTCAGACCGAAGTCTAACCTAAATAATATGACAAGACGGTTCAGACCGAAGTCTAACCTAAATAATATGACAAGACGGTTCAGACCGAAGTCTAACCTAAATAATATGACAAGACGGTTCAGACCGAAGTCTAACCTAAATAATATGACAAGACGGTTCAGACCGAAGTCTAACCTAAATAATATGACAAGACGGTTCAGACCGAAGTCTAACCTAAATAATATGACAAGACGGTTCAGACCGAAGTCTAACCTAAATAATATGACAAGACGGTTCAGACCGAAGTCTAACCTAAATAATATGACAAGACGGTTCAGACCGAAGTCTAACCTAAATAATATGACAAGACGGTTCAGACCGAAGTCTAACCTAAATAATATGACAAGACGGTTCAGACCGAAGTCTAACCTAAATAATATGACAAGACGGTTCAGACCGAAGTCTAACCTAAATAATATGACAAGACGGTTCAGACCGAAGTCTAACCTAAATAATATGACAAGACGGTTCAGACCGAAGTCTAACCTAAATAATATGACAAGACGGTTCAGACCGAAGTCTAACCTAAATAATATGACAAGACGGTTCAGACCGAAGTCTAACCTAAATAATATGACAAGACGGTTCAGACCGAAGTCTAACCTAAATAATATGACAAGACGGTTCAGACCGAAGTCTAACCTAAATAATATGACAAGACGGTTCAGACCGAAGTCTAACCTAAATAATATGACAAGACGGTTCAGACCGAAGTCTAACCTAAATAATATGACAAGACGGTTCAGACCGAAGTCTAACCTAAATAATATGACAAGACGGTTCAGACCGAAGTCTAACCTAAATAATATGACAAGACGGTTCAGACCGAAGTCTAACCTAAATAATATGACAAGACGGTTCAGACCGAAGTCTAACCTAAATAATATGACAAGACGGTTCAGACCGAAGTCTAACCTAAATAATATGACAAGACGGTTCAGACCGAAGTCTAACCTAAATAATATGACAAGACGGTTCAGACCGAAGTCTAACCTAAATAATATGACAAGACGGTTCAGACCGAAGTCTAACCTAAATAATATGACAAGACGGTTCAGACCGAAGTCTAACCTAAATAATATGACAAGACGGTTCAGACCGAAGTCTAACCTAAATAATATGACAAGACGGTTCAGACCGAAGTCTAACCTAAATAATATGACAAGACGGTTCAGACCGAAGTCTAACCTAAATAATATGACAAGACGGTTCAGACCGAAGTCTAACCTAAATAATATGACAAGACGGTTCAGACCGAAGTCTAACCTAAATAATATGACAAGACGGTTCAGACCGAAGTCTAACCTAAATAATATGACAAGACGGTTCAGACCGAAGTCTAACCTAAATAATATGACAAGACGGTTCAGACCGAAGTCTAACCTAAATAATATGACAAGACGGTTCAGACCGAAGTCTAACCTAAATAATATGACAAGACGGTTCAGACCGAAGTCTAACCTAAATAATATGACAAGACGGTTCAGACCGAAGTCTAACCTAAATAATATGACAAGACGGTTCAGACCGAAGTCTAACCTAAATAATATGACAAGACGGTTCAGACCGAAGTCTAACCTAAATAATATGACAAGACGGTTCAGACCGAAGTCTAACCTAAATAATATGACAAGACGGTTCAGACCGAAGTCTAACCTAAATAATATGACAAGACGGTTCAGACCGAAGTCTAACCTAAATAATATGACAAGACGGTTCAGACCGAAGTCTAACCTAAATAATATGACAAGACGGTTCAGACCGAAGTCTAACCTAAATAATATGACAAGACGGTTCAGACCGAAGTCTAACCTAAATAATATGACAAGACGGTTCAGACCGAAGTCTAACCTAAATAATATGACAAGACGGTTCAGACCGAAGTCTAACCTAAATAATATGACAAGACGGTTCAGACCGAAGTCTAACCTAAATAATATGACAAGACGGTTCAGACCGAAGTCTAACCTAAATAATATGACAAGACGGTTCAGACCGAAGTCTAACCTAAATAATATGACAAGACGGTTCAGACCGAAGTCTAACCTAAATAATATGACAAGACGGTTCAGACCGAAGTCTAACCTAAATAATATGACAAGACGGTTCAGACCGAAGTCTAACCTAAATAATATGACAAGACGGTTCAGACCGAAGTCTAACCTAAATAATATGACAAGACGGTTCAGACCGAAGTCTAACCTAAATAATATGACAAGACGGTTCAGACCGAAGTCTAACCTAAATAATATGACAAGACGGTTCAGACCGAAGTCTAACCTAAATAATATGACAAGACGGTTCAGACCGAAGTCTAACCTAAATAATATGACAAGACGGTTCAGACCGAAGTCTAACCTAAATAATATGACAAGACGGTTCAGACCGAAGTCTAACCTAAATAATATGACAAGACGGTTCAGACCGAAGTCTAACCTAAATAATATGACAAGACGGTTCAGACCGAAGTCTAACCTAAATAATATGACAAGACGGTTCAGACCGAAGTCTAACCTAAATAATATGACAAGACGGTTCAGACCGAAGTCTAACCTAAATAATATGACAAGACGGTTCAGACCGAAGTCTAACCTAAATAATATGACAAGACGGTTCAGACCGAAGTCTAACCTAAATAATATGACAAGACGGTTCAGACCGAAGTCTAACCTAAATAATATGACAAGACGGTTCAGACCGAAGTCTAACCTAAATAATATGACAAGACGGTTCAGACCGAAGTCTAACCTAAATAATATGACAAGACGGTTCAGACCGAAGTCTAACCTAAATAATATGACAAGACGGTTCAGACCGAAGTCTAACCTAAATAATATGACAAGACGGTTCAGACCGAAGTCTAACCTAAATAATATGACAAGACGGTTCAGACCGAAGTCTAACCTAAATAATATGACAAGACGGTTCAGACCGAAGTCTAACCTAAATAATATGACAAGACGGTTCAGACCGAAGTCTAACCTAAATAATATGACAAGACGGTTCAGACCGAAGTCTAACCTAAATAATATGACAAGACGGTTCAGACCGAAGTCTAACCTAAATAATATGACAAGACGGTTCAGACCGAAGTCTAACCTAAATAATATGACAAGACGGTTCAGACCGAAGTCTAACCTAAATAATATGACAAGACGGTTCAGACCGAAGTCTAACCTAAATAATATGACAAGACGGTTCAGACCGAAGTCTAACCTAAATAATATGACAAGACGGTTCAGACCGAAGTCTAACCTAAATAATATGACAAGACGGTTCAGACCGAAGTCTAACCTAAATAATATGACAAGACGGTTCAGACCGAAGTCTAACCTAAATAATATGACAAGACGGTTCAGACCGAAGTCTAACCTAAATAATATGACAAGACGGTTCAGACCGAAGTCTAACCTAAATAATATGACAAGACGGTTCAGACCGAAGTCTAACCTAAATAATATGACAAGACGGTTCAGACCGAAGTCTAACCTAAATAATATGACAAGACGGTTCAGACCGAAGTCTAACCTAAATAATATGACAAGACGGTTCAGACCGAAGTCTAACCTAAATAATATGACAAGACGGTTCAGACCGAAGTCTAACCTAAATAATATGACAAGACGGTTCAGACCGAAGTCTAACCTAAATAATATGACAAGACGGTTCAGACCGAAGTCTAACCTAAATAATATGACAAGACGGTTCTGAGGTAAAGATGAAGATGGTGAAGATGAAAATGCTTGATAATGATAATAAACCCCTTTTAAAATCTCCAAAAGATTATAACCTTTGCAAGACCAATTTTTGAAGAAAAGGATGGAGGAGATTGGGAGAAAATGAGTGATGAATGGGTGATTTGTGTGGTGTGTGTATGTTGGTGTGTTTTGTGTTGATCAAAAAGGAAGAAAGGAGGGAAGGGGAGATGGTGTCTCTTTCCCTGCCTTTCATTTTAGTTCCCAGCCCATGTGGCTCAATTTTGTGTATTATTACCCTTAATTTGGTAAAATGCTTACGATTAAATACCGTTTGACCGAAAGGCCAAAATTTAAAGTAAAGGTATTTTCCTTCGTCTCATTTTAAATTATTAAAAGAAAATGATTAATCTTCTAATATATCCTCATAAAAATCCTCTTAATAATATGATCATGACACATAGCACAATCAAAGGATGGGATTAGGAGAAATAATTAGTGGATTACACTTGGCATGAAGTAGATGCATTAAGAGGATTATTAGGAAGATGAGTGTCATCTTTTTCGGTTATTATATAAAACCGTACCAATAGTAAAACTCATTTCTAAAGTAAACACCTTTTAACCAAGGTTTATCATGAGTTATGGGTACGTGAATTCACGATGTGTTGTATATCATATGTTAAACTTTAGTAAGTATCCAATAAAATTTTCTAACTCATATCCTTAGTTCAGTTATTGTATGATAACATAAGCTTATAAAACTTTAGTTAAACAATCCTCCATCAAATTCAATGAATATCAAGAACTGGAAAAACATACAAAGAAACCTAAGAAATTAACCGAAGAATCTAAATCAAAGCATTTTGAAGGGTGATTATTAGTTGCCATATTTCCTTAAAGACAATTGTTGGTCATATTAAAGCTACTTTTAGGTTGGTAGTTTGGTTTACTCATATAATTACCATAAGATTATTGAACTAAACCTTTACAAACACTTATCGATTGATAGTTAGTTAGTTAATTACTTTCTACTCTACTTGATTCTTTCAAAGATTTAAGTAACATGAAACGATACATTTTGTTTTCGAATATGAAAAATGGAATTATGCTATAATTACTCGTACCTTTATACAATATGTCTTTTTAAAGACAATTATAGAGAAACAATTAACTATTAGACAAAAGCAACTATAAAAAGGTTTTGAAAAACATAACCTAAGAAATTAACCGAAGAATCTAAATCAAAGCATTTTGAAGGGTGATTATTAGTTGCCATATTTCCTTAAAGACAATTGTTGGTCATATTAAAGCTACTTTTAGGTTGGTAGTTTGGTTTACTCATATAATTACCATAAGATTATTGAACTAAACCTTTACAAACACTTATCGATTGATAGTTAGTTAGTTAATTACTTTCTACTCTACTTGATTCTTTCAAAGATTTAAGTAACATGAAACGATACATTTTGTTTTCGAATATGAAAAATGGAATTATGCTATAATTACTCGTACCTTTATACAATATGTCTTTTTAAAGACAATTATAGAGAAACAATTAACTATTAGACAAAAGCAACTATAAAAAGGTTTTGAAAAACATGAAACCTAAGAAATTAACCGAAGAATCTAAATCAAAGCATTTTGAAGGGTGATTATTAGTTGCCATATTTCCTTAAAGACAATTGTTGGTCATATTAAAGCTACTTTTAGGTTGGTAGTTTGGTTTACTCATATAATTACCATAAGATTATTGAACTAAACCTTTACAAACACTTATCGATTGATAGTTAGTTAGTTAATTACTTTCTACTCTACTTGATTCTTTCAAAGATTTAAGTAACATGAAACGATACTTTTTGTCTTCGAATATGGAAAAGGCATGAAACGATACATTTTGTTTTCGAATATGAAAAATGGAATTATGCTATAATTACTCGTACCTTTATACAATATGTCTTTTTAAAGACAATTATAGAGAAACAATTAACTATTAGACAAAAGCAACTATAAAAAGGTTTTGAAAAACATAACCTATTTGACTGAATGTTGATGACTAAAACGTCTCTTATCCAATCTTTTATATCAGATTAATGTGAAGTGCTGGAAATGAATTGAATTATATAATGATTGATTCCATAATGTACATCATATATCAATCAACACGAAAATAGTGCTAACAAACTATTCAAAATCATGTACTAACTTTGATCAAAAATAAATAAATTAAATATTTAGCATACGGATCGATGTCAAATACTTGTTGAGACCAGAATTACCAGGCCAATACCGAAATCAAAAATAATTTTCCAATTTCCAGTTTGATTTATAGATTGGTTTAGGCTATAGAAAAGTTGATCAAACACAGAAATATAAATGTTTTATTCAATTTGTTAATAAGTGTGTTATGTGTACCTTTTGTTTGTTTTAGTTGTTAAGGGTTAGATCAAGTGGTTAACACCTTTGTTTCTGAAGACAAATCAAGGGTTCGATTTTTACTCTCTACCCTAGGCAGGGAAGGCTGCATATATTTTAACCTTCTACATACATATATTTTCATAGACAGTATCGACATTCATAATCTGTAGAAGACAATATGGATGTTACTTATTTTTATTTCGGTTGTTGTGAAATGTATGTCAACTATTAAATTAAGTGTCCACTTTCGTTTTGTATAAATTCTACCTATTGTTATCTTTGATAAATTTTTTTAGAAAAAAATGATTCATATAGTTGTAAAAACAGCATGGTAATATTATAAAAACAATTAGTAAAGATAATATTTTAAGAATGAACCAAATAGGCCGACCAAAACTTATAGGAATAAGATGAGAACAGATACTCAAATTCTAGGAAGAATAGATACTCAAATTCTAGGAAGAATAGAAAGGTCATATGTCATCAAATGTGTTTAAAGGATTGTTGCATTGGTAGTTCTTTCTGCTTTCTACATGATCACTTCTCTATCTATTTATATTGCATCAAAATTTTCCTCACTCAATTCAATTCTCCCCCAACTTTCTTGGCCTGAACCTTTTAGTTTTTGTTATAGTTTTTGTGTTGATAGCAGCCTTCTTAATTGCTTTGTGTTGATCATTTTATTCTTTCATCAAAAAGAGGTAATGGTCTATATTCTTTCTTTGTATTTAGAATATAACATACGTATATATGTTGACATCTTTTGTACGTACGGTTCGTTTTTTGTGTGTGACGAATGGTCTAATAATGATTGACTATATACTCTACTAGTTTTTGACCAAGATATGTTGATTTTGAAATTTTTTAGCTAAGGCATATAATAGTTAGATTATTTTTGAGCAAATTATGTGAGTGGAAACAAGGTCTTGTGACAAGTAGTGACAAGTATCGCTTGAGGTTGTATGCTGCGAGACTTGTTATTATTGAATTATTTATCTTCTCTCATATACTATGTTGGTCAAATAAGAAAATTCTAATCAAAAGGAAAATGGTCAAATGGATTAAAATTTATTCTAGCTAGTGTATTTTTAACGTTCACAAACTCTTGAATTATATCTATTCAAAAGTCCAGAAAATTATTGTCATGTTAAATAATATCAGTTTTATTCTTAAACTCTTGAATTATTTCTACTCACAATTCAGCCGGGCCAGGAATATTTTTCCGTCACTAGAAAGCCGATTATTATAACATTGATAAATAATAACGAGTTGATTAATGATATGGACATATGGTTGCATGTCACTCTACCGATCATTTTTGACACATGTACTTGATAGCTTATATGTTATTTCATTTCATATTTATCACACCAACTATAGACGCTATTTATTATGTATATATATGCATACAAAGTTATACAGTAATACGCATGCATATAATATACGCACATGTTCTAATATTATCTGTTTATAACTTTTTATAGAGAATTCTGAAAAGATGAACCCAATACCTACAAGCACTCAATTACAAGCAAGAAAGGATGACAACATAAGCAAAACCATGAAGAGAGCCATGCTTGCTTTGAATGCCTTAATGTTAGCCATAGGCAACTGTGGCGGCCCGTTGATTCAGCGCCTTTACTTTGTAAAAGGAGGTAAAAGAGTTTGGTTATCAAGCTGCCTACTAACAGGCGGTTGGCCGTTTATGATTGTCCCAATAATCGTTTCGTTCTTGTACCAAAAACGAAAAGGAAGACAAATAAAGTTTTTCTCCTTGACTCCTTCTCTTTTCATTCATTGTGCCATTCTTGGAGTTTTGACTGGCTTGGATGATTATATGGCTGCATATGGCGTTTCACGTCTGCCTGTTTCTACATCTGCTCTAATAATGTCTACTCAGTTGGTGTTTAATGCTGGATTCGCGTTTATTTTAGTCAAACAAAAGTTATCTGCTTTCACTATCAATTCCATATACTTGCTATCTATTGGTGCTGTGATTCTTGCTCTCCATTCTAGTACAGACCGTCCTGATCATGAATCGAGTATGAAGTATTATGAGGGGTTTTTTGTGACATTAGGAGCATCGGCTTTGTATGGGTTCGTTCTTCCTTCAGTTGAGTTAACTTTCAAGAAAGCTAGGCAGCCCATTACTTATTCTTTGGTAATGGAAATGCAGCTCGTTATGTCGTTCTTTGCAACTGCCTTTTGTATTATCGGAATGCTGATCAACCACGATTTCAAGGTACATCCGATTCCTCCCACTTGTTATTTCGACATTCAGTTTAATTAGTGTTTGAAGAACAAGTTCTCCTTATGGAATAATGAGTTTGCAAAATATATAAGTAATTACATGATGCCATGATGGTAACATATATTAGTATATTCTCTATTTAAGAAATTTATATATACAATTGATTATATGATTATTACGTATAGCATAAGCTAATGGATATATCATATAATAATCACCTTCAGAAAGTACATCTGATTTTTGTTACTAAAAATTATCATATAATTACCTTCAAAACGTACATCTAAACACCTAATTTTCGCTATCTTGTTAGGCAATTCTTCAAGAAGCAAATGAATTTGAGCTCGGCAAAATGACATATTACGTGGTTCTAGCTATGATGGCACTACTTTGGCAATTCTTCTTCTTGGGAGCAATTGGAGTCATTTCTTGTGCCTCCTCATTATTGTCGGGAATTATAATTGCTTCCTTGCTGCCTGTGACGGAATCTTTAGCTGTTTTGTTCTTCCATGACAAGTTCCAAGTTGAAAAAGGAATCTCTCTAGCTTTATCTCTTTGGGCCTTTGTTTCCTACTTTTACGGAGAGCTTCGAAACATCAAGAATTGAAGGTAAATCATGACAAAGAGCTAGGAGCTTTACTTCCACACTAGCTAATTTGATGATGTATATGCAAATATATTGCTCTAGATGATATATTAATAACAATAAATTAGAGTTTGTTTGTAGCTAGCTCTAGCTAATTTGCTTGATGATGTCTTGCAAATTAAGTCATGCAAGTCACTTGACAATGTTTAACAACTCGATCTAATTCTGTTAAAAAAGTATTGTTGCACTCAGCTTTTAAGGACTCTAGGGTGATTAATTTCTACTGTTAGTTTTATGAAGTATTGTTGTAATAATTTTAGCGCTTTTGCTAGTTAGACTTCTTGTATTTGACAGCTGACAAAAACCATTCTTGTAGTATTATAAGTAGAATATAATCAAATAAGTCAGGATGGCCGAGTGGTCTAAGGCGCCAGACTCAAGTTCTGGTCTTCGAGAGAGGGCGTGGGTTCAAATCCCACTTCTGACATAATTTTTTTTCTAGTTTATTTTCACCTTGTTAAGTTGTTCGCGTACGTTCAAACTTATAAAAACAATTAACAAAAAGTTAACTTCCGATGATCTTACGGTTTTTTCTCAAATTCTTTTTCACTTGTATACATGTATGTAATGTAAGTTTTGATGATTTTTTTTTTTAATATAAAACAATTAGATAACAATTGCACCATTGAACATTATTGTTATACTCGTAACTAATAAATTATAAGTTAATCTATGATATGAATATATGATGTTTTCAAAAGAAAACTTATTTAAAAAAACAAAAACAAACTTTTACCTATTACAAACGCTAACAGGTCGCACCTTACTACCTTAACCTTGTAATCATGTGTAGTTACTATGCAACCTTGATACATATTCGGTTATAATAAGTTTGCATAAGCAAACCCTTACTATTTCATTTTATTGATTCATTTGGGTTTAAGTAATATTTTTTATATGCCTAAGTTACATTTTTATATGCATAAGTTACATTTTTATATGCATAAGTTACATTTTTATATGCATAAGTTACATTTTCCTTTTTATATTTGTAGGGTGAATAGATAGGGGTTTTTCAATAGCTTTAAATTCTATCACAAAAGTTTGTATAATTTAGGAGTAACTATAAAATAGTATGTCGTTAGATATAATAATCCAAGAAAAGTGATGTGAACCACGTAAATTCTTCCATGTTATACGGAGTATTTGGTAAGGGTATCAAAGATATGCTTCTAACATCCATTTATTACATTATTTTGCTTCTTATTTCATAACATTCTTGACATTTGAATTGAACATTAGTTTTTACGTATATCTTCAACTTTAAAATTAAAAGCCTTTTTGAGTTATATGTATGAAAATCTAATATTTATAATATCGTAAGCCCCGTGTCCAGTGTTAGATACGGGTCTAAAATCTAGTATATTAAACTAGATGCAGTGTTATAAAACCCAGGTCGACTCGTTTTGTAACACCCCAACAAGGCGGAATCATGAGGGTTACACCAATAGCACAACACGACATGAAAATTATGTAGAGAAAAACTAAATGCATAAATAGGATTCAATAATCCATACTAACCATTCAAGAATGTAAGTATCGGACCACACATAAGCATAACCCTTAAGTGGGAAAACAATGGATCACGGATCCAAGGATAAGTCCAAGTCCAATCCTAGCATGCAAAGAAACATCCAACACGTCTTTAATCCACCTGTTCACCTGAAAAGTGTACTAAAACGCGTCAACATAAAGTTGGTGAGTTCGTAGGGGTAAGTAATAGAAATCAAATGTCGGGATATCAACCGTTAACGATACACGAGGATTAGAATACCTAATCACGTCAAAGAAAACCCTAAAAAGGGTATACGTTAGCACAAGGCAATACAATAACGTCAACATCTCAATAATCGTCTATATAAATATAGCAACGTCAATACAAGACAATACAATAAACGTCACGTCACAATAATCGTCAATATATATATAAACGTCATAATATGGGCTCAAAAACCCTTATCCCGAGTATGATCATGCCGGGTGTGGATTCGTCAATCCACCGTCACGTCAATACATAATAATATATAATATACATCATACGTCATATATAAACGTCATAATATGGGCTCAAAAACCCTTATCCCGAGTATGATCATGCCGGGTGTGGATTCGTCAATCCACCGTCACGTCAATACATAATAATATATAATATACGTCATACGTCACATATAAACGTCATAATATGGATTAAACAATCCATAACGTCTCGTCATAAACACGTGCAATCACGTAAATACAAGCAATCATCTAGTTATTCAACGTCTCAAATCATATCATAACGAATCTAGTTAACGTCAACACAATGCACATACACTTCATACGATTCTACTTTCAAGGAATCATAGATGCTTATATATAGGGTCACCCGCAGCCTTCCCACCATATCTACAACTCATTGAAGGCATAATGTAACATCCGTAAGTTTTGACCGTTTGACTTTACGTGCAATTCGACTAACAATTTAAGTTAATGAAATAACTGGGTCGTTTTGTGATTAAATGACCATATGGTATGTTCGTCGGGTCGATAGTATAACTTAATTGGGGACTAAATGTAAAACGATGTGTAAATTAGCTTGTAAATGGAAACGGGTCGACCCATACCCGTACCCGACCCCCCAGCCGACCCAACCCTTTCCCCCTTAACCCTACACTTCACAAACTTAGTCTTTCACCCTCTTCCCTCTTTTCTCTTACCCTCTCTATTGCAAGAACATCACAAATCTTTCTCTCTTAATAATTCTTGCATCAATAAGTGATATTGAATCCAAATCTATACAAGATAATCATCATCTACATCTCATCTTCATCATATCAAGGATTGAAGTTCATAGTTCAAGTTTTCTTTAACCATTTTTATTGGTCAAATTCGGATTTGACTTTTGAAGCAAGATTTGGTAAGTCAAATTCATCCCATATTCATCTATTTATGTTTGTTTATGTATCTCTAGTCATTTCGAGTATTTACATGTCCTAAAACGACTTAAAATGGAGTTTGGGTCAATTTAGGGTTAAATAGGGTTTTGGTTTAGGGTTGATGAATAGGAAGGTTTGATGATGTTATGGACGAAATTGTGTTATGGGTTATGTTTCTATATGTTTCTAGAGGTTAAAAATGAGTATTTGCACATCCAAAATCGAGTCTTAGGTTGAAACAAGTGATTTGGGTCGTTTTGGATCGTGTTTGGCTTGTGTTGCTGCTGCAGGTCGTTTTGGACAGAATGTTCTCACTGCGGCGCAGTGAGGATGTGAGTCCTTCACTGCGGCGCAGTGAAATGTTTCTGTAAAAACTGAAACCCATTCAACCAAATATTTTCCTAGCTTCGTTTCTAACGTCCTAGGATCGTCCTGACCTTTCCGGAATGTACTCTTAAGACCCTATTGGTGCCCTACACATGACAAACGAGTCGTTCAAAGTCGAGGGTCACTTTTAAAACCAAATTTGAGTTATTAACTCAAACTATATATATTCAAACGTTAATAACTTTTGATCCGTAAGTCCAATCGAGTCATATGACCTATCGTTAGAATCGTGTGAAAGTCTATTTTCTTATGATAACATTCATTTTGTATGAATCTTTCTCCATTTCTAAAAATGTCGAGTCAAAGTGTTATGTTTCACACTTGGTAATGTTAAAGAAGTAATTGTGGGTTCGTGACTCGACTTAAATGAGCTAAACCAACTTGTTTAAGATTGTATAGTTGACATTATGGTATTATGATGTATATTTATAGGTTGTGGCCGTGTGGATCCTACTACTCGCTATTAATCTTTTATTAACTCGACTTAAGCTTCTTTGCCGATCAAGGTGAGTTTCGTATCTCCCTACTCGCTTGAGATTCGGGCTGAAAAGTGTAAACCTTGCTTGTTTACTTGCATTTATTGATTTATTGATTGATGGTCTTGGTTGTTGGATTGATGTGATGGTTCCTTTCGTTTGATTGGTTAAATTGGTTTGAGTATTGAATTGTTGAGACGATTATCACGTTTGAATGACTTAGTTTATATTTGTTAAGTATCTAGTAATATTAGGATAGACGTACATACATGAAAGTCGGTTATGCCTTCATTGGGTTTTAGATGTGGTGGGAAGGCTGCGGGTGACCCTATATATAAGCATCTGGGACTCGAAGGAAGTAGAATCCTCTTAAGTGTATGTACGTATAGTTGGTTTAAATTGTGGTTAGTGGCTTATGTTTGTTGAATATTGATTGTTGGCTTATGTTTGTCGAATATTGATTGTTGGCTTATGTTTGACGAATATTGATTGTTGGCTCAGGTTCATCGTATATTGATTGTTGGCTCAGGTTCATCGTATATTGATTGTTGGCTCAGGTTCATCGTATATTGATTGTTGGCTCAGGTTCATCGTATATTGATTGTTGGCTCAGGTTCATCGTATATTGATTGTTGGCTCAGGTTCATCGTATATTGATTGTTGGCTCAGGTTCATCGTATATTGATTGTTGGCTCAGGTTCATCGTATATTGATTGTTGGCTCAGGTTCATCGTATATTGATTGTTGGCTCAGGTTCATCGTATATTGATTGTTGGCTCAGGTTCATCGTATATTGATTGTTGGCTCAGGTTCATCGTATATTGATTGTTGGCTCAGGTTCATCGTATATTGATTGTTGGCTCAGGTTCATCGTATATTGATTGTTGGCTCAGGTTCATCGTATATTGATTGTTGGCTCAGGTTCATCGTATATTGATTGTTGGCTCAGGTTCATCGTATATTGATTGTTGGCTCAGGTTCATCGTATATTGATTGTTGGCTCAGGTTCATCGTATATTGATTGTTGGCTCAGGTTCATCGTATATTGATTGTTGGCTCAGGTTCATCGTATATTGATTGTTGGCTCAGGTTCATCGTATATTGATTGTTGGCTCAGGTTCATCGTATATTGATTGTTGGCTCAGGTTCATCGTATATTGATTGTTGGCTCAGGTTCATCGTATATTGATTGTTGGCTCAGGTTCATCGTATATTGATTGTTGGCTCAGGTTCATCGTATATTGATTGTTGGCTCAGGTTCATCGTATATTGATTGTTGGCTCAGGTTCATCGTATATTGATTGTTGGCTCAGGTTCATCGTATATTGATTGTTGGCTTATGTTTGATGAATATTGATTGTTGGCTCAGGTTCATCGTATATTGATTGTTGGCTCAGGTTCATCGTATATTGATTGTTGGCTCAGGTTCATCGTATATTGATTGTTGGCTCAGGTTCATCGTATATTGATTGTTGGCTCAGGTTCATCGTATATTGATTGTTGGCTCAGGTTCATCGTATATTGATTGTTGGCTCAGGTTCATCGTATATTGATTGTTGGCTCAGGTTCATCGTATATTGATTGTTGGCTCAGGTTCATCGTATATTGATTGTTGGCTCAGGTTCATCGTATATTGATTGTTGGCTCAGGTTCATCGTATATTGATTGTTGGCTCAGGTTCATCGTATATTGATTGTTGGCTCAGGTTCATCGTATATTGATTGTTGGCTCAGGTTCATCGTATATTGATTGTTGGCTCAGGTTCATCGTATATTGATTGTTGGCTCAGGTTCATCGTATATTGATTGTTGGCTCAGGTTCATCGTATATTGATTGTTGGCTCAGGTTCATCGTATATTGATTGTTGGCTCAGGTTCATCGTATATTGATTGTTGGGGTTCACGCATATGATAGGCATTTTGGCTTACTTACGCATATGGCATTGCATTGATACTCATATCATTTATGCATTTCTTATTACACGCTTTTTGTACTTGTGTAATCTTGTTGTTGGACATTACTGTGTTTCTTAGAGGCTCACTGTAAGTCATGTTTAGCCTCCACTCGTACTTTATGATTTCTGTCTATGGTTCCTTGTGGACCGTTACTACGAACTCACCAACCTTGTGTTGACTATGCTTAGTACACTTTTCAGGTAACCAAGTTATTCCAAGGCATGAAGTATGATCGATTTGTTAGCTTGCTGTTGAACCCGGACTTGGACTTATATGGATCAAGGATCCATTTGCCTTCTTTTGCATTGTACTTAGCACCGTTACCCATCCTTTGATGTTCAGTTGTAATCTTTGATGATGACTTGTTCTTTATGTAATTTGATACTTGTTTATCGTTCTGTAAGGATTCACTGAATCCTTTATTTGCATTTAGTCTTGTTCTATTGTAATTCCACCTTGTGCTATATGATTTCCGTGATATTTCGAGCCTCGGCTCGGGGTGTTACACATAATCGTCTTCCATGTATGTACAACTATCCTAACCACAACATATATTCATAATCGAAAGCATAATCAATCGAGCGATAAGTCAATACGTCAATCGAACAATCAATCAAACAATTAATCAACAATCAAACAAGTATGTACACTTTTCAGCCCGAATCTCAATTGAGTAGGGAGCTACAGAACTCACCTTGAGCGGCTACGACAAGTTAAGATTGAGCTACAAGCGTACAATATTCGTCACACGTTCACAACCTATAGTTATACATGCATACATATCAATATACGCTCATACATTCATGATTCGAGACTCGTTTGATCATAAGAATCAAAATGATGTTTGTTGGATGGATATGAGATTAGGAGGATGTTAGGAATTGACTTTGACATGGATTAAACGAGTTAAAGACATAAAGGAAGAAAGCGGGCAGCAACATGGGTAAGAATGGTTTGACTAAAAAGTCAAAATTGACCAAGAACATCCAAACCCTAATTCGACACTTGAAAATCCGATTTTGTGATATTCAAGACTCAATTCGACATATAATCAACATGATGGAACATAAACAAACATAACCCCTTTCATAATTTCGTTCCATAACATCACTTTAAACTCAAGAATCGTTCTTGACCCATTTTGACCTCACAAAACCCTAATTCGACCTAGACCTCGATTTGAAGAGTTTTAAGACATGTTTTGAGCATAATTTGGCATAAGTAATGTGTATGAAACCAACTCATACTTTAAAATCATTCCATAACTTTAATTAAGCCTCAAATCCGATTTAACCTAAATTATCCAAGTTGTAAACCCTAAAATCGACCCGTTAAGCTTTTGAACCGAAAATTGACTAAGGGTTGTTTAGGTTAGACTTGAAACATGATTATAAACATAAAATGGTGGATTTGAGATGAGTTTTACTTAGCAAAATTACCTTCAAAGAGTCAAACCCGAATTTGAGCTAGATGGAAGGATTTCTTGGACTTTTACCTTCAAATCCTTGGTATGATGACCCAAAAATGATGGAGATGGTGAATTTAATGTGATTCCAACTTAAAACACAATTAATGATTCAAGAAATTTAGAGAGAGAGAGGAGAGGGAGTATGAGTCTTGCAAGAGATATAGAGAGGGGAAGATAATATGGAGGAAATGAGTGGATGAATTTTGGTGGAAGAGTTAGGGATAGGGTTGGGTAGATGGGGCATGGGTAAAAATGGCAAATGTTACATACATAATTAACGAAAGTCAATGGGTCCAACACCACGAGTGTTACAATTAATCACATAGTCAACAAAAGTCAAACATAGTCAAATAGGTCAAAATTCGCGCATGTTACATCATTCCCCTGTTAAAGGAATTTCGTCCCAAAATTCGATCAAAACTCTAATCGCTAAACAAATGGGGGTATTTGGCTTTCACAGAATCTTCACGTTCCCAAGTAAATTCAGACCTACGTCTCGCTAGCCATCTCACTTTAACGAGTGTATAGCAGGTATTCTTTAGCTTTCTAGTTTGCCGGTCTAGAATCTCTATCGGCTCTTCCACAAATTTCAACGTTTTATCGACACGGATTTCTTCAAGGGGCACGTGAAGTGTTGGATCGGCCAAACACTTCCGGAGATTACAAATATGGAAAACATTATGAACTCTACTTAAGTCTCGAGGGAGCTCCAATCGATACGCTCCCGGGTTAATACGTTCAAGGATTTTAATGGACCAATATACCTTGGCCCTAACTTGCCACGTTTCACAAATCGGACCACGCCTTTCCACTGGGATACTTTAAGCAACACAAGATCACCAACTTCGAATTCAAGGGGTCGTTGTCTCACGTTTGCATACTCTAGCTGTCGTTCTCGGGCCACTCTCAACTTTTCTTTAGTTTGTGAGATCACCTTGGTCGTTTCAATAACAATTTCGGGCCCAATGAGTTGGCTTCACCAACCTCCGCCCAAGCTAAAGGCGACCTACATTTTTTTTTCCATACAAGCTCTAAATGGAGCCATTTGGATGCTAGCATGATAACTATTGTTGTAGGAGAATTCGACTAACGGTAATTGCACGTCCCAATTGCCACCAAATTCGATGGCACAAGCCCTTAACATGTCTTTAAGTGTTTGAATCGTTTCTTTCACTTTGACTGTCAGTTTGTGGATGGAACGTCGTACTCATATCGAGTTGAGTACCCATCGCTTTTTGGAACGCCTTCCAAAACTTTGAAGTGAATCGGGTATCCCGATCGGTTATTACGGAAATCGGCACTCCATGTTTGGATACTACTTCTTTGATGTACAACGTGCCATGGTGTCAATTTATCGTCTTCCCGGATGGCTAAGAAGTGAGCCGACTTAGTCAACCGGTCAATTATCACCCAAATGGTGTCCCGACCACTACTCGTTCTAGGTAACTTCGTGATGAAGTTCATGGCAATTCGTTCCCATTTCCACTGCGGTATTACCGGTTGAACTAGCAAACCGGGTGGTTTCTCGTGGTTTATCGCATTAGTAGTTAGTTGTTAGCATTCGAGATATCACAATGAAACCGGTCATTGTAGGTAAACTTTAAATATCATCTGTGTAATTTACCCTTAATATTATTATGATAAAATATAATTTTGCTCATGAAAAGCTTCGGCTAGTATGCTACTTTCATAGTTTCGTTAGCTATTTATTTTGGGGTTGTTTTCCTGAAAAAAATAAAAATTCTAAGCTCTAACATCCGAACATTTTTTTATATAGGAACGAATTCTTGAGAACTAAAAACTAGAACTAGAAGTCCCACACTAAATGTCAAACAAAATATGTACTATGGGGCAAGGGTGTAGTCCGCTTATTTTATCGGCAAGTTGGATCGGCTAGCATCGGCTCTTTGGCAAGATTATAGCATTTGCATCGGCAAGTTTTGGCAAGTCAATCGGCAAGTTGGATCGGCTAGTTTTGGCCGATGCTAGTGAACGTTGGGAGCGTCTTTTGTGACCATTTTTTTTTGTTTTTTTCCTTATTGACCGTTTGATTTTTAAAATATTTTATATATACCTTTTAATCTTTCATTTCTTCTCACTTCTAAAAATACTCACATCTTCTCTAATATATTTCTTACTTATCTCTTTCATATATATTCTTCAAAATGATTCCTACTAACAAAAAAACATCCAAAAAATATCGAGCACCAAGAAATCAACTCCCATTTCGCGCACCAAAAATCGTTGAACCACAATACGATTTCGGCGGTTCATCAAGTCAAAACGTCATTGACGACATCTCTCAATTGTTGACCACGGATTTCCCCGTGCAAGTCGACACGGGCGCTTTCAACTTCCTAATACCGAACCCACGATCACGTTTCTTGATGATGATGATGACCAAGTGCAACCCGACGAGGCATATGACGATGTGTGAGACACCTCTAGCGAGGAGGTGGAGGCGCCACCTCCACCCGGTCGTGGGAAGGCGAAAAAAACCACCACAACCACAAGAACACCCCCGATCGCTTGGAGTGGCGATGATGAAGAATTGTTGGCCCGATCTTATTTTCATATCTCTACGGATCCCGCCACCGCCGATCAACAAAGATAAGCAACAAAAAAATCATCAACGAACGTACCATCAAGTCAACACAAAGTGGAAGAAAATGCAACCAATATTGAACGAGTTTACCGGCATCTACAATACGATGGTTAATTTTCCTTCTTATATATATATAAATATGTTATTTTGTGATTTTTATATATATATATATATGTTGTTTTATATATATATATGTTTTTTACGTTATATATATATATATATATTGTTCTACGTTTTTATATATATATGTTGTTTATAATATAATATATATATATAGGGGTTGGGTATTGTAAAACAAGTATTAAAGTAAAACAAATAGGACAAGATCTTGACCCTTAGATCATGGTTAAATTGATGCACGAAGATTCACGAAACAATTGATGCATGATGATTTTCATGATGCACGGTGATTTTCAGTGAAGAGAAACCTATTGTTTTATTTGTTTTACTTTAATATTATTTTATAATATATATATATATATATATATATATATGTTGTTTTATATAAATATATATGTTGTTTTTATGTGTTTATAGAAACATCAATGGGCTAGCGGTGCCGATGAGGCCTATATCTTGACACAAAGTTTGGAAGAGTGGTCGAGACGACACAAGAACAAGGGATTCAAACATCTTAAAGCTTGGAAAGTTGTGAAGGAACATGATAAGTTCTCGTATGTTCCACCGGCGAGTGGTTTTGGTGGTACTTCGACCGAGCCTACTACTCCTACGGTCGGTACTCCTCGCACCGAAGATACTAGCGAGAGTGAGAAAAGGGTTCGAACCGATGAGTCGAGCCACTACACTCGAGTTCCCGATTTGAATGAGGACTCGATGCCCTCGTTTCCTCGCAAAACACGTAGTAAGGGAACGAGTTCGGGTAAAAACAAAGATGTTTTGCTTGAATCCGTTGAGGAGTATAGGGAGGTGAATTTGGCAAACAAAGAAGAAAAGAGGCTCGCTCGGCAAATGAGGATGGCCGCCCTTGAAGAACGTGAGAAGCTTGCGCGGGATTTGCTACAATCCCAACTCGAATGGCAACGACAAAAGACAATGGATCAAGACATCCATATCTTTTCGCAACCTCACGATCATTTGGTCGATCCCGTGCGTAGCATAGTTTTGCAACGCAAACGCGACATCGCCGACAAGTACGGGTGGCCTCATGACGGGTTGATTTAGGTTGTTTTTTATTTTCTAGTTGTATTGTTTTTTTATTCGTAGTTGTAATGTTTTTTAATTTCTATTTGTATTGTGTTTTTTAAGTTTAATGAAAGTTTAGGGTGTATTTGGTAATTATTTTGTTGGCAACAATTGGCAAAAAATGGCACTACACCATAGGATTTGGCTAAAATTAGCAAGAAATTGGCATGGACATGTGGCACTCTCTCATTGGCCAAAAACTTGCCAAAGAGCCAATTTGTGGCACTACACCCTTGCCCCTAAGAACATATTTCAATAAGGGGAAAGTGAAGGTGGTGTTGTTATGCACCCAAGTTGGGTGAAATCCCTCTCACATGGTAATTTTTTAATATTGAATGTATAATGAATAAATAATTGGCCCCTCATGTTTTTTATGGATTAAAAAATTAACATGTAAGAGGGATTTCACCCAACTTGGGTGCATAACAGCACCACCTTCACTTGCCCTTTTAATAAATATAAATTGTTCCACTCTATTACTCACGGTGCCATTTTGCGCTAAGAGATTCTTTTGACTGGTTGAGAGTAAGTCACTGGTTGTTGTTGATTTCTAAACTTGAGAGAATGGCACTTTAAACAGTACATTTGTATTTTCAAAATTTCAACCACTTGTAGCAATCAATATTTGTTGTCTTGATTTCGTTGTCTTCTATGATTCCGTTTGATATGTGGAGCCCTTGGAGGTGTTGGTCTAATCATCAAATAGCTCTGGATCTATACATCCCTCTCCCGATACTTCAAATTCAGTATAAATGATTTTGTTATTGGTTATTCTTTGAGAACTCGTGACCGTCAAAGAGTTAGAGATTGAACCCGTAACTTTCAAGAAGTTTCATTCTTGTTGGAGACACATGCCCAATCACTAGACCACCATCTTACAACTGACTGTACAAGTCAGTTTTACATAACTGTAGTATATCCATCAAAATACTTAATAGTTTTTATAAAGCATGACATTACCTATTTATTTTCTGATGTAGTATAGATAGCTAATCTAGTATGTTCGCAATAAGGCATACGATTACAATAACAAGTTTCATTTTTCATTCTTACAAATTATAAAAGTTTAAGCAACAATGTACAATGTTTTGTAATTGTGATGTATTTACATTATAATCTATAGATAGTTATGATTGTCGTATTTTTATTACACCTAGATGCATTATAGCTTATGTATCATAAAAACTATATTATAGCTTATGATAGTTTTTATCCTTATCATGAAAACTATATTATAGCTTATGTATCATAAAAACTATATTATAGCTTATGTATCATAAAAACTATATTATAGCTTATGTATCATAAAAACTATATTATAGCTTATGTATCATAAAAACTATATTATAGCTTATGTATCATAAAAACTATATTATAGCTTATGTATCATAAAAACTATATTATAGCTTATGTATCATAAAAACTATATTATAGCTTATGTATCATAAAAACTATATTATAGCTTATGTATCATAAAAACTATATTATAGCTTATGTATCATAAAAACTATATTATAGCTTATGTATCATAAAAACTATATTATAGCTTATGTATCATAAAAACTATATTATAGCTTATGTATCATAAAAACTATATTATAGCTTATGTATCATAAAAACTATATTATAGCTTATGTATCATAAAAACTATATTATAGCTTATGTATCATAAAAACTATATTATAGCTTATGTATCATAAAAACTATATTATAGCTTATGTATCATAAATGTTTTGTAATTGTGATGTATTTACATTATAATCTATAGATAGTTATGATTGTCGTATTTTTATTACACCTAGATGCATTATAGCTTATGTATCATAAAAACTATATTATAGCTTATGATAGTTTTTATCCTTATCATGAACCTATACTATATAAAAAAAAAGGATTTGAAGATAAATGCATTTTAAACTTTATACATTATTATTAAGATAAAAAAAGAAAAAGTTGATTTACAAAAATAATTTTCATTCCATAAATTGACAAACTTGATAATTAAGTTGGGGCCCAGAAAACAGTCCTGGAAAGTTATTGTGCATTGGATCTACCATGGATGTGGGGTTTCTCTTCCATTTAATTCTATCAAAACACATTAATTCATATTATTCCAAATTGACAATACAAGTTATACAACCATACTTATGTCTGCTAACTTATATTCCAATGACAAAGATAGTCAACCAATTTATCAAATTAGTGTAAGTTTTAGGATATTAAACTAAATAACACATCCATTCACCAAACATATATATGCTAGTATGTTTATCTCCTGTGTGAGTTTATATAGTACCATAAGATATCATTAAATATGGCAATGGTACGTTTTCTTTTCAATGATAAATAAATAAATTCGTTTTAAAAGTTTAATAATGTGTTGATGAATGGGATAATGTAGACCATTTACAGAAAGGCACGTGTGGCAATCCTTACAAAATCCATGATTAGAAGTTGCTCAATTTTAGTTATAAAATGTACTTATATAGTCTTTGCATATTCTTGAAACATAAAAGCCTTCCAAATCTGACATAAAATCCTTGGTTTTTTCATTCCAAAAAACACTAACATGTTTATGCCCATTACCACACAGCCTGTACACTAGACACTCCTCCTTGAAACTGCATACCAAGCCCACATTCTTCTTACATAAAAATCCAATCAAAACCCATGTGAATTCCTTCTTTTTAATCATTCATTCAGCTTGCTAGCTATTCCATCACCATAATCATTATCATCATTCTTCTTCTTGTTCAACAAATTTTAAAGATTTCTAAAGGGTTTTTCAATCTCCATCATGTGGGATTCGGAGTCTGAGTCATTTACCGGTAGAGACTACGATAATGGTGTCCTTGCTTCAAAGCAACACGGAGTCCAGACTGATCGCTTTGAACAACGTGGCAAATCTTGGTATGTTAGGATAAGTAGTTTTTTAGAGTGTTTTGGCTTACTTGTCCAAACTGCTTATCTACTGGACAAAATGTTTTAATCCAAACAGCTTAAAAAACAACTTAATTTAAATAAGTTGTTTGGAAAACCAAACAACTTAAAAACAAGTCAACAACTAACTATAATAAGAAATTAAGCACATCCTTATTAATAATAAGAACTTAAGCACACCCTTTTTTAATAATTTAAATTTATAAGAATAATGATGTTAACTATATATAATATATATCTTTTTTGTGTTAAAATAGGTTTGTTGCAACTGATGTTCCAAGTGATTTCTTGGTTCAAATTGGTGATGTTAACTTCCATTTGCATAAGGTAATTTTTATTTTATCATGACTTCACTTTAACTAAACAAGTATTGAACAATTTATAATTATATTCATCATCTTAATTATATGTGTTTTTTTTTTTTCAAAGTATCCCCTGATATCAAGAAGTGGAAAAATGAACAGAATCATATATGATTCAAGAGAAATAGAGTTAAGCAAGATAGCAATGGATGAAATACCAGGTGGTGCGGAAGCTTTCGAGCTAGCTGCGAAATTCTGCTATGGAATAGCAGTTGATCTCACAGCAACCAACATCTCCGGGCTTCGTTGTGCAGCCGAGTATCTAGAAATGACTGAAGATTTAGAAGAAGGAAATCTCATCTTCAAAACTGAAGCTTTTCTTAGTTATGTAGTATTATCATCATGGAGAGATTCTATTTTAGTACTAAAAAGTTGTGAACAGTTATCACCTTGGGCTGAAAATTTACAAATTGTTAGAAGGTGTAGTGAGTCAATTGCATGGAAAGCATGTGCTAACCCGAAAGGTATTCGATGGCAGTACACTGGAAAGCCCATAAAGGCTTCTAGCCCGAGTTGGAATGAGATGAAAGAGTCTAGCCCGAGTAGGAGCCCGGTTCCTCCTGATTGGTGGTATGAAGATGTTTCTATTCTCAGAATTGATCATTTTGTTCGTGTGATCACCGCGATTAAGGTGAAAGGAATGCGGTATGAGTTGGTTGGAGCGGCCATTACACACTATGCAGCTAAATCTCTTCCGGGTTTGATCAAAGAGGGGAGTAGTTCGAGTGAAGAAGGAGGTTCGAGTGGGGGTGGGATGGGGATTTCGACTAACTGGAAAGGAGGGTTACATATGATAGTATCTGGATCTAAAGATGATCTTTCTTCGATCACTCAAACGAGAGATCAAAGAATGATCATAGAGAGCCTTATTAGTATAATTCCGCCGCAAAAAGATAGTGTTTCGTGTAACTTTCTTCTTAGGTTGTTAAGAATGGCAAACTTGTTAAAGGTGGCTCCAGCTCTTGTGACAGAACTGGAGAAACGGGTCGGGATGCAATTTGAACAGGCTACTTTGGCTGATCTTTTGATCCCTTGTTATAGTAAAACCGATACTATGTATGATGTTGATCTTGTTCAAAGACTTTTGGAACATTTTTTGATACAAGAACAAATGGAAATGTCGAGCCCAGGTCGTCAGTCAACGTCTGATAAGCATATGTATGAAGGGATTCAAAGAAGTAATAACTCGAATGCAAAAATGAGAGTCGCGAGACTTGTTGATAGCTACCTCACCGAGGTCTCAAGAGATAAAAGTCTTTCTTTGACCAAGTTTCAAGTCCTTGCTGAGGCATTGCCCGAATCAGCAAGGAGCTGCGATGATGGATTGTATAGGGCGATTGATTCGTATCTAAAGGTACTCCCAACTTTTGCACTTTGCTATATGGTTAAAAGAGTCATAAACAGATTAGGGTCCGTTTGGTTCAAAGAATTTAGTCATAGATATTTGAAAGCTCCTATGTTAAGTTATTTTGATAAGGAAGGAAATTCAAATTCCTTTCAACTAAATTCCCTTAAATTCTTTGAACCAAACGGCCCTTATAATTCGGATTCAGATAGTAAAGGAAGACTAAAAGAAAAAAATGTACGGAGTACTATTTATGTCTAAGTAATACACACAACACGATTTTTCTTGCCACTTACAATTGGTATAGACTATGTAACTGATAAGGTCTGTGTCACAGGCTCATCCAACTCTTTCGGAACATGAACGAAAAAGACTATGCAGAGTCATGGACTGTCAAAAGCTCTCGATGGACGCATGTATGCACGCTGCACAGAACGAGAGGCTACCACTCAGAGTCGTGGTGCAGGTTCTGTTCTCGGAGCAGGTCAAAATCAGCAACGCGATTGCAAGCAGCTCAGTTAAAGAAACAGGTGATTCACACTACCAACCAATGGTTCAAAACAGGAAAACATTACTAGAAGGAACGCCACAATCGTTTCAAGAAGGATGGGCTGCAGCAAAAAAGGACATCAACACACTTAAATTTGAGTTAGAGACAGTGAAAACGAAATATTTGGAGCTGCAACACGATATGGAGAATCTGCAACGACAGTTTGATAAAGTCACTAAACCGAAACAACAATCAGCTTGGTCGAGTGGATGGAAAAAGCTGAGTAAGATGACCAAGACGAACACGTTGGAGAGTAACGAAAATGGGAGTCAGGCTAATGCAGCACAGACAAGAAAACCACCAAGGAGATGGAGGAATTCGATTTCATAAACACATATTATAAGTTACAAATCAGATAGACAGGGGAATGTTAAGAAAATATGCATACACGCCCGAAATTGATCAAATTTCTGCAATGCTAAACAATAGTAGGAATTGCGTTCTTCATATGATTACTTTTATCTTACTTTTTGTGTTTTAGTATTCATTTCATTCTTGTGTTTCTTGAACTTTAGTCATTTTTAAAGTTAAGTTAATTTATGGTTCTGTATCTGTTACATGCAAAATTTACTTCCTTATTTGTATGAAGTACATGGATGTTATTTATGATATTAGGCATTTTGTGAATATAAATGTCTGCTTTTAAGGATTAAATACGGGTTTGTTCATAGATTCTAAAGAAATTTGAGTGAATAGAATTTGAAATTTTCTATGTTAACTTAAAATGACAACAATAAAAAGTTAAATTCTATTACATCAAATTTCTTAAATAGCCCTCTGTACATTTCTATTCTATGTTTCCAACTTTGAATTGTCGGATATTACTTTTGTTTGATGTCAAAACTAATATAGCTGCTACGTGAAATACATTCAAATTCAATATTAAAAATGTCGAGTATCTACTATAGAGTATAGACGTATGCAATAAACAAATTTGTCATATAACAGATTTTTTAAATATGCCTATATTATACTGATTGATAAGCTTAAGTTTCATCCTATACATTCGAGCTAGTTCTATAGTTTAATTTTAAAAAAAGAAAAGAAAAAAGTATCATAGTATATATTGCAGATTTGCAGCACTGAAAAACAAATAAAAGAGGCTTTAAAAAGTTAGGCTATAACATTTTTGGGCCAATTATGTTTTGTAAATTAAACGAATAAAAAGGTACTGTTGATCGAGCTGATGGGGGTTTGTTACGCCCCCTTCTAGTGGGCTTCATCCATCCTTCGTTAGAGGATGTAATCAAAATGGATCCATGCATTTTATAGGTTTTTTAGGTGATATTATCATGGTTAATTAGTGGTTAAACATTATATTTCGAAACATCCACATCTAAACCAAAATCATAATACCACAATTTATCATTTAATGCACTTCAGTGAATTGACTTTCATACGCTATCATTTTCGCTAAATAAGAAGTGACAATGTAAGAAATTCAATAATTATGCATTAGGCATTTCTAGACTACTACTTTAAAACGTTTTGGATGTATGATTTCTCACTTATTTACAAGTACAGGTAGTCTTGACAATATACAAGTCATTTCACAACTGTACGTAATAATTTCAACATTATTATCTAAAATCATATGAAAGATATTACGAGTGACAGTATTTGTCTCCAGAAGCCAACAAATTGTAGGAAAAATGGCACATTCCTTTGGCGGTATGTCGTGAATCAACAAGACATCTGTGAGCTACCTCCAGCTGTACTGTATACGTCCATTATATTGTGTATGGTCTATATTTATTTTTTGGGATGGGAATATAAGGCTGTTAGGTACCTAAGCTTAAGTATGGAACACTCACATATTATTTTTTTAATCTATAAAATTCATGGGGGCCATGTGATTGAATTAAAACTCAACAAATATTAAAAAATTAGTATGTGAGGGGTTCCACACCTAAGCTTAGGTGCCGGACAATCTTATATTCACTTTTCCCTTATTTTTTTGTGCGTGTATACAAAACTCATTTCATTACATTTTTGAAAATTAGTGTGTAATTTTTTTTTTAACTCACTAGTCACAAAGATACTAGAAATCTACCCATACAAGGGTGGGGTTGTACAGTACTATCAACGAGGGTGATGATATTCGGCTCCGTTGACTGACAGCGATCAATCGATATGTAAAAATACGTAACTTCAAATTTGATTTTCCGAATAAAATTCTTTATTCAATGTTGACAAGCTAATTAAAACTTTATTGCATATTAATAACTTATTATATTCATGTGTTTTTAAATTTTTATCAAATTTTAAGACACTTTCTAAATGATTTATACATTAGTATATATATAGATAAACAAATTATGCGCTTCATTATGATGTAAGATGAAAAATAGGCAAACCCAACTTATGCGCTTCATTATGGTCTTATTTTAAGCCGCTTCCGCACCTCCACAACGAGACTCTAATCACTATTGTACGACATTTGGTTGGGGAATGCTCGTATATATCAATATAGGTATATAATCGATCATATGTACTAATAGAGATCAACAAGAATTTCTTTTTGTGATAGATCTAGTCGCCTAAAATGGAGATGTGAGAGTGATACTAAGGACTTGTTTATTTTTTTAACCATTAAGTGACTGAATTGATAAAGTGTGAATGGATAAATAATGTCTGTATGAATTAAGTCAATACAGTTATTTTATGTTTATTAAGTCACAAAACAAACATTTGATAACTTAATGAATTAAGTATTTTTGATTAAGTTATGAATTTTTTTATTAAGTCCTATTTCTGATAACTTAATAGATTAAATATTTTGAGTTAAATACAAGATTGGTCCCCGTGGTTTGTCACTTTTTGCAACGGCAGTCCCTCTCTTGATTTTTTAGCAACGGTGATCCCTGAAGACATGTTTCAGTTGCAACGGCGGTCCCTCACTAACGGAATCGTTAATTAGTGTCGTTAAGTTTCCCATGTGAGTAGAACATGAGGGGTATTAATGTCCTTCCACCTACACAAACATAGGGGTGTTCAAAAGTATTTGTATCCAAACACATTATTTAAAAATATAATCCGATATTATTTGAAATGTCGGATATTCAAATTTTGGTTCAGATTCGGATTCAAGTAAAGATTTTTGATAATTTCGGATATTCGAATATCCAAAACTCGGATATTCGAATTTCAGATAACCAAACTTTTGGATATGTGTTCGGATATTCAAATCCACTATCCGAAATTTTGAACATCCGAAATTCGGATAGCCGAATATTAGAAAAAATAAGTATCCTAGAAAAAAATATCTCAAGTATCCGAATTTTAGAAAAAATAAATATCATAGATATATTGGTATTATTAGATATTGAGACTAACGTTTTAGATATTTTCGTATGTTCTAGAATATTTTCGGATATTGAAACTAGGCTTTTTCGATATTTTTTGATATTTTCGGATATTTTTGATTTTTAAAAAAATGATATTGAAATTTAACCAAAAAAAAAAATCTAGATATTTTCAGATATCCAAAATATCTGAAACTTTTCAAAAATCAATATCCGAATTTGAATCCGAAATTTACGGTATACAACTTTTCGGAGAAAATCGGATCGAATTTTCGGATCATGGTTCAGATACTTTTGAACACTCCTCTGTTTTTATGTAGGAGGAAGGACATTAATACCTCTCATGTGCTACTCACAAGGGAAACTTAACGGCACTAACTAACGGTTCCGTTAGTGAGGGACCACCGTTGCAACTGAAACATATCTTCAGGGATCACGGTTGCTAAAAAATCAAGAGAGGGACTGCCGTTGCAAAAAGTGACAAACCACGTGGACCATTCTTGCATTTAACTCAAATATTTTTGATAATTACAACTTTTGTTGGCTTGAAGGATGATAGTACAAGATGGGCTTAAAGTGGAGTAATTAAAAGAGTTGGATGGACTGAGGAAGCATTGCTTAGTTTGGGGTTTGGGCCTTACGGTACGGTGAGTCATTATAAGGCTTGTACAATCAATGCCACGCCCAAACAGTACTTTTTATTTTAAATCTTTTTCTAAATTTTGTGACATGCCTCAATGCCTCACCGACCTTATTCATAGAGTCTCGATCAACCCGAGGTGGGAGTGGAGCAACCGAACAAGTTATTTGAAAAGTTCGAAATAAAAAGCTTCCGATGAGAGTGGACCTACGTTAAAAAAGCTCGGCCTAAATTCAATTAGATGCCTAATTTGACCAGTCTACAAACATTGTAATCACCTTTCGGTCCACTTTTTTGGTCAGGCCTAAAACGGTCACACGAGGGCTATTGGTACGATTGCCGACATATGTCGCCTCTATAGTTTCCAATAACAATTTTCACATACTCATGTTGACAGGCGACGGGGACGAGGAGTGACGGGGGACAGAGGCGTAGATGGGAGTTATTTGATTTTCAAAGAAAAATGCTAAACTTATATAAACATTAGCAATTAGCAATCTGAGGTAATAGAATAAAGGAAAAAGAATAAGAGAGGAGATGGCAGGAGCCGAACTGATGACCTCCATGCAAGTGGTCATGTAAAGGGCTTTGACAACTGCATCATATTTTTCTTTAACTTTTTTAAATATCAAAATTACAAGATAAGAAAATTGCTAAACTTATATAAACATTAGCAAACAAGATTTACAAATCACAGTTGTCACGAATAGAAAATGTGATTTTTATTCTATTACTTTTTTTTTTGGATTGATTACATCATTTTATGAACTTTGTTTAAGAACACTTGCTTTCTAATTCCTAGTAATATATACTCAATATTATATTTGACTTTTACATGAATCAGATAGTCTACTCGATATTATTCCTTTTTTTTTAAAGGTGAATTTCGCTTGAAACTTCGTGTCGCGATTCGACAGCGAGAGGTCTAGCATACGTTGTCTTAACCGGGTCCGCGCTAGAGAGCTCTCTCGAAGTAGAAATGCCTATTTCAAATACCCAATGGGGGGAAAACCCCCTACTAATCCGCCCGAAGGCACGACCATTGATAGGGGTAAACCCTGCTCCCTCAGACTTGAATCTGGGTATACCCAAGTCAAGCCCTCATAGAAGGACTACCTATATCTCAAAGTTGGTGGAATGGAGATTCGAACCTGAGACCTGTAGGTCACAAGAGGAACTCCAAACCACTACACCAACTTATCATTGATTACTCGATATTATTCCTAGCATGCACAAGTCCCCACCAAATATATAAACTTCATCCAAAAATCAAAATGTATTGTCAAACACGTTAAAAGTTTCCTATAAAGTATGCTACTTAAATGCATACAACTTTCCCAGTCCCAATAGCATTTTTCGAAGATTTAGAATATTATTATAAAGATTCTGACTCAAATGTGGTTTAATGTGGTTTAGATTGATAAAAAAGATCGAGTATAACAGAAGACCTGTGTGAAACAAGGAAAATAAAAATACACTATTACCTGTTCTAATGTATGAACGAAAATCGATTAACGAATTAGTCGGCTGTTATTATTAAGAATGTTTATAGTTTGAGTACAAATCGAAATATAAGAGACTGAATATCTAAACAATGAGTTTAGATATCAAATACAAGAAAAACAGAATAATCGAATGATCTAATGATCAGTATGATCAAAAGATATATGAACCCTAAAAAGTTAATTGAATGAGAGAAAATAATAGAGATAGAAATATGTGTGTAAAAAATCTGCCCGATCAAAACCCTAAAAGGGTATAAATATGACTTGATCTTCTAATTTCTAAAATACTCCCTTGATCTTCTAGCCGTCATAAAACAAGCCCCTCCTTCTTCTTATTTCTTCACCTTGAGTCCAGCTAAATCTTCTCTTGACACTTTAAGTCCAAAATACAACCTGCACACAATAAAAACAATACTAGAAAGTGTGTAAGTAATTTATCAAGTAAATAAGTTAAGGTTGTATTATTTTGAACATTCCCCCTCAACCTTAACTTGGAAAAAATCTTTTAACCCCAACTTATTGCAAAGAATTTTATGATGTTCAGAGGCTAAACTTTTAGTCATAATGTCAGCAACATTGTCAATGGATTTAAGTTTAACCACTTTGAGCAAACCTGTACAAATTTTTTCTCTTACCAAATGCAAATCAATTTCTAGATGCTTAGTTCTCTCATGAAAAACAGGATTGCCTGCTATTTGTATAGCAGACTTATTATCACAAAAAATTTGTGCAGGAATTATATTAGAAACCTTAAGGTCATAAAGTAGATTAATAATCCAAAGAAGTTCACAAGTAATAGAAGCTAAAGCCCTATATTCTGCTTCAGCAGAGGACCTAGCCACAGTGGGTTGCTTTTTACTTTTCCAGGAAATTAAGTTCCCACCAAAATATATGTTAAAACCTGTAACAGATCTTCTAGTATTCAAACATCTCCCCCAATCAGAATCAACATATCCACATAAATCAAGAACATCATTTTTATTTAGTTGAACACCATTTCCTGGAGAGGTTTTAAGATATCTTAAAACTCTAAAAGCTAATTTCAAATGTTCAGCAGTAGGAGCATGCATGAACTGACTCAATGCATGTACAGAGTAACTTATATCAGGTCTAGTGAGAGTAAGGTAAATTAATTTACCCATTAATCTTTGATAAACAGAAATATTATCCAAAATTTTATCATGAGTAGTAGTTCTAGATATAGAATAATTTCCTTCCATAGGGGTTTTCATAGGTTTACAACCAAGTAAACCAAATTCATCCAACAATTCCATACAATACTTCCTTTGAGTCAAGCATATACCAGAATCATTATAAAGAACCTCAATACCAAGAAAGTATTTTAGTTTCCCTAAATCCTTAATCATAAACTTAGTTTGCATAAACTGTTTAACTTTATTAATTTCATTAGAATCATTTCCAGTCAAAACTATATCATCAACATAAACTAACAAGGCCACAAAAACAGAATTCTTTGTAAAAGTTAACAAGGAATAGTCACTTTTACTTTGCACAAATCCATATTCAAATAAAGCATTAGAAAGTTTTTCATTCCACTGTCTAGGAGCTTGTTTAAGTCCATACAAGGACTTAACAAGTTTACACACTTTATTACTTTGACTGTCATAATATCCTTCAGGCAATTGCATATAAACATCCTCATAAAGATCACCATATAAAAATGCATTATTTACATCTAGCTGATAAAGAGGCCAACTATTATTAACAGCCAAAGATAACAAACATCTAACAGTAACCATCTTAACCACAGGAGAGAAGGTTTCATCAAAATCAATACCTTCTCTTTGACTATAACCTTTAGCAACTAGTCTAGCTTTGTATCTTTCAATAGACCCATCAAACTTATACTTGATTTTAAAAATCCATTTATAACCAATGGGTTCTCTTCCTTTAGGAAGATCAACAAGAATCCAAGTATTATTTCTATGCAAAGCTTCCATCTCATTGTTCATGGCTTGAATCCAATTCAAGTCTTTACAAGCCTCATTAAAAGTTTTAGGTTCACTACTTTTGTTAAGACTTGTAATAAAACAGAAATTTTCAGTATTTAAGCAAGAATAATTGACCACCTTTTCAACACCATACTTAACTTTTCCTTCTAAAACAAAATCCTTGTATTTATTTGGAAAAACAGAAGCTCTTTCAGACCTTCTTAAATTTGCAGGATCATTAACATCATCAATATTCACATGTTCAGGAGCATTCTGCTCATGATCAGTGTGATTACCCTCAGAACTATTAGTATCTTCACTTTGTGTTGCAGAACTATCAGTCCTTGGACTGCCAGGCATAATGGGTGACTGAACACTAGGTGTTCTGTCTCCAACATTAGCAGTAGTCCTAGGAATGTTAGGACTACCATCACAATGAGTATTATCTCTCACATCATCATAGGGTATGGGTTCAGAGAATAATGTGTCAAAAAAATTGAAGTAAGTAATGTTTTCAAATTCAGAATTATCAACAGTTTTAGAAACATTTTTCATTTTAAAAGGAAACACAGTTTCATAGAATTTAACATCTCTGGAGTAAAAAATGGTTTTATTGTCTAAACTATAAAGTTTGTAACCCTTTTTATCATTTGAATAACCAATAAAGACACATTTTTCTGCTCTACTACTAAACTTATCAGAATTGTTAAGAATAGTAGCAAAGCAAAGACACCCAAAAGATCTTAAGTGAGAGAGAGAAGGTTCAGAATTAAACAACTTAAAATAAGGAGAACAACCATGTAGCACAGAAGAAGGAATCCTGTTAATCAAGTAAGTAGCAGTAAGAATACATTCAGGCCACATAGTAAGAGGTAATTCCCCCTGAAACATAAGAGATCTAGCAATATTGAGCAAATGTCTATGCTTTCTCTCAACAATACCATTTTGTTGAGGTGTGTAAACATTAGAAGTTTGATGCAAAAATTCCTTTTTCAAAACAAAATTTGTTAAACTTTTGGTTTATGAATTCAGTTCCATTGTCAGACCTAAAAGTTTTAATTCTTTTACTAAACTGATTTTCAACAAGAGAAACAAAATCAAGAATGTTTAAAAAAACATCTTCTTTTGACTTAAGCAAATAAGTCCAAACAACTCTGGAAAAATCATCAACAATAGTTAGAAAATATTTGAATCCTTCTTTACTAGTAACCTTATAAGGACCCCATAAATCCAAATGAACAAGTTCTCCAACTTCCTTTGAAATATGACCACTCAAAGGAAATGGTTCTCTTATCTGTTTGGATTTATGACAAATGTCACAAGGAGAATCATTACTTTGTTTTCAAGATTAAGACTATGCTGTAAAACTCTTAGAACTTGATCACCAGGGTGACCAAGTCTGCTATGCCACAAAGAATGAGAAACATAACACACAGATATACAGTTATTAGACACACCTTGGCAATTTGAGTCATCATCCACAACATACAAACCATTCCTTTCACTACCAGTCCATAGAGTTTTCTTGGTTTTTAAGTCCTGAATGTAACATTTAAACTCATCAAACCCTATAAACCTTTTACTATCTCTAGCAAGTTTGTGTACAGAAAGTAAATTAACACAATACTCAGGTACAACAAGAACATCAAACAAAGTAACCATATTGTTTAATTTTAGATTTCCAATCGTTTTAACTTTAGCTAAAGTTCCATTAGGATGTCCCACAGTAAAATTTAAATCAGAAACATCAATGCCATTTGTAATATTGTTACAAGAATAAGTCATATGTTGATTAGCACCAGAATCACTTATCCAACCATCATGTTTACTTTTAGAACATTTTTCACTAGAAGCACAAAAGAATTTCTCAAAATTGTTTATAAAGAAACTATTGGAATTAAAGTAATTACCAGACATATGAGACAGATTTGCAGAGATAGCAGGTTTGTCATTCAGCAGATTTAACAATTTTGACATCTGTTCATTAGTAAGAGACAAAGTAGAACCAGCAGTAGAAGAAGAAGAAGCAGTAGAATCATGAGATTTCACATTATATTTATCAGACATTGCATTGTTATTGTAACTTTGTTTAGAATTAGATTGAGATCCTTGAAAATTAAAATTCCTCTTATAACCAGGTGGATAACCAACTAACTCATAACATCTATCAATAGTATGACCAACATCTTTGCAATTAGTACAATTCAAATTTGTGTTAGGACCTCTAGTTCCAAAGTTTTGACTTTTGTTCCCAAAGTTGTTATTAGTATTAAACCTTTTCTTGTTATCATTAAACCTAGAAACAAAAGCACTAGATGAACTTTTATTAGAACCAGTTGAAACAGAAGTATTCCTATGTGACTCCTCTCTAGACAATAAAGCATAAGCACTCTTAACAGAAGGCAAAGGATCATAAGTAAGAAAATGACTTCTCATTGAACTATAAGAATCATCTAATCCCATTAAGAACTGCATTAGTTTAATTAATTCATTATGTTTATGAAAATCATTTGCAGCATGACAAACACAAGCAGGCAGTTTAATGAGAGCATCAAATTGTTTCCACAAAGAATTAAGCTTATGATAGTAATCAGACAGAGTTGAATTATTTTGAGACAAAGAATTAATTTTATTATGTAGATTAAAAGTAACCACTCCATCAACCTTATCATAAGTTTCTTTAAGTTCATTCCAAACAATAGCAGCATTTTTAGAAAAAATCTGTCCTAGATATAATTCTTCAGACACACAATTCAGAATCCAAGAAAGCACAACACATTACACCTATCCCACTGTTGGGCTAAAACATCATTATCAACAGATTTCACACAAGTTCCATCTATAAAACCCTTCTTATTTTTAGTTTCCAATGCAAGTAACATAGCACAACTCCAGATATTATAATTTTCAGTTCCTTTTAACTTTAGACTAATAAGAGGAGTATTTGTTCTATCACTAGCATGCAAATACAAAGGATCACCAATGTCTAATTTGCTTATTTTAGTATTATTCATTTCAAAATCATTTTCAGACTCTGACTCTTCATTATGAACAGAAACAGGAGGTGTATTACCAGTATGAATACGAGCAGGAGGTGTATTACCAGTATGAACAGAACCAGGAGGTGTATTAACCATTTTAGACAATTTTGATCACAAACTTATCAATCAACAAGAAACAAACAGACAATCAAGTAGATTCAGAACCACACAACTCAATCAATAATCACACAATAGAGCAAGTAAGCAAGTAATAAACAGAAACAGTTAACAAATACCTTGAACACAAAAAACAGAAATATAAGAAACCTTAATAAACAATTTTAATTTTTTTTTTAGAAACAGATTCTATTCTCACGAATGTGCCAGTGACTAGATTCCTAAGCCTCTCGAATGAAGGCCGGACAAGGATAACACACTCGTTTTTATGAGAAATAGAATAAAAAAAACTTTTAATAAAGAACAATATTAAAAAATTAAAAAGTTTAAGGGAAGAAAATCAACAATACAATGCTTTTATGCAGAATCGTTGAAGAACCCTAGATCTACTCTTGATTCACTTAGTCAAGAGATAAATCCAGGATCAGAAGAGATCTATTCTTGATTCACTTAGTCAAGAGATAGATCGAAGATTTAATCACGCAGCGGAATAACAACGATCGAATACAGAAAAAACCCTAAAAATAAGGGTTTCTTCGATTTAGGGTTTCGAGATGAAATACTCCTTAAATATGAAACTATATCACCAGAAATAACTCCAATCAGAGGAAACCTGGCTCTGATACCATGAACGAAAATCGATTAACGAATCAGTCGGCTGTTATTATTATGAATGTTTATAGTTTGAGTACAAATCGAAATATAAGAGACTGAATATCTAAACAATGAGTTTAGATATCAAATACAAGAAAAACAGAATAATCGAATGATCTAATGATCAGTATGATCAAAAGATATATGAACCCTAAAAAGTTAATTGAATGAGAGAAAATAATAGAGATAGAAATATGTGTGTAAAAAATCTGCCCGATCAAAACCCTAAAAGGGTATAAATATGACTTGATCTTCTAATTTCTAAAATACTCCCTTGATCTTCTAGCCGTCATAAAACAAGCCCCTCCTTCTTCTTATTTCTTCACCTTGAGTCCAGCTAAATCTTCTCTTGACACTTTAAGTCCAAAATACAATCTGCACACAATAAAAACAATACTAGAAAGTGTGTAAGTAATTTATCAAGTAAATAAGTTAAGGTTGTATTATTTTGAACAATGTATGCTATAAGAAAAGATTATTTGTTTTTGTAAGCGTAATGTGACCCGACTTCAACAGACTTCAAAGCTAATACTTTCACCAGGCTCTCTATGATTGCTAAGTAGTTCAAAGCGATGCTTTTTGTGTGCAGTCAGGCCAGGGTGAGGAATTCCTGCCAATCTCATATCAGATGGAGTTGGTTGTTGCTGCTGTTGTCATTAGTGTTTTGTTTTTGATGGAAGGCGTCAGACAGTTGATGACGACGATAGTGGAGGATATCCCTGTTATAGTTGTACATTTGGTGTTGAACAACAAAGTTTCTTGGAATTGTCTGCAGTGGAAAAATATATGTATGAATACGGGGTAGTGAAGTAATAACTGAATATGCTGAAAGGATTTTTATATTCTAACCTGTTTGTGGCAGCTTTCTGATACATAGTAAATGAGAAATAATATAATTGTTGATTGCTTTGTAAGTTCAGTGACAGTTAGGGTTATTTGTCAGGTAGTAAATTTAGGACGTTGTGTTGTATTAACTAATAGAAAGCCTCTTACTTGTTTGATGGAAAATTTTGACGGATTGTTCTTACATCCACACCGTAGTAGGCATGAATCAACTGTTGGTGCTGTCCTTCCCATCAAAACATCATCAAATCATATTATTTCTTCTGGAGATACTATCAGATTCATGGTAGAGAGGTTGAGTGGTACCCTGGTCTATGAAATGAGCGTTATAGAAAAAGGAAAGACTTTTGGCGAAGCTGTTAAGGCTGCTATTATATGTACCTGCAACGGATTGGAGATTTATGTTGTAGCTTTGTCGTGGCAAAGAAGAGTTAAAGAAGTCACTGAATGGATATCAAGGACAGTTGAACTCGTTTCATTGGGTAAAGTTTTTCCTCAGGTCACAGGCTTTGGGAGGAACATTAGCAGGCTGTTCAAGCATGCCATCGTAGTTGGGAAGTTGGTCAGATTCAACACAATGATTGTTGAAGGTGCCGTTTTTGTAAGATCAGTAGTTGTAGAGGCTGAAACTGGTGACTAAATACTTGGTGTCAAAAGGTTGCACAAAAAGAAAGATTTTGCATACATCTGTAGAAAAAGTGGATGCACTTTGTGAGGAGTTTAAGGATATTGAAATCATATACACATCACTTGATATGCTAGCCCATGGTGTCGAAGCCAATGTGATTTTCACCAGCAATTCTCTAAAAACAACCTTGTTTCCCAAAGAAAGCCTTACTGATCTTAGTTCTGTGAGTTCCAAGGTTGGTGGAAAAAGTTTTCTTGATGATATATCTGCCCCAAAGAACGTGGGATCTTGTGTTAAACTTCCCGGGACTACAAAATCATATCGTTTGGATGATTTGCAAGAAGTTGTGGCTGCTAACAGGATAAGGCCCAGAAGTTGGAAGTGTTAATTAGTAGAGAACTGAATAATAATAATTATTGAATTGTCATTACACGATTACACACTTTCTGTCTTATAAGAAAGAAAAAAAACAATTTATGGAAACCTAGGGCAACACTAATTCTGGGCCTAAACTTGGGCCTATTGGGCTTCAGGTCTTGATCTCTTGGACTCGGGAAGTGATGATATTGAATCTGATCCCACACATTCTAACACTCCCCCTCAAGTTGAATATCGGGATTACCGAAATTCAACTTGCTTAGACACTTATGAAATATAGATGTTCCCACAGCTTTGGTTAGAATATCAGCAAGCTGTTCTTCAGACTTAACAAAAGGTAACTTGATGATCCCACTCTCCAATTTTTCTTTTATAAAATGACGATCCACTTCCACATGCTTGGTTCTATCATGTTGAACTGGATTCTCTGATATCTGGATAGCAGCTTCATTATCACTCATGATTCGAATGCTTTCTTTGGGAGCAAAACCGATTTCAGACACAAGCTTTCTTAACCATAAAGCTTCTGTTAATCCTCTAGCTATACCTCTAAACTCAGCTTCAGCACTTGACAAGGAGACAACTTTTTGTTTTTTGCTTTTTCATGTAACCAAATTATCACCTACCATTGAAAAATATCCAGAAGTTGACCTTCGATTACCTTTGTCTCCTGCCCAATCTGCATCTGTATATATCTGAATCTTAAGGTGACCATTAGCTTTAAATAACACCCCATGACCTGAAGTCCCTTTAAGATACCTGATAATTCGTAGAACCGCATCCATATGATCTTCCTGAGGTTGGTACATAAATTGACTAACCACTCCAACAGCATATGCTATGTCTGGACGAGTATGCGCCAAATAAATAAGTTTCCCTACCAACCTTTGATACCTATCTTTATCAGTGGCTTTAGCATCTGTCTTTATAAACAACTTCTGATTGATGACCATGGGTGTGTCTGCTGGCTTGCAATCAATCATTCCTGTTTCAGCTAAAGATCCAATATATACTTTTTCTGACAAATAAAAAATTCCATGTTTAGACCTTGAAACTTCTATTCCAAGAAAATACTTCAGATCTCCCAAATCTTTCATTTCAAATTCTGCAAACAAAGCTGTTTTTAGTTGATCAATCTCTTTTTCATCATTTCCTGTGATAATCATGTCATCAACATAAATTATTAGACATGTTACTAGATTCCCTCTATGACGAAGGAACAATGTGTGATCAGAATTGCTTTGTTGATATCCATATTTCTTCATCGCAAGAGTAAATCTTCCAAACCAAGCTCTAGGTGACTGTTTAAGCCCATACAGGGACTTCTTCAACCTACAAACTTCCCCATGTTTAAAATTACGGGAAAAACCTGGAGGAGGATCCATATACACTTCTTCTTTTAATTCTCCGTGCAAAAACGCATTCTTCACATCGTACTGACGAAGAGACCACCCCTGGTTTGCTGCTATTGAGAAAAGAACCCTTACGGTATCTAGTTTTGCAACTGGAGAAAAAGTTTCTGAATAGTCAATGCCATAAGTCTGAGTGTACCCTTTGGCAACAAGTCTTGCTTTGTATCTTTCTACATCCCCATTTGGTTTATATTTGATGGTATATATCCACCTGCACCCTACTGGATCTTTTCCTTTTGGAAGAATACACTTCTCCCATGTATCATTCTTTATAAGAGCCTCCATTTCACTATCCATAGCATCCTTCCAATATTTTGATTTTAAGGCATGCTCTACATCTGACGGGAGTTCTTCTGAATATAGTTTTGCTGCAAATGCTTTTGCTTCTTTGGAGAACAAACCTTCTGCGATATTAGCAAATTTGTCTACTGGATACTTAGTAGACCGAGAACTCTTTTCTGGAGAATATCGCTTTGCAGGAATTCCTCTGGTAGACCTTGGCGGAAGAACATATCTTTCTGGAGCACTTTCTGGATTTGGATTTGGATTTTCAGGAGGATTTTCAGGAGGGGTTACTTCTTCTAGGTTTTCTGACTCTCCATTAACATTTTCTGACTCTCCATTACCATTTTCCTGTACTTCATTAGCAGGGATACCCATATTATTCAACGTATGGCTAGGTTCAGAACTACTTACCTCGGATATCAGGTCTGGATTTGGGTTGTCACTTTGAGAGGAGGACTGTATATCTTTATCTGGAGTCTGATCTTCTGATGAGGTAGTGGACTGAACTCCTGATGAATATTGAAGCCAACTCAGTGTGTCACTTTGTTCCTCCCCCTGACCACTGAGTTCCTGAGAGTAAAAGTACTTGGTCTCCAAAAAATCACAATTCATCGTAGTAAACATACGATGAGTTTTAGGATTATAACATCTATACCTTTTGATTAACCCCATATCCCACAAATACACATTTTTCAGCACACGGTTCGAGTTTATTACGATATGATTTTGGAATATGAACAAAAACCGTACATCCAAATACTCTAGTGGGCAAAGTAAGAACTGATGGGAGTGTATGAAACTCAGAGAGAACTTTCAAAGGGGTTTTCATATCGAGAATCTTTGTAGGGAGACGGTTGATCAAGTAGGTAGCAGTAGCTAAAGCTTCGGGCCAAAAACTTTTAGGAACTAAGGACTCAATAATAAGTGCCCTAGTCATCTCTAAGAGAATTCTATTTTTCCTTTCAGCCACACCATTTTGTTCGGGGGTGTGAGGACAAGTGGTTTGATGGATTATACCTTTGGATTGAAAAACAGGTTCATTTGTGAATTCACATACTCCCCACCATTATCTGTTCTCATGACTTTGATAGTTTTTTGAAATTGAGTTTGAACCATGTTATAGAACACAGTAAATCTATCATAAACTTCATCTTTATTTTTCAAAAAATAAATCCATGTCATTCGGGTGCAATCATCAACAAAAATCACAAAGTACTTTGAAATTATGACCTCCACTAACCGGTGCAGGACCCCACACATCTGAATGAACCAATGAAAAAGGAGATTCAACTCTACTATTACGGGGTTTAAAAGGTTGCCTATGACTTTTTGCGAGAATGCAAGTTTCACAATCAATCTTTTTATTCAACGGAAAAAGTTTTGGAAATAAAAGATGCAAATAACTCACTGATGGATGCCCCAATCTTCTATGCCATAACCATGCTTCTCTTTCACTAGTTCCATGAGCAAGCATGACAATTCCCACTTTCAGTAACTTCATCAACATAATACAGTCCTCCTTTCTCAGTGCCACGCCCAATAATCCGTCCCGTCCTGATATCCTGCAACAAACAGAAGGTTGGATGCATGAGAACTGAGCAATTAAGTTCTTTTGTCACATGACTTATCGACAAAAGTTTGTGTGATAAGCAGGAACATAAAGACAATTAGACAATTGAATATCTGTGGAGATTTTAATTGTTCCACCAGTTTTTACGTCCATATTCCCTTTATTTGCGGCTTTAATATGGGTTTTGTTGGGTTTCGTTATGACCTTAAAATCCGACAAGTCATAGGTCATTGTGTCGGTGGCACCACAATCAAATATCCATTCCCCATTATTTTCTTTTAAAGTATCTTCGTTGGCTATATTTGCATTTCCATGACAAGTTAGGGGTTGTTTTTGAAAATTCTTATTATTTATACTCTTGTTTGACCGTGTGGAAGGCAAAGGGTTTTTGCCCTTTCCCTTTTTCTCTGCCACCGTAACCCCTTCCTCCCCTTCTCCTCTTCCAGCCGCCACTACTCCTCTAAATCCGGCCACCGATTGCCGATCATCATGAGTATCTCTTTTATACTCGGAGCTAGTCTGAGCGGTAGGGAAGGATTTGGTGTTTTTCTTGATTGGCTGGGCTTCAAATTCGTGGACCTCCAAACTCGTGGCCTCCACACGAGTTTGGTCTAAGCTCGTGGCCTCCACACGAGTTTGGTCTAAACTCGTGGCCTCCACACGCGTTTGGTCTAAACTCGTGACTTCCATACGAGTTTGGCCTAAACTCGTGGTCGTCGATTTGGTGTTTTTCTTGTGATTGTCGGACCACCATTCCGGGTACCCGATGATCTGGAAGCATTGTTCCTTCGTGTGCCTTTTCATGCCGCACTCGTTACATTTGAGGTGAGATTTATCGGTTTTGGTTATGGATTTTTTTCTGTTATACCGGCGGTTTATCTCACCGGCGAGTTTTGGGTATTGCTTGATATTTGTTTGGGTTACTGGTTGTGATCCAGAGCCGCCGGAATTTCTTTCCATGGTGGCTCTGAGATTCATTGTGAGTTATAGCCGCCGGAAGTTCTTTCCATGGTGGCTTGAGATCGGTTATGAGGCAGGAAAAAAACGTTAATTGGTAAAGGATGAGACCAGGAACATTGATGGCTCTGATACCATGTTAATTAGTAGAGAACTGAATAATAATAATTATTGAATTGTCATTACACGATTACACACTTTCTGTCTTATAAGAAAGAAAAAAAACAATTTATGGAAACCTAGGGCAACACTAATTCTGGGCCTAAACTTGGGCCTATTGGGCTTCAGGTCTTGATCTCTTGGACTCGGGAAGTGATGATATTGAATCTGATCCCACACATTCTAACAGGAAGTCCTACTTCCTCATAGGAACAACTGCCATTACTAAAAAGCTAGCAATTTTTAGAATGAGTGCCAAACTGTTGCTTTATTTCAAGCTGGAACTCAATCAACACAATGCTACAACCTCAAGAAATTTATCAAATTGGAGTGAGACATGTTACGTTGCCCCATTGTTTGGAACATCTATTGTCGTGGCTATTTTGGGAAATATTGGGAACATCTATCTTCTTGGTAACAGTAGCAAGTGGGGAACTCGAAGCTTTATCATCAAGGTGTTTCCTTTCTGGATCTTGATTTTTGAGGGCAAAAATCTTTAAAAGGGGAAGCTATTGATACGTAGTAAATGAGAAATAATATAATTTGAGCTGTTATTAGCAAGTATGATAGTTAGAGGTAGTAAAGTGTATTCTCTTGTAACTAATAGATGTATATATACCTGATACAAGTAATAGATACATAACTTTGATTTGATAAAATACATTTCCTCTCTCTCTTATATAATTTCTCTCTATCACTTTCATAAGTTGCTTGAATCAAGCATGAATGAACATAATTTTTGCCGGTAGATGGTTTCTGAATTTCCAGCCCTTTGAAATTGAACGCATGGACCTTAAATGAATTGCCTTTTAATTGCACGAAACAAAGTCTCTTAATGTCATCATTTTTAAAAGATTGGACGAATGAATTCCATGCTTGGCCAAATAACTGAATGAGGCCGTTTGCAGTAACTTGTAGAAATACATTATAAGTTTGTAGCTTGTAGTCCCGAATCTTGAGAACTGGCTAACTTTCTGGTAACTTGTATTGGACGAATGAATTCCATGCTTGGCCAAATAACTGAATGAGGCCGTCTGCAGTAACTTGTAGAAATACATTATAAGTTTGTAGCTTGTAGTCCCGAATCTTGAGAACTGGCTAACTTTCTGGTAACTTGTTTCTCACTATCGTTGGCAAAATCTATATACTAAAGACGTTATTAGTATTAATAGTAGTGTATGGACAAAAATTGGGAATATAGAAAATTGAAATTATAGAATGTGCTTACCAGACTTTCATATCTGGCATGTTTTCGATGTTGATTAAAATCTAGAAACCCATCTGCACGGATGAAAAAAAGTATTTTGAAACGTTATATATTTGTGCCAATAGATATATATATGAATTTTTAAATTCTTTAGATTTAAATAAAACAAACCAGTACGCAGAGGTTGCTGGACGTTTTTGTAGTGTTTTTTTTTTTGGGGGGGGAAGTTATGAAATGTGACAAAAATATAAACCTTTGCTAAATGAGGTTAGAGCTAAAGTGAAGGGTATATAGTGCCAATAGTTAGTGTGTTGTTATATAAAGAACACACCTATAGGTTAATCATTAAGGAATGCATAAAATTTCATATAGTGAAAGGTAGTGAAATAATATCCAGAGAAACTTAATGCTTGAGCAGCTACGTCTATCACAACACTGTCAAAAGTGACCCATTTTCAAACCCAGCGCCAAATGTAACGATAGTAGTACAAATGGCTAATTTGACCTGTTAATTTGAACGGCTCAACTTCAATTATGTTTATCTCTAATGGGTCTAAAGGTCATAAGTTCCTAAAATGGTGCTTTTAAAGTTTTATTTCATTAAGTTGCCAATGCTTTTCTGGACCTAACCTATTCATATAGTGAAAGGATATGAGTGAAATAATATCTAGAGAAACTACTGCTTGAGCAGCTTCGTCTGTTACATCAATGTCGAAAGTGCGATTAAGTTTAGTGAAAACACCTGTGCCACTGAAACTAAGAGTCAAGGAGAATGCATACGATTGGTGACTCATCCACGACTAAAGCACGAATTGTGTCTCTGATTGGCAGTCTGGAAATCAGAGGCTGAAAGATTTGGTTCCACCTAAAAATCAATACTCTCATGTTAACCAGATTTTTATCAAAGAATCCTGAAAGGTCTCTAAGCATAGATACAGGATAGAAGGATGTGTCGTTAGACCAATCAGATTTTTATCAAAGAATCCTAAAAGGTCTCTAAACACATTCAAACATCTTAACCCCATAAGGATTCCTAAACCAGCATGAGTGAATCTAAATGAAAAAAAAGGAACCTAACGGTTGGCCTATGAGCCATGGGTAATAAGAGTTAAAATTTCCGTTCAAATTCTACCTTTTTAAATGATGATCACAACATCAGTTTTATTACGACTATTCTCCATTTTCATATATGCTTCTAATCATTTGATCCTGTGGCGAATTGAAGCCTTTAGGGGATACATACCTGTGATACCTATAGGCATTTTTGACTCGTTTAGACTCAGATTTCACAATATGTATTTTGTTCTCTAGATGGGGCCCGTGACCAGGTCGGTTCATGGTCCCTCATTTTCCATCTATCTTTGCTTCACCGTTATTCATACCACCTTTCTTGACCTAAGCCGTGTAGGTTCTTGATTCGGAAAAGGAACTGAGACGCTGCTCACTTTGATGATCCCATCTTCTACAGAGTGTGGTTCCGTATCGCTTAGGATCTTGTGTGTGTATATATTTAAATTTCACTTTCCTGATGTTTGTTTCGAGTTTCAAATAACAGTGGAGTCGAAGTCCTGGAAAGAAAGGCTTTCATTTTCACCCAGGCAGCGATTTGTTTCTGCCAAATAAAAAGAAAGATGTGATCACCTCAACCGTCTGTTGGTCAACCATCGATGCCCTGCTTGTGGGTTTGTCCTTTGTAATGGGTCCTCTTCAAGTACTTAAACTCTATGGCATCCCCTATTGGGTTTTAATTAACTTAATTGAAATATTATGTTCTTGTTTTCTAAGTTCTACATTTGTATGCAGGGTTTAGTCATGTGGCTCGATTTTGTAAGTTACCTGCATCATCATGGTCATGAAGACAAACTTCCATGGTACCGTGGCAAAGGTTCGAAACCACCCACTTTTAAGTTTTTATCTCACTTACAATTTAAGCGGGCCGAAAGTTGCATAATATATACTTTTAATGCATACAGCCTCCTACATTGTTTGATTCACAAGGTAACTTCTTTGTTAAAATGTCTATAAAGGTTACTGGTTTGTAAAAACATACACAAAATACAATCTCCTAAAGCTTGGTTAACATATTTAACTCATTCAGTATAAATCTATAATAACTTAACAAAGCTTGACAAAAGAAAGTGAGGCTACCAGTTTTGACTCGTAAAACAGATTACTAATTTTGACCTAAACTGACCCCATAGTTTTGCTACCCATAGACAGTACAATGCACTATGTGTGATTACCTACCACCTTTTGCACTATCTACCAGAATCCAATTAACCAAGAACAATCTCCATCTCATATTATTACGACCCAAAAACATAACGACAAATTTTACAATTTTTTTCAAAATATTGACATGACCTTGTCGTAAAATCAACGGTCAAACCTGTAGAAACTTTTACCAAATATGTGAAAGACCAATTCAAACATTTTCAAACTAACTTTTACTTTCAACTTAATTAAAAAGGACTAATTCATCTTGAAACATTTTCTCAACTTCATTTGACATACACACATACATAATAACTTTGCGTTTATAATACAAATCTTTAGACACTAAATACATTCTGGACTTAAACCCAAATGACATCAAGAGCTTGGTTAACCAAAAGGATTTCTAACTTCAACATACCATTTTAGCATTCTACCTTTATCCGATTACCAAACTAGTCAAAACTATCTCAAAGCTTGCTACTTCCATTTCCAACTAGCTAGTTGATCTTGGCTTTATCTTGTGACACTTGAGCCTATAAAATGAAACAACTAAAAGAATAAGCAATTTTGCTTAGTGAGTACAAAATATAATTACACAAGTTATCATCTTATCTATTATTTTGGGCTAGCACAATCATAACATGTCAACATATAACTTGAACTACTTGTACTAGCCAACTAACAAGCATATGGATCCATAGCTTCTAATTAACTCTACGTACAAGAATTTAATCAAATTCTTGTAGTCATAAACTCTACCTACAAGAGTTAAACCAAAAGTCAACTCTTGTAGTTATAACTTTAACTACCTACAAGAATGGACAACGCCAACTCTTGTAGTCTAACTACCTACAAGAATGGACAACGCCAACTCTTGTAGTCTAACTACCTACAAGAATGGACAAACGCCAATTCTTGTAGTCATACTCTATCTACCTACAAGAAATGGACAAACGCCAATTCTTGTAATCTCTACAAACATAAAGATACTTTGTACTCACCTTTCAAACAACTTGCTAGAACTCCTTAAGTGACCCATTTCAACACCTATTAAGACAAATCATAATTCCAGGTCAATTCTATGATTACCTTCATTCAAATACTCAACTTTTAACTATCAACTTCTAATTTATATTTGGTTTTACTTTATAAAAATCACATTTTCGTATCCATTTATCAACTGAATAATATGGATACACATACTACTTCACATTTTTTTCTCAATTCAAACTTTCTTAATCACTTCCAATAACATTTAGCTAGCACATAATAACAACAATCACAACAAAGTGGGTGCTGCTTAATTTCTTTACAAGTGATGATAATATCAATATTATCATTACCCTTTTAAAATCATATCATTTTCTAAATAGTAAATAAATAAATAAAATAATTACGAGACAAAGTACCCGCGCGTTGCGGCGGTGAGATGGTGGGGTGATAGGTCATAAAGTATGATAGGTCATAGGAGGTGATAAGTCATAGAGTGTGATAGCCAAATGCCTTAGCCGTCCGGGCTCTGCCCTCGGATTTAAAAATTCGTCGAAAATATATCGAATGACATCTCTAATGAAAGAGCATGAAATTTTAAGAACACCCATATAACTTTTATAATTTATCGATGTACGGTTTTTGAGATAAAAGATTTTGAATGAATTAGAGAATAAAATGATTTATAGGAAGAGAGAAAAATAAGTGGTTGAGATTTGAGGAGAGAGAAAACAATGAGTGGTTGAAGATTTCTTCTAAGGATATTATGAATAAGTGATAGGGGTATTTTGGGGTTTTCACTTACTTAAAGTTGAAAAATTAGAGGGAACAAATGCTTTATAATGTAGTAGAGATAATCTTAGAATACTTGATAATAACTTTTACCTTTACACCATTCATCAATAATCACTAATCAACTCATAAGCTTTCTGCACTCCTTTTTGTTTATCACAGACTATTCTTAACCGAAGATCCCTTCAAACTCTCCAAATAAACTAGAAAGAATATCTATATTATTGTTGTCAAGGTACGGTTTGATTTTGGAAAGGAATTGAATGGACTATCTTAAGGTTTTTCTTGATTAATTTGGAGAAATTGGATGAGTTTAAGGTTTCCTTTCTTGATGGGGATTTTCCTTGGCGGTTTGGAACTCACGACACACACACACACATTTGATAACTATGGGTATTTTCTAGTATCATTTAGTGTTTCAATCTATTTAGGGGTATTTATACTACTAGTAACATTTTGACCCCTATAATCAAATATTTCATTTTGATCCCAAGCTCTTATAAAAAAAACACTTTAGTTGTCATTAATATATTTAACAAGCATTGTAACCGGGCATTGCTCGGGAGACATAACGGTACGTAAAACGTACGTTTTGTATAAGGGCGGTTATACAAAAGTAGTACAATATATTGTTATACATGTCTGTTCATCGTGTAATTGTTTTAGACTTTTAGTTACTTGTTTAATTACCGGGACCAAAAGTATAATTATTTTTCTCTTTTAAAAGAGTTTTCGTAAAAAAAGAAAAAAATTAGACCTAAAAAAGCAAGGTAAAAAGAAAAAAGTGTAATGTTTTAGACTTTTAGTTAGCTGTCTAATTAGTGAGGCAAAAAGTATAATTTTTTTTCTTTTTTAAAAGAGGTTTTGTAGAAAAGGGAAAAAATTAGACGAAAAAAAGAAAGACGTCGCATAATGCAAACATACATCTAGCATTACCTAAAAGTTTGGACACTTAAAGTTTACTATAAGGGGTAGAAAGTAAAAAAATGGTTAGACAAAGTTGAAAAAACCAAGAGTTCGATGGTGAAAGTTAGAAACCTTATAATAAGAGATAGAAAGTAAAAAATAAAGATTTGATGATTAAAGTTCAAGGTTGTAAATAACGGTCGGCGGTTACTTGGCGGCCGACCAACTTTAAGGATAAATCTCATTTCGCGGAGATATATCGGCGTTATAACGGAGACTATAAATTATAAAAGAATCTCTTTTTTAAAAGATATATATTAACAATATCTCTACAAAATAAGTCAATAACCATAAAAAACTAAAAAGTATAACATAAAATACCTATACTTATTTTTATATGAATTTTGTATTTATTTAAAATTTACAACAATAATGTACCTACCCAAAAATGTTGGTGATTTTATTTAAACCAAGTCATCTTCTGTTTCATAAGATATTTGTATTGGTTTCAAAACCAAAGTTGGCCTAATAAACACAAAATCATTAGGTTAAATATATGTATCTATCTATTATCCATGGTCCCAGCCTCGTTAAGTTCGTTATTTGACCCTTATTGACTGCAACCTTTAAATCTACCCTACAAGACACATAACGTAACGGTAGACCACCTTTAAGCATTATAACGCCTTTATAACGGCCTTTAAAACCTTTATTTACAACACTGTTAAAGTAAAAACCCAAAGTTGGATAGAAAATTCACTATTAAAGATCTGGGGTTGGCAAGATATTTGGGTATTGAATTATGCAGAGTATAGAAGATAGTTAGGAGGCGGTTAAGAATATTTGTATATAATATGTATTTCATTTCTCATTTCTAATTAATCAAAAATAATAATTTCCAAATTCTCTCTTGAATTCCTTTAATAATTCCGCATTATGTAAATTTCATAAATAACTGTATCTAGATTAGCATTGTTGTATCTTTGGAAAGAGAACATTAGTACTACGAGTTGAAACAAGAGATGGATGCAATATTGTTATTATTAAACCAAAATATAATAAGATAGGCCATAAATATTAAAAGGTTGCATTCTTAGTCAAATTATTTCAATCCAAAAAATTGAATAATTATTTTCATGTTTTGCCACCATAGTTTATTAATATTTAACAACGTAACTAATTATAAAATTTATGAGAAAATGACAGTTAGTATGCCAACAAAAGTCAACCCAACCCCAGAAAATGGTAGTTATACAAAAGATTAGGGGTTTTAAGTGAAAGTTCCAATTCTCAAATTTGTAGAGCTCTGAAGCTAACAATATGAAATGTACATAATCACTGAGGTTTTGTTAATCACGAAAGTGTGGTGCCCAAATAGTATTTGTTACAATATCAGGAAAACTTCGAATACCTTAGACAAGTTGTTTTCAACACATACGGAAAGTTGCATTTTGATGTAGTTGGAACTGGTTCACATACCACTATGATTAATGGATTAGGTGTTTGTGGATGGGGGGTTGGAGGAATGGAGGCGGTAGGAGCGATGTTGGGGCAGGTGACAACATTAATACTTTATTCAAGGTTTTAATATTGAGAATAAACTGAAATGATGATGCGCAAGTTTTCTAACACTATCTTTGATATTGACAGCCGTTGAGTTTACGTTTGCATGGAGTTCTTGGATTTAAATTAATCAACAAAATGCGATATCATGTAACAACCATTGATTTGGTTTTGACCATCACCTATATCTGAGAGGACAAGATGTTCGTGGTAAATTTATTAAATTCCATGGTGAGTATTTATTTTTATTCTTTTTTTGTTGGTCTTCAATACTAATAAGTTTTAAATGTATTGTGTTAGGGGATGGTGTACGAGAATTATCACTTCCTGACTGAGCAACTATACCTCACATGTGTCCCAAATATGGTGCAACTATTGCATTCTAAGTAAATCCTGTCACCCTTGAATATCTGAAGTCCACACGAAGGAAAGAATGATGATGAAAATGTCTGTTCATTATAATTGATGTTTATTGCATTTTAAAGAATTTTACTTACGAATAGTTGTTGTGGGTTGTGTTTTTCGGAATAGTTTTCATTTACATTTTAGCTAAAAGGAAAACATGTGGGATGGGTTAAAGTCGTCTAAAATTCATTTTTAATGTACACAACCTCCCAATTGTTCTATTCAACGTCTTGTATATTATTAAAGTAAAATACTATTGTGTTATAAATCATCATTAATGGACAAAGTGTTGGGTGGGTCAACCTAACCATGCCCGTACTTAAAGCGACCATTCGAGTGTGGATGTGTTTAGACCAGTTACTCACCCCACTTGAGTCGCCTATCTTGCCACCTTTTTTTACGTGTATCGCGCATGCAAATAAGTTGTATCATATTCTACCTACCGCCTCATGTTTAAAGTATAAGTGTTAGTTTTTTGTGAATATGAGGTTGATACGATTGAAGTGTATTTACGTATAAACATGTTTGTTTACTATAATAAGGTAAGGGTTTTTGTCGCTTTCTATTTTTTGGCACTCCGGCAGGTTCAATTTGATATTTAATCATGGTGTTTCTGACTGCAGTCACAACATCAAAGGGTTTACTCATTTTTTTGGAGCTTGATCTTTCACAAGTCAAACTTTGTGTTTCAGGGCCAAAAAGGTATATGTATATATGGCGTGCTATAGTACTATTCACTAAGGTTGTCAATCTCGACCCAACCCGAAACCCAAAAAAGATGAGTAGACCCTTCTATGTTGTGACTGCAGTTAGAAACATCATGATTAAATATCAAATTGAACCTAGCGGAGTGCCAGTAAAAAATAGAAAGCGACAAAAACTCTTACCTTATTATAGTCAACAAACATGTTTGCACGCAAATACGCTTCAATGATATCAACCTCATATTCACAAAAACCAACACCTGTACTTAAAACATGAGGAGGTAGGTAGAATATGATACAACTTATTTGCATGCGCCATACACGTAAACAAAGGTGTCAAGATAGGCGACTCAAGTGGGGTGAGTAACTAGGCATGGTTAGGTTGACCCACCCAATAGTTTGTCCATTAATGATGATAGATAAGACAATAGTACTTTAAAAATTAACAATTGGAAGGTTGCGTGCATTAAAAATGAACTTTAGACGACTCTAACCCATCCAACATGTTTCCCTTTTAGCTAAAATGTAAATAAAAACTATTCGGGAAAACACAACGCATAGCAACTATTCGTAAGTAAAATCCTTTAAAATGCAACCCACTAAACATCAATTATAATAAACATACATTATCATCATCATTCCTTCCTTCGTGTGGACTTCAGATATTCAAGAGTGACACGGTCTACTGGGAAGAATGCAATAGTTGCACCATATTTGGGACACATGTGAGCTATAGTTGCTCAGTCAGGAAGTGATAATTCTTGTACACCATCCCCTAACACAATATATTTAAAACTTATTAGTATGCGAGACCAACAAAAAATAAATAAATACTCACCATGGAATTGAATAAGTTTAGCATCTTCTGCTCTCAGCATATATGTGATTGGTCAAAACCAAATCAGTGGTTGTACCTGATGTCAATATCAAAGATAGTGTTAGAAAACTTGTACATCATCATTTCAGTATATTCTCAATATTAAAAACTCAAATAAAGTATATATGTTGTTACCTGCCCCAACATCGCTCCTACCGCCTCCATTCCTCGAACCCCCCTCCACAAACACCTAATCCTTTAATCATAGTGGTATGTGAACCAGTTCCAACTACAGTATCAAGATGCAACTTTACGTAGGTGTTGAAAACAACTTGTCCAAGGTATTCGAAGTTTTCCTGATATTGTAACAAATACTATATAAGCACGTTTGCAAAGCTATATAAGTTGTTTGATTATGAAGGGTAATGCCTTTGTGTGTTTTCTGTTTTGTGTAAATTCAAAGTGTATAGAGAATATCTTAACTGTATTTGATTCGGTCATGTTACATAGTTGGACCGAATAAGAATGAAACAAATTAATGTAATAAGTGAATGGTTAGATTGGTAACATTACAAATGGTAGTTAACTCTAGAAATAGGCGAGAAAGTTAGTTACTGAATCTCTTACATATATAATATATAAATTAGTTTCTGAATCTCTTATACAAGTAATACAACTAATATCAATCAACAAAGGCAGTTATTGTTTTGTGATTAAAATCATTTCTTCTCAAAAATACTATTCCACTCCTATCAAGTGGTATGAGAGCCGTCAAATCCTCAGCGAGCGCTTGATTCCGACAACAATTTTCCAGGGAAGTTTCGAATTCGGGTCAATTATCAATCAAATCAACTATGGGTATTCGAAATCAAACAAAAGAAATAGAGAAATTGACGAAAGACAACGAACGATTGGCAAAGGAAGTATCAACAACACAAAATGAGATGAGTTCATTGAGAAATACAGTTCAAACTCTATTAACTCAAATGGTGGCGATGGAGAAACAAAGCTTTGGTGGTGAGATCACAAGGTTAAAGAATATGTAATAATCGGCTAGCAAAGTTAGATTTTCTAAGATTTGAATGAGAAGATGAAGAAGGGTGGAAGTATAAGTGTGGGCATTTCTTTACCATTGATGACACACCTGAAAACAGGAAGGTCTGTTATGCTGCAATTCATATGGATGGAAGGGCTCTCAAATGGCATCAAGCATGCATCAAATCCAGTGGAAAAGAGATGGATGATATTCAATGGAATGAGTATTCAGGATCGGCAGTGACAAGATTTCTACTAGAGTAATGGAGGATGCAATGGGTTCTTTGAAGTCTTTGGTGCAAAATAGGGAACTCGGAGATTAGATAGACCGATGAATAAGGTAAATCTCTGTGAAGAATATACAATTAATTTATTTGTTGAAGGCTTAAAACCAGAAGGTAAGTGTGTTGTTAAGATGTTTCAACCAAAGACTCTCAAGGATACTTATGATTTGTCTAAATTGCAAAATCATGCAAACAAAACATTCAGGGTTAAGGCTTGGGATGTTACTACATCTGGGAATAGATCTTTTGTACAAAGAACCAGTGATGTGGGTAGTAGCAACATGAGTAATCTGACAAAACCACTAATTTTGGCTTACCCTAATCAATGTTGTACCATCTAATGCATTGGTTCCTAAGTCAGTTACTAACACTTTTATGCAAGACAAAAGGATACCAAAGATTAAAACTCCACATACTAATTATCGAAAATAACAAACTAAACATTAAAGTTGTAAAGAACAAGTCACACGACTTACTAACATAGGATACCAAAGAAAATAGTTAAAACTAACGCTCTTTCTAATTAAGCAGCCATAAAACGGTTTTTCATGTCAGCTTATCGAACATATTATTAAAACTTATACCTGATGTACATTACCAGATCGCAGTGGCACCATCCTTAGGTGGGTCGACTAACCAAAGACACTCGATTGACTCGGAATTGTGCATCTAATAGCATTTAGTAAACACTAAAACTATATAGCATAACAAGAATACAAAATTGAAAAATACCACAACTACTTATATACATACATATTTTTTTGTTTGCACTTTTGGAAAAAATGAAAATTTTATTTCATTTTAGAAAAATTTCTAACATCTATCCGGTTAATTATCTAAGAAAAACAAACTTATAGAAATGTGTGTTTAGTAAAAATAGATGGAGGTGATATAACTTCTAAACGGTGAAGCAAGATCGGAAAAATTTTATGTCATTTTTTGGGCGTTTTAAACCAAACCGAAAAAGCGATTGTAACTGTGTTTAAGGAAAAGCGGAAGATAATTTTCATAGACATTTTAATGGTTGTTTATATGTGAGATGTAAATGTGAAAATAGAATATGTAAACAGAACCAGCTACCAACAAAAGAAAAGGATTTTTGGCTTAGATTTATACGCTAAAATTGACACTAAAAAGATCGATGTCGGATCGGTTGTGATGATATACCCTCCCAGCGGTACGCAGAACCTGCCACACAAGGAAACAGTAATACGCTACGACACGGAGCTTCTCCGTAACGAAGGCTCCCGCAGTAAGATAAAAAGATAAGAATTGTTCCCCTATAATTTCGGGATTTGATCTTATCACTTAAGTCCAGTAAAGAAGGAAAGAATTCTCCTGGACTCTTATGGCCTAAGACTTAGGAAACCCTAAAGAGGCCTACTTATTCTCCAAGGATATTCTCTCTTATAAAAGGAGGCTCGTAAGACCTTCAAAAGGCATGCATTTTTCATACTCGATCACACATAGATCGCATACCGGCTTGATTGGCGTAAAGAGGCTAAAACTCTACCTTCGGGGAACCGCCAACAAACAGCCCCAAAACACTCATCATCACACATTTGTTCTAACCCCGGTTCGGTGCACAAACATTTGGAGCCATCCGTGGGACCCCATACTTAGATCCCATAACAACGATTCTGTTTTTTGCATCAAATCAAAACTAGGAGAAATGGCCGATGTTCCATCAGGATTTGAGCAAAACCCCAACAGACGACTGAAAATGAGCCTGCCGGAAACACTCCGTCCAGATCTGGGCCAACCACTGAAATACCGACCAATGGCGACCAACAAGCGAATCGCCGAACTGACGAAAACTCGGAACGGTCGACCCAGATACCAAGAGGACAAGGTGGGTTCACTCTAAGGTCCCCATCCAGGACCCCACAATTATTCGATCCGGACTATATTCTCCGAAATTATAGTCATATTCAGCAAACTATGAGACATCTACGAAGGATCGGAGCACTGGGTAGCACCAGTAGGGTGCTGAATTTCGATGATGAAACGGAGGATGACAACGATGCGGAAACTCCCCCGAGAGGGTCTCGACGATACCCTCGAGACGGAAGGTCCAGGATCAGAGCCGATTATGGCTTTGGATTGAACAGTGAGGGCCTTCGGCGCCGAACACCTCCGCATCAGACACAGCCAGAAGCGGCCGAAACCTCAAGACCAGAAGAGGCGATTCCCTCTGGGAATGACACACAAAATAATGTTCCTCACGGTCCCGCAGGGCCTGGGGACCAGCAATCCAATATACCGCAAGTAGGAGCCGTTCCCATGCAGAACGCCCAGTATGTCCCTCTGAGTACCGGAGGAAATAGCACTAATCCGGCGTATAATACTCCAGCCGGATACAATTTCCCATCAGGAAGCTACCAAGGACCTCCGGGCCAAAGCTATCAAGGACCTCCGGGCCAGAACCACGGAAGCACGTATGGGCCGCATCTAGGGGCTCAACAACACCCCTCCCAGCAATATGGTGCCCAGCCTTCGGGCTACTCGCAGGGAGGACCGCATGGCAATCAACCAGCGGGACAAGCACAGCCCCATCAGCACCATGCATCACAATACGCCACGCCGATCCAGGGGCCCCCGCAGGGTATCGGAGGACCACAGTACGTCACACAAACCCCCGGATCTGCACCAATATAAGGATCGTACGGCCCTCATAACTGGGGGGCTCCAGTGTACCAAAACGTGTTGGAATTGCAAATGGTCGGAGGAAGTGTCAAGAATTCGTCGTTCGTCGCCTGGATACAAAACTATCCTCTCCCGAAGGATCTAAAATACCCCTGGGAACGAACAAGGGTAAGAGCGACCCGGATGATGTTTTGGAAGCATTTGAAGGAGCAGCAGAAATGAAGGTATGGAACGTACCAGTTGCGTGCCGAATGTTCAGATATGCACTCGAGGGAGACGCCAGAGAATGGTTGAAGAACGTAGCGAAAGGATCCATCACCAGCTTTGATGACCTCAAAGAGAAATTCAGGGCCCGTTTCAACCAGCAAAAGAAACACAAGAAAATCCACGTGGCAGCCCATGGAATAAAGCAGAGAGACACGGAGGGTTGCAGGGCATTTATTGACCGGTTCACCACTGAAACCGAGGATATCATGGATCTCCCTGAGTCACAAAGGATATCGGGGTTGCAGCATGGCCTCCAGAGCAGAGGATTAGTCGAGTTCCTATACAGGGACCTCCCGAAAACGTATGAAGCAGTCCAGAAGAGGGCCCACGTGTACTTGGACGCTAGGGACACCGCCTCAAAGGAAGACACCAGTCTCCCACAGGAAAAAGAAGTCTCGACAAGCAGAAAAGGAAAATGGGGAAATGACAAGGAAAAAGCAAGATATAACCCGTACTACAAAGATGATAAAAGGTACCTCAAGATTAACCTTCCAGAAATGCACAAGAACCCAAAAGAAATACTGCTCACTGAAAGCGTCGCAAAGACTTACGCCACACCACCCAGATTGAGCGGAAGGAATAGGAAAGACCCAGAGAAGTACTGTGAATTCCACAGAGACCATGGTCATGACACGAATGCATGTTGGCAGCTCCGGAAGGCCATAGAAGAAGCAATTAATGAAGGGAAGTTGTCACACCTGGTGAAGAGTGTCAGACAACAGCAGGGCTCCAAGAAAGCGGATGACATAGATGAGAAAAAGAAAGGCCCTGAGAAAACTATTTATACTATCATAAAAAAAATAAACCTGGGACAGGACGCTCGCTCCCAAAGACCTACAGGGGAGACCTGGCAAGGATCACATTTCCTTCAATCTATAACGGCAAGGCCTTCAGGGACCCCCTGGTAATTTCGGCACTTTTAGAAATATCAAAGGTTAAGCAAATTATCATAGATACGGGAAGCGAATGCAACGTCCTGTACGAAAAAGCATTCTGGAAGTTACATCATGTGTCACGGATGAACTTCAGAAAGACAGAAGCTTTGGTACAAGGGTAATCCGGGGATACAGCTAAACCAATAGGGAAATTGTCGGTAAAAATGACAGTTGGAAATGGACGCTGGGAACGAACTGAGAAGATTACGTTCTTGGTGGTCAGTGGAACTTCGCCTTTCCAAGCAATCTTAGGAAGTCCCGGAATCCAGAAATTCGAGATGATCCCGTATGTGGTACATGGTATGATCAAGTATGAATCGGATGGAGGGATAGGGACCTTGGTAACAAAGACAAAGAAATTATCTGAGGAAGGCCAGGATGGTCCCCATTGGCTCTCACGGAGCGAAGGACCCAATTATGGGCGCTTAGACGGATAGTGATCCGCCCGAAAACAAGCCTCATTCACAGGACCTATTAGTCTTTCATTATTATAAAGCCTAGAGGATATGGTATGTAACCTCCCTTATATTATTAAATAAAGGCTTCTTATTTTTGTCAGTACATTCCCCTTTTTTAGAAAATATGCATATATGCATAAAAAGTAAAATATGCGTACTAAATATATGCATCAAAATGGGGACGCCCATATGATCAAACTCCGGAGGCCAAGAGGACAATCAAAAGTCCAATAGACACCTTCAACGCGGATATATCCGTATAAAAAGCATGCAAATAAATAGGTGCAAAGAAAGACAGTCATAACTGCTTAAAAGACAGCTCTTAAGCTGCAATATCCACAAAGCATTATTTAAAACTGCAAAATACCCAAAAGACGGCTTTTAAGCTGCAATATTAAGAAAAGCAACTGGTAAGTTGCATAATATCTACAAAGCAGCACATAAGGCTGCAATCACGAAAAAACATTAGAAACATCCAAAAGACAGCTTTTAAGCTGCAATATTCACAAAGCAGTATTTAAACTGCAGAATATCCACGAGACAGCCCAGACAAGGCTATCCGCACGCAGACATACATTGCAAACAGTCAAAATACAATATTCAAGAGCAGCCACGAGCTGCATACATAAAAAAGTAAATTGTTTAAAACAGCACCATAGGCTGTAAAAGATTAATTATCCAAGGAGGCACATACGCCAAATCAACGGCACACAGGCCACAAACACATTACTGGGGGTCAACAACAGCTTCAGGTTGAATCACGTCAGGAACAATCTTGAGCAGGTCTTCGACAGCAGCATTGGGATCAACCACAACCTTCTCCAGGTAAGGAAAGACAACATCCTTCCACTTCTGGTCGGCTACTTCAAGGTCATGAGAGGCATTCGCGATAAAATCTCCCCTGCACTGTAATCACATTTACCTTCAGCAGCAAATTCTTCCAACACAGTAGACCTCTCATCATCCCTTTCAGCTGACGTCATTTCTCCCAAAAGCTGTCCAACTTCATCACTGTATAGCAAGGACCTGCTCACATGAGGAACCACCTCTGTAACCAACCTGACTCGATCATGCTTCAACGCATCAACCTGCTCACGCAACAACCTGCTACCCTCGCGTTCTGTATCACACTCTTGTTGCAACTTTAAAACAGCTTCCTCATGAACAACTGTATCCGCTTTCAACATGTTTATCTTCTGCTTTAAATCCTGGACAATATCAGACGACTCAATGGTGGTAACAAATCTGGCCTCCCTAGCCTTGAGATCCTCAATAGTAGCCAACAATGATTGCACCTCCAAACTTTTCGACCTTAGATCCACAGACATCCTAGAGAAACGCCTAGCAACAACAACATCAAGATAAGAATGAAATTGGCGATCTTTTTGGAAGACTCGAAGGAATGTCTCATTATCCATGTTGTCTATCTTTTTCACATCCTCAGCATTCATATCCTCACCATCTAGCCAATTGAGAATCTCCTGGTCATGGACATCTGCAGTACATAAATGTTACATAACATATTGTAGAAAAGAAAACTTCAAAAATACATAAATAGAGAAAGGAATTGAACCTGTCCTCGGGGCAGAAGGCTTGCGGAACTCAGTAGCTTTGGCATCATCTCCAATTTTTCTCTTCTTTAAGCGACCTGCAACGGATTGGGGGATACTGGAGCCGGGAACCTCCTTTTTCTTTTTCCTCTTATCAGCGGCAGAGGCTTCAACAACTTCAACTTCAGATATATCAATATTCAAGATGGGTGGGTTAACAGCACTAGACACCTCAGGAGGTCCGTCACGAACACCAGACGAACCAGCATTCTGAGAAGGAGCATCAGCAGTACCACTCCCCTGCCCCTCGATACGAGGTACCACAGTCACCTCCTTCACACCCTTCCTCACAAATTTTCTAACAGTCATATCTGCAAAAAGATAAATATCAAAAAATACAATCAAAACCAAAAGCCATAACATTGCAAGTATACTATACAAAAACCCTTACCATCAATGTCTACACCACCAGGCAGGACATCAATCACTTTGCTTTATATAAAACCACCTCAGGATATAACACAACTTTTATGGGGTGAGATCGAATCTCTCGACACAAATCATCAACAACATAATCAGGGAAAGGGTTTTCATATTTCTTATGGATACATAACAACTTCCTATCAGTCAGAGAATCATAGCTACTGGGGATCAAAGAAGCTTTCATGAAAACAAAACTGCTTTTCCACTCACGAATATCCAGACCTCCCCTTCGAAAGCAACCACTTTTTGAACGGTTACCTACTGTAACCCAATCACCAGAAGGACAGGTTTGAACAAAATACCTAAACAGATCTAGCGACGGCTCACCGCCATATGCCCTACACATAACTTCAAAGGCAACTATCCTAGACAGACCAAGAGGGGTAATGGTGGAAATATGGATATTAAAGTAATCAAGGACGCCAAGCAGAAAAGGTGTGAAGGGATACCTAACGTTGCCCCAGTCATCGATTTGAGATAAAAGCCAACATACCCTTCCGGGGGAGTCAGAATAGTATCACCATCAGATGGGATTTTAAACGATGATATTTTTCCAGGAAAATATTTTTCAACAAACTTATTTAGTTTCGACCGAATGACGGTCGATTCGGTAGTTTCAATACCTCCTTTCGACATTAGAAAGAGCAAATCAAAAGAAAAAGCAGAAGAAAAAGGAAAGAAAACGCGTACCTAACGGTATGATCGGAGGATATGGAGAGCAGAAACCCTAAGAAGAAAAGGGGTTATTTTTTCGAGTAATTAAAATAAAGAAAAGAAGAAAAAACAAATTTATATATACGGCTGCATGACATTCACAACCGTCGATCAATCGCCTAGGGATACGCGCTCATCTACCCCCTTAATTATCTTTCAAATCAAGTTAATTAACGCGGTTCAGAATATTTACAAAACGCGCCCCTGGAAAAGACGAAGTGGCCAAGAATAGTCCAACGCAATGCTTATTTAGCAAAAATCATCACCTCGGACTGGGGGGCTTGATGATATACCCTCCCAGCGGTACGCAGACCCTGCCACCCAAGGAAACAGTAATACGCTACGACACGGAGCTTCTCCGTAACGAAGGCTCCCGCAGTAAGATAAAAGATAAGAATTGTTCCCTTATAATTTCGGGATTTGATCTTATAACTTAAGTCCAGTAAAGAAGGAAAGAATCCTCCTGGACTCTTATGGCCTAAGACTTAGGAAACCCTAAAGAGGCCTACTTATTCTCCAAGGATATTCTCTCTTATAAAAGGAGGCTCGTAAGACCTTCAAAAGGCATGCATTTTTCATACTCGATCACACATAGATCGCATACCGGCTTGATTGGCGTAAAGAGGCTAAAACTCTACCTTTGGGGAACCGCCAACAAACAGCCCCAAAACACTCATCATCACACATTTGTTCTAACCCCGGTTCGGTGCGCAAACAGGTTGGGATCAAAGAAACGCCGATGGAGTGGTTATGGGGAATCGCAATGATTAGAGTAGGAATCCTACTTTTAATCGCCGGTGACAGAGTGTTTGTGGGTGATTGTTTGTATTGAAACGAGTGAGAATATATATTTTACATTCGACATTTCAAACGGGTCAAAATGGGCAAGAAGGCCAGAACAGTTCGGTATATTTTTCGCCCATATATAATTAGCTACCATCGACGACCACCGCCTACCGCCACCTTCGCCATCACAACCACCCTCGCACCGCCGGTGTTACGGGTGTCACGGGTGGAGTGGGTGTTGGTGATGGATTCGTTGGCAGATAAAGTGACGACGAAGATATAATGGCCGGCTACGGAGAAAGTGATGTTGGAGCGAAGGAGAAAGTGATGATTATTGAGAGTGATCGACATAAAGAAAAAGCGATGCTTTCTTCCTGCAACTTTTTTTGGGATTAATAAACCAAAAATGAAGGACGTATGAATTTATAACTCTCACCTAACCTCTCTTATAATTACAAACTATATCTATATCATAAAAAATCATATAATTAGTTGTATCATACTCCTATTATATAATATTACTTGTCCTAATACCCGTACGATGTACGGTAGCCATATAGATTGTATCATAAAAAAATTCGAATATGCCTCATACATGATTCGTGAGTATGAAATAAATTATGGTTAAAGTAAATCGATGATCGAAGCTAAATTATAATAAACAGTAATGATAAATATAATATATGTTTAGTTAGAGTTTTGGATTTACCTTAAATTTTTATAATCACATCAAAATCGGAACTTGTAAGCATAGTGGATGACGGCAAATAGCCTTGTGATTTCGGATCGTAAACTCAAATTTTTGAGGTCTTCATGTTAATAACTTATTATAAGTAATATAAGTATTAGGAGTTGAAGAATTGAGACAGAAAAAGAGACAATTTATTAATGAGAAAAGGATCAATCAAATAAGGTTATTGTAACAACTCGCAAAAATCTGAGTAAATATAAAATTTGATTAATTCAATATTTTCTGTAACAATTCAAGAGAACAAACTAGATACTTGAGTTCTTTTATATAATATATGTTGATATATATATATATTTTCCAACTATTTAACGTATGTGAAATTATTAGTTTTCACAGAAATACTTTGAAATAACTTATAAATAATAAGAAATAAAATATTTATTTTACGATTTAAAGAAAATTTATGGATATCTAATTGTATAAAAATATACAATTACATATTAATAATACATCTTTACTTTATAAATTTGATAAAAGACGACTAATGAAGGATATAAAAATCATAAGGTATTATGTCTAAAGCCTTAATAAGATCAAATTTAAAGTTTGACAAAATAACGTCAACTATTTTGATTAAATCACGGGTTAAACATTTAGCAAACAACGACTATCAATTAAATAATTATACAATAATTCACTAATATACCCGTGATTCTTTTCTTATTCTGTGACAAAATCCTTTCTGCTTTTTCCTTTTTAATTCGGCCCCCCTCCCACGTTGTTTTCTCTCTTTGAACTTCTTTCTCTTATTATATACATATATAGATATTATATTATAGATATAGAGATAGATATGAGGATATAAAACTTCACCTCCCCTCCTTTCTTCTTCTCGGCTCCCTGCTTCATTATCATCGGCCCAACACCATCAATATTCACCACCTTTCCTCTTCTTTTTCTTTAAACTCTCGGCACCACCACCATGCATATATATGTATATATATAACAATATGTATAGATAATTGAAGATGATGAGCCTCGCTGCAACACTTCACCATCACCTCCAAACTACCGAACTGCTGCTTGCTGTTTTGATTTGCAAATATCATCACGACCACCACCAGCAGCCGAACTATTGCAACCATTGTTGCTCCTGCATGCCACTGCTGTTCTCAAACGAGCACTCCTGCTACTCGACTACTACTGTTACGGCTGCTGCTGCTTTTCTGAAGTTGATGTTGCCGGTTGTTGATGCCGAGAAACAACCACCATAAAATGCAACAACTACTGCTGCTCGATTATTGGAGCTGTTGCCTTGATTTGTTTGTCGTCTTCATCACCAAACCAGACCACCCTGCTGCCAACTGATTGTTGCTGCAGCTTGTTACCTCACGGCCAACACCACCTGCAACACCACCACAACCGAACCACTGTTGCTCCTGTTACTGCCTGCTCGAGTTACTGCTACTTGTTCGCTACTTTGTTGTTGCTGCTAAGTTTCTATATCGCGATCTTAGATGCTCTGGCTGCTGCTACTACTAAAAATGCTACTATTCATCATCATCTCCGATGGACTGCTACTGTTCATCTTCCTTCTAGCCACCATCATTGACTCCTAAATACCCAAGAAAGGTAGGAAATTCATTGGTTAAGTCGTTGAAGTAAAACCCTTTCGGTTTCTCTCTCTAACTTACTCTCTCTCCTTCATTCTTTGATCACAGCCGTGAACCACCATTCATCATCACCACTGGACGTTAATAACATCAAGGGAGTTACTTGAGTGCATGTAAGGTTTTCTTAATATACTCATGCTCGGTTGTTTATAAACGAAATCTTAAAACGTTATATATATAAAAGTCGTGGAATCTCTACGAGTCACCACTTGCTACCATCATAAACCATCTGGAATAATCACTAAATGTGTTATTTAGTCACTTATAAGCTTCTCATAACGAATACAAAACAAGAAATACAAAGTTGTAATCTTACCGTTAAGACCGTTAGATTTTCTGACAGTTTCAGTCCTAAACCGTTAGATTTTCTGACAGTTTCAGTCCTGAACCGTTAAACTGTTTACAGTTTTAGTCCTTCGACCGTCAGTTTCTTACTAATTTGATGACTCTATGAAAATGGATTATTCTATACAGTTTCCTTTACCGAAGACTAATACGTTTGGACTATTCGGGTACATAGTACATTTCAGACTGTTACATACCTCATACTGTTTGACAGGCGTTTCAGGTGAGTTCCGTAGTTCCCTACTCGCTTGAGATTCGGGCTGAAAAGTGTAAACTTATGTGATTACTTGTTATTGGTGTTTGTAAATGATTGTTGGTGTTGTTTGATTTTACTCACGTATGATATGTCTAGTTGGTGACATTGGATGATTGATGGATTGATTGATGATTGATGGATAGTTTTGCTTTAGTGTTTGATGGTTTACGCATGTGATTGTGATATTGTAATTTGGTTAGGATAGATGTACATACATGGAAGTCGGTTATGCTTTCAAAGGGTTTTAGATGTGGTGGGAAGACTGCGGGTGACCCTATATATAAGCATCTAGGACTTGTTGAAAGTAGAATCCTCCCAAGTGTATGTACGTATAGTATTGTTTGGATTGCTGGATATATGTACTTGTTTATTTATGATTATGTTTATTGAGACGTACATGTTGTGTGCATTGGAAACTTACACCAAGGCAAGTTGTTTAGCTGTAAGGCCACCAAGGCAAGCTGTTTAGCTGTAAGGCCACCAAGGCAAGTTGTTGAACTGTAAGGCCACATTTCGAGTACCTTGGGTACTATATGTATATGTACATCCAAGTACTTTCAAGTACTTGATGCCAAGTATTGGCCATACTTGATGACTTGATATGATTAACACCACGATGTGGACTAAGCATTGTGATACTTGATGATTTTGAGGTACATTGCATAACATTGATACACATATGATGCACGCATTGACATTTATACACATTTGATACATTGCATGACATTGACGTATACAAACATGTATAGATAGAAGTCTGAGATGCATGAACTATTTCAGAACAAATAGGGGGAATTTGTTAGGTCGAGAATCGACCATGTATAATTTGTTCAGAAATAGCTTGAAGTTTTAGTGAAGACATTACTTCAGAATTCTGAGATGCCTCAGAATTCAGAACTCCTTCACTGAGCTTCACTTCAGTTCAGATCTACGTATCAGAATACCATTCAGAATGAAGTCAAAGACTGAAGTCTGAGAAGAGAATCATCTCAGAAGCGAGCATCAGAGTGATTCTACCAGATCGAAGACTGAAGCATCTCAGTGATAAAGTACTTACAACACTTTACACTGATTACGAGGAAGACTTTTACTTTACACCTTTATCCAGTTAATAGAATTATCTATTAATAAAAGGTACAAAGTATAGGTTAGGAACCTAGTACTATAAGTCACATCAAGTGACTTATATACGCTTCCATGTGCAGCATGTAAGGAATTATGGTTTAATTCCTTAAATGCTCACAACCACATTTGTACGACATTGTCCATGTCATCATGAACTTTGTCTATAAATACAAAGTCTTCTCACAACTTGCAAAAAGCTAGAACTATTGCATTGCAACTTGTGAGATATACTCTAAGCAAAACTTACGAGTATTTCCAAGTCATCTTGATCACTTGTATTTCGGGATTGTTTAGATATTTACGCTTGGGTGTTTATCTTTGTTCCGCAACAATCCTTGTATTTGTTTATATATCAATAAATCAAATACATTGAAAAGAAAACAACGTGTCTCAATGCTACATACTTGATTATATTTATATATATCTTTATATAGTTTCTGTCATTTGTTCTTGCATTAATTCATATTGTCATTTGCTTCTTGTTATCCATATCTGGATCGTAAACTAAACTTGTCCATCAAGATTAGTTGTACTTGCCAGTCGGGTTTAGTCATTCGTCTTTATATTTGGGACTCACAATGTGTGATGATTATATGCTTGTATTGAAATCTGTGCTTGTCCTTAACTTAGTAAGTTGGATTCACTGAGTCCAACATATTCATATAGTATATGTTCTACGATAATTCCACTGTGCGCTATATAATTTTCGTAATATTCCGGGCCCAGCTCGGGGTGTTACAGTTATAATGTTTTTTTGTATTAATAAGCCAAGAGTTAGAGTTTAATTCTAAGTCTAATAAGGAAATTGAATCTATATACAATTAAAAAAACTAATTTAATAAAACAAATAAATTAAAAGGACACGTGTCGATCAAGGATTACGCCACATGTCGTTTCAAGAACATCTCAATCCTGTTTTAGTTTATTGGTAGATATTATATTATTAATTAATATTATTAAACGATAAACAGTAGTTATTTACTATAAATCTATAAAAAAAAAAATAGTATAGATAAAATCATTGAAGCATCCCAGGTTTTACTCAAGGTCTTGAGTTCGATCCTTGGGGATGACAAGTCTTTGGCTTAGATTTATACGCTAAGGTTGACACTAAAAAGATCGATGCTAAATCGGTTGGGATCAAAGAAACGCCGATGGAGTGGTTACGGAGAATCGCCAGTGATTAGAGTAGGATTCCTTCGCCGTCACAACCACCCTCGCACCGCCGGTGTTACGGGTGTCACGGGTGGAATGGGTGTTGGTGATGGATTCGTTGGCAGATAAATTGACGACGGAGATATAATGGCCGGCTACGGAGAAAGTGATGATTATTGAGAGTGATCGACAAACAAAAAAGCAATGCTTTCTTCTTGCAATTTTTTTGGGGTTTATTGATGAGAAGATTGTTTTGGTGAAATGATGGAGTGGTTTGGTGACTTTGGTCAATGTCAATGCATTTAATGTGGTGAAAAAGTGCTTCTGTTTTGTGCGGTCAATTGGGGTTTAATTGTCAAAGTGAACAAATCCAATGCATCAAGGTACAATTTAATTTAGAAAAAATATTTTGGAGAAAAGTATGCAACAAAAGTAATGTAATGTACATTTTGTATTGAGAATTTAATCTTAAGGTCGAGAGATGCAAAACAACAAAGGAATTGAATTTAAGCTATATGGGAATGTTTTTTACACATTTTTTTTATAACTTTACTTGTTTACAACGTTTAAATATATATGTTTTTATTTATTTATACTTATGGACATGCTTTTAGATATCTTTATTATATTAATAGCACTTTTTTTTGTTTTATATAAAATATGTAAGGGTGTGAAAATAGTAAGGATATGTAAGGATGTTTGTATGATTGGAGTAAAATTAATAATTTAATAATTTGTAAAATTTTAAGAATTTGTAAAGATATGATGTGATAATTTCAAGTCGCCTAAGGACATTCTTATCATTGAAAATAATGAATGAGTGAGAAAGAATAAAATACAAAAAAGTAATATAATATTATCTGAGTTACACTTTAACAGAAATCAAATAGTTCTATCTTATGTAATTTAGGGATATATTTCTCATGCATATTAAATATTAGTATTAGTATTAATATAAGTTTATAAAAAAAATGGAAATTCCTTAATATGAGTTTTGTGAGGTCCCAAATACGAGATGGTTAAACCCAGAAGTGTAAAATACAACAAGTCTAATAATCACTAGAATAGTCTTGTATTACTTTGTTTATATACTTGCATTTATATTCAAGTAATACTAGTCCATTCTAGTGATTATTAGACTTGTTGTATTTTACACTTCTGGGTTTAACCATCTCGTATTTGGGACCTCACAATTGGTATCAGAGCAGAAGGCTAAACATTGCCTAAATCTGTTTCTTTGATGGCCAACTCAGAAAATACTCAAGGAAATTTTAATTTTGGTCCTGATCCTAATGCTAATGCTAATGATCAAAATAATCAAAATAATGAACCACCTGTTAACACTAATCCACCACCTCCTCCTCCTACTCCTGTTTCTCCACATGTGCATGTGCACTATTCAAATAATCTTGTTCCTAAATTCAGTGGGAATAGCGATGAATTTGGTACGTGGAAAGCTAGGATAATATTACATATCACAGGTATTGAGAGGAACATGATGAAAATTTTAAATGAAGGACCTTATGTTCCCACATCACCTCTCAATGCTTTTCTTGATCCTACTGGTTCTAGAAGAGGTCGGGAAAAGAGGGAGGAACATTGGTCAGAAGAGGAGAGGAGATTGGTAAATCTAGATACCCTTCTCAAAAACATGATCCTCGGGGCCGTTCCAGAAACCCTAATTCCCACACTAGTTCTTTTTTCTAGTGCTAAAACCATGTGGGATGAACTTTTAAACCAGCATGAAGGAGGAGATGACACCATTGTCACCAGAAAGGTCTCCTTAAATAAGAGGTATGAGTCAATTTTTGCTCAACCTAATGAGTCTCTCACTGGTACTTACACCAGATTTATGAGTATCATAAACCAGTTGAGAGGTCTCGGGGTTGAAAAAGACAAGGATATAATTCTTGAGAAATTTTGTGATATTCTGCCCACCAAATGGTCTCACATGATCCTGGTCTTACGACAAGGTAAAACTCTGCACACACATACTCTTTCAACTTTATATGGAGCCTTCAGGTACACGGAAGAAAATCAGGCTCAAAGAGTTGTGGCAGAATAAGATGCTTATAACCATGCCTCCAGTAGTCCTATTGTGGTTAGTCATACTGAACCACGAAGTACAGCACTGATATCTTCCGAGAATGTATTTTTTATGAAGAAGATGGTGTCTGAACTCATGGATTCTGGAGAATCTAGTCAAATCTCTCCAGACTGTTATGATGAAACTGATGATGATGACCTTGTTGCAATGATTGCTAAAACGTTTAACCGTTTCAAAGCAAGAGCAAATAGGCCATCTGGACAATTTGCATCCAGTTCTTCAACTGATAAGACCAATCTGACATGCTTTAAGTGTGGCAGAAAAAGGTCATTTCATGAAAGAGTGCAAGTCCAGCCAGTTTGTATCCAAGCCTGGTCCATTCTCTTCAAATAATAAGCCTGATGATAGCTATAAATGTAAATACAAAAAGCTTAAGGCTCAAATTGCTCTCATGGCACAAAATATGGAAAATAATAATAAGTGCATGATTGCAACAACTGAAGAAAAATGGATTCCTTCTGATGACTCATCTGCTGATGAAGAAGAAGAAAGAGATTGCCGTTACATGGCTCTGGCAGACGAAGAGCACCTGGTGAAGGAAGATGTCACATCTGGACGATGGGTGGACATTGTTATCAAAAAGGTTAGTGATTATGATACTGCAACTGACCAAAAATTAAAACTGGACATCGCTGAAGCTCTTAATTCTGATTTAATATTTGTTGAAACTGTTAGATCTGACTGTGTAAATGGTCTAGAAACAAATTTTTCTGAAATAACTGTTTTAAAATCAAAATTAAAAGAACTTCAAGACATTGAACTGGCATTTCAAGCCCAGGTTCTGGTAACTGAACAATTGATTCAAGAAAAACAAGATCTTGAAGTCATTTTAGAGAAAGAAAAACTGGTGACTAAATCATGGCTTGAAACCAGAAAGCCATATGATGCTGGAGTAAATCAATTTTCCAAACAAAAACGTGCATATTTGGATGGAAATACTCATGTAGCATCATTAATACCAGTACTTGATCGTTTACCAGAGGGGTTCAGGCCCATCACTGTTTATGATGAGCCTGTAACTCCCAAGGCCAATTGATGTGAAAAATCGAGCTTTAAAAATATAAACAAGAATCACCTAAGAACTCGCTATTACACACTATCGGGCAGTGTACCCGACCGTTTGCAATATAGTTAAAAAGCAAGACCGTGTTCGTTCTCGGGGATTGGATCGAGCTAGTTGTTTAGTAAAATAGTTTGGAAAACAGGTGTTGCTTCGAAAATCCTTTTTGACGATTAAATGAGAATAAATTTGAAAGAACAAATTGCATAAAAGTAAAGAAAGATTTCAAACAATATAGATAAAAGTCATCCACCTTGAATTCACTCGACTTCAAATGTGATTGCGCATCGCTAAGACCAAATTCATTTGAGTTTAAGACAGCCGTGAAAAGAATAATGTGCTTACGTGGTACCACCAACCGTGAACAAATCACCACTTCACCTAATTTACTAGTTAAATTACCCAAGCCGGTACCACCAAAGCTTTAGACAACTTTTCCAATAATCAGTTTAATTGACTATCAAATTACCAATTATTCCTATATAAAAATAACGTGGTACCACCAACCGTTATAAATTACGTTGACAAAATCACTCTTTTCATTAAAATAATATTCACTATCATACCATGAACTAGTGATAATTGCTTATAGACAAACAACCATTTCAAAATCACACATACATTCAACTGGTACCACCAACGAAGAATTTATATGCAACCAATATTATAATAATCATTAAAAAGAATTAAATCATCAAGATCACAGAACAACGATAATTAAATAAACTCATTGAATTAAAAGATATTGCAATCACATCATTCGTCTCGTTTCAACAAGGTGGATGATAAACAATTTAGCCACTCATGATTAAATAACAATAGTAATCGAAATAAGAGAAGAACATATTGTACCAATCGTTTGAGAAAATAGAAAATTGCAAGACAGTAAGTAGATACGATCTAGATGGGTGCGCGTAGATCTTCAATGAATCATACGAAGAAGAATTCTTGCTTAGATCCTTGAAGTATTCCCTTGTAGAGCAGCTCCTAGAAAGAATGTTTGATAAGTTGGGAATTAGGGTTGAGTTTGCTATTTATACCCTCTTCAAATCTGATGCAAAAAGCTGCCAAAACCCTTCAGCCCCGTGTACTCACTGCGGCGCAGTGGTTTGTGCAATCCATCACTGCGGCGCAGTGAGGTGTTGTTGACTTTGACCTTCAAGGGACTGCGGCGCAGTGGCTAAGCCAACCACCACTACGGCGCAGTTCATTTCCACGTCTTTCTTTTTCCTTATGTGACTGCGGCGCAGTCATCTCCTTGCATTCCCCACTGCGGCGCAGTGGGGTGAATTCAATTAATGTCCGTGGATAATGGCTGCGGCGCAGTGGGCTAGGTGCATCCCCACTGCGGCGCAGTCATGTGCCTGTGAACAACAATTCTTCTTTACAATCTTGAACTTGCTTAAACTCGCCGTCTCTTCCTCTTAAACCAACTCTCGATTATCATAAATCACTTCTTGACCAAAGATCATCCGAAAATGTGCCAAATGAACGCGGAACCTGTTCAGAGCCTGAAAACACTAACAAACACCATAAACGCGCCAAATGCACATAAAATCTACTTAAAACATATAAATAAATGGTCAATAACGATGTGGGTAATGGGTATAAATTAGTCACATCACCAATATTTTCCCAGTTCAATCCCTAGAGGTTAAGACTGAAGCATTCCAGATGACTGCTCCAGTTCAAAAGGTCAATCTGAAGAAACCTTTGCCTCATACCAATCCCCTACCTAAGCCTATAAGGGAGGGTCCAGTGAACCCATCAGTCGATGGGTTCCCAAATCTAACTGATAATATCTGGTGGATGTGCAGGGCGATCGTAAGAAATATATCTGGTATCTTGACAGTGCAGCTGGCAGGACGATGACTGGATGTAAAACTCTGCTGGAGGAGTTCACCATTTCTGATGGACCCTCCATTACTTTTGGAAATGATGGTTGTGGAAAGACTGAGGGATACGGTGTTCTGAACAATGGACAAGTCAAGTTCAGACGTGTTGCATTTGTGAATGGTTTGAAATATAACCTGATCAGTGTAAGCCAACTGTGTGATGATGGATATCAAGTTCTATTCAATATTGCTCATGGTATCGTATTCAACAAGGACTGGAAGGTAGTGTTGATTGCTCCCAGAAAAGGGAATGTGTACGTGCTGGATATGGAAAGCTCTCCTTCTGAGCAGTGTTTCTATACTCAAGCTGATGAAGACACAAACTGGTTATGGCATAAAAGGTTATCCCATTTAAATTTCAAGAATATTAATAAGTTGTCCAGAAAACAACTTGCAGATGGATACCTTCAGTTTCCTTCAAAAAGGAAAGGCCATGTCCAGGATGTGAGATGGGAAAGCAAAAACGTACCAGTTTCAAGACCAGACAGAATTTCAGCATATCTGAACCTCTCCATATGCTTCATATGGACCTCTTTGGTCCAGTGAATGTTCAGACTCGTGCTGGTAAAAGATACACCCTGGTTATAGTAGATGAATTTTCCAGATATTGTTGGGTTATCTTTCTCAAGTCTAAAAGTGAAGCTGCTGCTGAAATTATCAGTCTTATCAAGCAAATTGAGCTCAAGTACAGTCGAAAGGTGTGTCAGTTAAGAAGTGACAATGGAACAGAATTCCAGAATGCAACTCTGGAGTCATTCTGTACTGACACTGGCATCTCTCAGAATTTCTCATCAGCCCGCTCTCCAGAACAGAATGGAGTGGTGGAAAGGAAGAATCGAACGCTGATAGAAGCTGTCAGGAGTATGCTTGCTGAATCTGGTATGTCTACCAGTTTCTGGGCTGAAGCAATTGCTACTGCTTGCCACACCCAGAACCGGTCAGTGTATGTGAAGCGACACAAAAAAAGACAGCCTACGAAGTCTTAAGAAATAGAAAACCAAATATTGGTTATTTTCACGTTTTTGGATGTACAGTTTACATCCTGAACGACTCCAGTCAGCTAGGCAAATTTGATGCCAAAGCTGATGAAGGGTATTTCTTAGGCTGTTCAGCCATTCGCAAGGCCTTCAGAGTCTACAACAAGAAACTGGAGAAGGTCCATGAGTCAATTCATGTCACATTTGATGAATCAAATGCTGCAATCAACAAGAAGCCAGCCCTTGACACTCCCCAGTAACTCCAATTGTCTTCTGTGAATCTGATCCTATCAACTACAATAAAGAAGATTCAGAAGACACAGTTTCCAGTCATCCTGATCTAGAACCTGTTCAGAAAAAGAAACGCTCCAGTGGTACTCCATTTTATCCTTCCATTATTTTCAAACTACCCTCTGAAATTAATATTGGATCAGATGTTCGTACTACTCCCCCAGTATCAGTATCAGTTGAAAATATACCAGAAATGTCTTCAAATGAAGAATTCTATACTGAACCAGTACTTCAAGAAATACCTTCAAATGAGGAATTTCATGATGCAAATCGTGATTTAAATGAATCAGATGAAGATGCTGAAGTAGTCTGGGAAGATCCTCCTCCTAAAGCAACACTAGAGGAGACTCAACTGAATTCTTGCACTGATATTATTGTCAGTAACAATCCTGGTCAGTACTCCAGATGGACAAAAGCTCATCCTATTGATCAGATCATAGGTGACCCCAGTAGAGGAGTTCAGACCAGAAGAGCCTCCAGTGATCAATGCTTATATGTCAGTTTCTTATCACTGAATGAACAAAGAAGATTGACGAGGCTATGGAAGATCCAAGCTGGGTGACTGCTATGCAAGAAGAGCTTCACCAGTTTGAAAGGAACAAGGTCTGGTATCTCGTTCCTTTCCCAGTTGGAAAGAAAGAACCAATTGGAACAAGATGGGTCTTCAGGAACAAGGTAGATGAAGATGGCCACGTAATCAGAAACAAGGCCAGACTGGTAGCACAAGGCTACTGCCAGTCAGATGTTGATTTTGATGAATCATTTGCTCCAGTGGCTAGACTTGAAGCGATCAGAATATTTTTATCATTCGCTGCTTATCATCAGTTCAAGGTCTACCAGATGGATGTAAAGAGTGCTTTCTTGAATGGAAAGCTTGAAGAAGAAGTTTATGTCAGACAACCACCAGGTTTCATTGATGAAAAGCATCCACATTGGGTATATCGTCTGGACAAAGCGCTTTATGGCCTCAGACAAGCCCCACGTGCCTGGTATGACACTCTGACTAAACATTTATTGAAAAATGGTTTCAAAAGAGGTGCAATTGACAATACCTTATTATTCTTCATGAAAAAGGTAATCTGTTAATGGTACAAATTTATGTTGATGATATTATTTTTGGGTCTACTGATGAAAACATGTGCAATAAATTTTCAAAAATAATGTCAACTGAATATGAAATGAGTTTGATGGGTGAATTAACATTTTTTCTAGAACTCCAGATTAAACAGACCAAAGATGGTATTTTTATTAATCAAAAAAAATATGTTAGAGATCTTTTAAAGAAATTTGATATGAACTCTTCACCATCTAAACCAACTCCAATTTCTGCACCACTGACACTGGACTCAGATCCAGATGGTAAACCAGTGAACACCACTGTCTACAGAGGCATGGTTGGTTCACTGATGTATTTAACTGCCAGTAGACCAGATATTATGTTTTCAACATGTTTATGTGCCAGATATCAGTCTAATCCAAAGGAATCTCATATGCTTGCTGTGAAGCGCATACTGAAGAACCTTAAGGGTGTCCCCAGTTTGGGTCTTTGTTATCCCAAAGGCTCAGGCATGGATCTAATGGGTTATTCAGATTCAGATCATGCAGGTTGTAAGATAGACAGGAAATCCACTACTGGTGGATGTCATTTCCTTGGTGGCAAACTGGTCAGCTGGACCAGTAAGAAGCAAACTTCAGTTTCATTGTCCACTGCTGAAGCTGAATACGTATCTGCAGCCAGTTGTTGTGCTCAGATACTCTGGATGAAGAACCAGTTGCTTGATTATGGTATTAAGTATTCAAAGACCCCAATCTTTTGTGATAATATCAGTGCCATTGCTATCTCGAACAATCCAGTCATGCACTCCAAGACGAAGCACATTGATCTCAGGTATCACTTCATTCGTGATCATATTATGAAAAACAACATTGAACTCCATTTTATCCCCACTGACAAACAACTCGCTGACATTTTTACTAAACCTCTGGAAGTCAAAACTTTTGAATATCTTGTTGGTGAGTTGGGAATGTTAAACCCTTAAATCTGGAACCTTGGTATTGAACGCCATTGTGTACTATCAGGGATCCTTGATTTAAAGATTTATAAATTTATGACTGCTTAGATATCGAACGCCATTGTGTACTATCTTTGCATTAATAAATTTCTGGATCAACATTCCAGAGGGAAAGACTTTGAAAGATATAATTTTGTTCTTAAAAATGTTTTACTTTTCAGGGGGAATTTATTAATTTATTTTCTCACTGAACAAATTCTTCAGAAAAATATTACTGGTACTTTGTAAATGTGTCCCTCTCACTGGTTAGATAGGTTGAAGTGCATGTTTGAGGTGACTTTTTGTCTCCTTGTAAATGTGTCCCTCTCATCTGTCTGTATTAATTGACGTGCATGTTTGAGGTTACTAGTCTCTTTCAAAATGGTTTTCACTGGTACTTTACTGGAGTGTTCCTCCAGTGTACCATCAGTGCATGCTTCACTGGACTAATCCACCAGTGATACTGGAGTGTCCAGTCAACCTCCAGATGCATTGATATGTCAGTCATAATATTTTTAATACTTGGTCATTGTGCGTGCCACGTATGCAAAATCTTTTCATTTCAGGGACTATAAACATGTTCAAAGAACCTGGTAATAATCCATATCGCTAACCATATCGCAAATTTCAATTCTTTTGATTTCAAAGACCTAATTTTTATAATAATCAATCTCACAACATATGCCAAAACTCATTTCACTTCCAAGTCTATCTAATTCAATTAACAATACTGAAATCAAACTTGAAATGGAATTTAATCAAATCAAAAGTTTATAGAAAAAGTTTACTTACCACTTTTTGATGTTCTTGAAGGAAAATGATGAAGATGATGATGATAAACCCTAATTATTATAGTTATAAAACCCTTTCTTTTAATCTCCCTTTTGATTCCTCCTTGCCAAATCAATTTAGAAAATAGAGTGTTTTTGTATGTGTGTGTCTTGTGGGTGTGTTCGATCCAGGCAAAAAGAAAAGGGGGGGGGCTGCTTTGGTGGTCATTTTCCTGCCACAAACAAAAAGGAGCGGCCCATGTGGCTATCTTGGTATATTAATACCCTTAGTTTGGTAAAATGCTTACGATTAAATACCGTATGACTAAAAGGTTATAAATTAAAGTAAGGTATTTTCCCTCGTGTCATTTTAGTTAAGACAAGTCAATAAAACTTCGACAAACTAAACTTTAAAATATTAAGTCTAGACAGTCTATTTATTTTGTACAAGACATAACCTTTAAATATTTATTTAAAGTTATTTTTAAAGACTCGGCATTCGTCTAGATAGCTAATAGTCTACGTCATCAAGATACGTCTAATTTGACTAAGTCAAAAGTCCAAAAGTCTAATAATTTCCACGTCTAATGACTGTCTAATTGAGATTAAGACTAATCCGATGTTAATTAATTACGAGTTGTCACATGTTTCTTGTAAAATAACTGAAGGGTTAGTGTAAGGTCTCAAAAATCGTATTCAAGGTTACCAAAGCCTTTTTGTAAATAAGTTGTAATTTATTCTTATTGTCATAAACTTTTTATTTTATTTTATTCTCACATATGCAAACTATAAAAATGAAGCAGAATTGTTGTGGAGCCGATAGGACTATAGGGAGAGAGTTGAGCTTTTTGGCAGTAATATACGCTGTCAAACATAGTCACATGGCTTTTCCTAAGTTTAACTAACCAGTCCATGTTGGTTTATCTAATAAGGTCCAAACATATAACCTCTATAATGTACTTCTTCACCACTTCACAAGTAGATCGAAAAAGTAAAAACCACAAATTAATGAAATACTGGATCCGGATTGAGAGCTGCGTATATGAAGTTGCCATCCATACTTATTACAACACTGAAAATAGGAAATAATCCATCAATACTTATTACATAACTCAAAGTGGGGAATTAGTTCATCCAACAGTCAGAAAACTAAAAAGTTTTATGTCACCCATAACAGTCTTACCTTTTCAATCAAGGGGATCTAATGCTTCTGTAGGAACACAACAGTGGCTTGAAGAATGAAACATAAGGCAGCGCTCAAGATACCGATGGATGCCGGTATCTTTCATTCCGGGGTCAAGCCCGCAACAACAGATACCCTACCGAACCCAAGGCTGGCTTTAAATAAAGCCCAAACAGAACGGAGTTAGCTAAGGAGCTAAAGAAGTGGGTAGTGGTCGCGGGCAGGCGAACCCATTTCATAAAGGATCCCATGGGTTCGCCTGCCCGCGACCACTACCCACTTCTTTAGCTCCTTAGCTAACTCCGTTCTGTTTGGGCTTTATTTAAAGCCAGCCTTGGGTTCGGTAGGGTATCTGTTGTTGTGGGCTTGACCCCGGAGGGAAATCTATCTTGAGCGCAACCTTATGTTTCATTCTTCAAGCCACCGTTGTGTTCCTAAAGCCTTGAAGCATTAGATCCCCTTGATTGAAAAGGTAAGACTGTTATGGGTGACATAAAACTTTTTAGTTTTCTGACTGTTGGATGAACTAATTCCCCACTTTGAGTTATGTAATAAGTATTGATGGATTATTTCCTATTTTCAGTGTTGTAATAAGTATGGACGACTCTTGTCCATTGAATCTTATTTTCTAGCAATTGATGCTAAAAAAAATAGTTTCCAACTGCCTTTGATAGGTTTCGGTTTTTAAGACCTTCTTTATGTTGTAAGATTATGTGGCTATCTTTTTATCTTCACAAATCATCATTTTGCATGTGTAAATTTTTTAAGTTTTTCATTTAACTTTCTCATTAATTATATACTCCAACTCATCAATCTTAATCCTAATCACTAACAAATTAACAATAAACCGATGTCAAATAATATAGTTGTTATCTCAAATAATAATAATGAGATAGGTCATAAATATTAAATGATTGCATCCTTTCCTAGATCATTTCAATCCGAAAAGCTGAATGATTATTTTAACGTTTCGGCAACATAGTTTTATTAATATTTAATATTGTAACTAATTGTTATATTCACGAAAAAATGACAGTTATACAAAAGATTAGGATTCTTAAGTGAAAGTTTTAATTCTCAAATTTATAAATCTTTTAAGCTAAGAACATCATATGAAAGGTGCATAATCATTGACGTTGTGTAAATCACCAATGTGTAGTGCCCAAATTAATGGTGCATCATTCCTTACTCAATTAAAATTCTTCAACTCAAAACTTTCTAAAACTACCCAAATCTTATTCAATTTGGTGGCATCACGCCATCACCTACCAAATCCTACCCAATTTATTTTTCTTTTTCATATAATTTTAAAAACATAATTAAACAATATTGAAACAAAACTAATACTATTTTATTTTTTAATTTTCAAAACTTTAAACTTATGTTATATAATTAAAAATGATCATTTTGCAAGGACCAAACATGGATAATTGAAAACCAAAAAAATAATAATATGAAAATGCAGAGACCAAACATGCTAAGTAAAGTGGTTGTCTTCTACATTACACATCTATAGCAAAAAAATATTCTATATATATACCCATATATTTACACATGTCAAAAAGCCCTCCATGAATTTTATGGTTTGTGAGAGCAACATCATCTAACTTAGATGATGTTAACATCATCTAAGTTATCAGATATATATATATATATATATATTAAACATGGAGAATTAAAAACACAAAATACCGTTGGGGTGGGGGAAAAAGCTTTCAACGTATTTTACAATGCTTGTGGAGTGCCTTATTTCAGGTCAAACAGGTCATATGGGTTGTGGGTTGGTGGGTTGGCAGGTTGGTGAGTAGATTTCAGGTCAAATGGGTCATGGGTTGACGGGTCAAATGGGTTAGTGGGTCGACCTATTAAAAAAAATTATATAAATTTAATTATTTTTAGGTTGGAGGGTCGGACTGTAACCAAAGGTGTCAACCTGAATCCAACCCGAAAAAAATATTGGCACTGCCGATCTTGAATATTCATTCCATTGAATATCATCCATCTCTTTTCCACTGGATTTGATGCATGCTTGATGCCATTTGAGAGCCCTTCCATCCATATAAATTGCAGCATAACGGACCTAGTTTTCAGGTGTGTCATCAATGGTAAAATTTAAAGAAATGCTCACACTTATACTTCCACTCTTCTATATCTTCTCCTTCAAATGTTAGAAAATCTAACTTTGCTAGCCGATTATTACAGATTCTTTTACGTTGTGATCTCACCACCAAAGCTTTGTTTCTTCATGGTCACCATTCGAGTTCACAAAGTTTGGAATTTATTTCTGAATGAACTCATCTCATTCTGTGTTGTTGATACTTATTCGCCAATCGTCTGTTGTCCTTTGTCAATTTTTCCATTTGATTTGGAGTACCCATAGTTGATTTAATTGATAATTGACGGGAATTCAAAACTTTTCTAGAAAGTTGTTGTCGCAATCAAGCGCTCGCCGAGGATTCGACGACTCTCATACCACTTGATAGGAGTGGAATAGTATTTTTGAGAAGAAATGATTTTAATCACAAAACAATAACTGCCTTTGTTGATTGATATTAGTTGTATATATATAAGAGATTCAGTAACTAACTTTCCCGCCTATTTCTAGAGTCAACTACCATTTGTAATGTTACCAATCTAGCCATTCACTTATTACATTAATTCATTTCATTCCTATTATGTTTAACTATATATGTAACATGACCGAATAAGTACAGTTCATATATTCTCTATACATATTGAATTATACAAAAACAAATAACACACAAAAGCACTATCCTTCAAAATCAAAAAACTTATATATCTTTGCAAATGTGCTTATATAGTATTTGTTACAATATCAAGCAAACTTCGAATACCTTGGACAAGTTGTTTTCAACACCTACGGAAAGTGGCATCTTGATACTGTAGTTGGAACCGGTTCACACCTACTATGATTAACAAATTAGGTGTTTGTGGATGGGTGCTCGTAGGAGCGATGTTGGGCCAGGTATCAACATAAATACTTTATTCAAGTTTTTAATATTGAGAATAAACTGAAATGATGACACAAGTTTTCTAATATTATCTTTGATATTGAGAGCCGTTGAGTTGACTTTTGTCTGGAGTTCGTGTATTCAAATTAACCACCGCAATATGTCATGCAAGAAATCAACCAATGCTGCCACGTCACCTCGTGCTGTTGCTGCTCCAGAGGCTTGGGCTTTTTGAAATATAAACAGTGCAGGACAGCACATGCGCTGATGAATATCTCTTAGACTGCCTCCAATGGGAGATTTGTAGCAAATTTGTAGCCTATGTGGCAAAAATTTGGCCTATGTGGCATCAAAAATCTCCTTTCTCCTCTCTCCAAAATCCTTCCCCACAAATTCCCCACAAATCTCCTCTCTCCTCTCCCCTCTCTCACATATATTATATATATTATTATTTAATAGTGGGTGTTTGTAGTAAGAATGTGATTTTTGGCATTGGGGTCAAAAAGGTGTTTGTAGTAAGAATTTATGAAAAGCTGATGTGGCATGCTGAGTGGACAAATTTGTAGTAAGAATTGATGGATGCATTGGAGGCAGTCTTACTGACCTCGTGCTGTTGCTGCTCCAGAGGCTTGGGCTTTTTGAAATATAAACAGTGCAGGACAGCACATGCGCTGATGAATATCTCTTGCTCAGTAAGACTGAAAACACTAACTGTGAATTTCCAATCATTGTCGTTATCGAAACTTGAGACATTGATCTTCGCGAGCATCTTATCCCCTTCTACTACAGTAAAGTTGTCTTCCTTCCTTACGATTTTCAGATCCACACCTTTTCCTTCAGTAACAGTCAATTTAGCTCTCGAACCAGCTTTCGTATGCTTCACTTGAAACTTCCCCTGGCCACATATCCTTTTCATTCAGACGACCATTTCTGTCTTTTGAGTGTTATCACGTTCTTGCCCGGAACTTCCGGCAGAAGTTGAAGGTTGGTCTAAATTTCATGGAATTCGAGTATACATCGTACATTTCACCATCAGTCACTCCATCACTCGCAGCAGATGATCCAAACAGGAACTACCGCGCCGCCGCCATTGAGTGTTTGACACAAACCTAATTCTTGCTAACCACCCTTTTAACCTAGATAACAATTTACATTTTCAATCTACTTTTTCCTCATTTTCAAAAAGGTTCAATACCGTTTTACAAAAGTTTAATCGATTCGTTAGTTTTGACTTAGCTTTTTTGTCTTAACGATGCATCAAAGATAAATTCCATTATAATTTTTTTCATAATTTTTTTCTAACCTGATTTTTTTCGGGTTGGGTCGAGATTGACAGTCCTAGATATTAGCATGAGGGTTAGAAGAAAATTATAAACAAAATATCATGGAAATAATAATCTTTGATGCATCGTTAAGACAAAAAAGTTAAGTCAAAACTAACGAATCGTTACACTTTTGTAAAACGGTATTGGACATTTTTGAAAATGAGGAAAAAGTAGATTGAAACTGTAAATTGCTATCTAGGTTAAAAGGGTAGTTAGCAAGAATTAGGTATTTGTCAAACACTCAATGGCGGCGGGCCGACAGTGTTTGGATCATCTGCTGTGAGCTGTGAGTGATGGAGTAACTGATGGTGTAATGTACAATGTGTAACACCCATCGTTTATAAAATATGGATTTCCAAAAAATTTGCCTAACGGCGTCAAAACATGCGGAAGCATTTAATAAAACGTTTACAATTCCTACTGGAATTGTTATGTAATAAAATTGGTGTTACGAATCTATACCATAGCAACAATAAAGGAAATCCACAAATGTCATCAACTACATAAATGACAAATAAGTCAATATATGGTCATGTCTTGTAAAACCCAAGACATTACTATAATCACAATAAAGGTTCATAAATGTCGTCTAAATAGGTGATGTCACTAGCAGGTAGCTAAGCATCTTTAAACGTCTACCCAACCTCACATGCATCTCACCAATCTTCAAACACCAACCTAGGAAACACAACATATTTCAACAAAACAAGGGTTAGCTTTAAAAACTAAGTAAGATAACCACAGGTTGTATAAAGTGGTTGCTAGTTCAAACATCTTTTAAAACTATCATACGCATGTTAAGTAACACAACACAACAACAACAACAACAAGCATTAGGAATATCATATCCCTAAATGTGCCTAGCAACCTCATCAATCGACAATAAGCATCTCAACAAATCAACATCAAGTTATGCCACAACAAAGCCAAGTAACGTATGTCACTTGTTATCGACAATATAAATTGTGTGAAGGCGGTCCATTGACCTTTAGGGAGCCTCACACCCGACATGATGGGTAGACCTTTCGGTGGTCCATCGGCATCGTTACGGATAGCATAACCAATCCACGAGTAAACCGGCATCGACAAAAATGGCCAGCCCACGCCATCCGGTAAACCCCAACAACAGACTGAGTCGAATGGGGGTTATCATGATTACCCCAAGCGACAACGACAATAGCATACTAGCCAAGGCTAGCATGGGTTAAGCTTAACACTTTCGACAATAATTATACTCGAGTATCATCATCAACAACAATACAACTTTTAGGGCCCTTAACGTGCGCGTGACATGGCAATCCTACCAAATCTAGTGTACTAGATGTACAAGCCAACATGTATCCAACTAAACATCAATCTCAATCATTTCCAACATCTAAGCATGCATATCAAGTATAACGACAAATAAAAAGATCATTAGCATGCATAAACAACACCCAAGTGACCTCCCATGAGTTCCCATACCCAACATACGTACGAAAGGGCTTTAACAAACATTTATTATAAAAGTTAAGTTTTCGTTGTGTCCCTCGTGTCAAAAGGTAGTTATCTTACCTCTCAGAGCTTCTTAAACAACAAACAATGTGTTACCAACCAACCTTGGTATGTGTCGCCGACAACCTATGATCAATATATAATTAATAAATATCAAACATCTCTGATTATACAATTTAAATGATTTCCATGACGCCCAAACAGCATGGACTCACACATACGACTCCACAACAAAACTAGTCTAGACGAATTCAGCATTGCGCGTATGTGAAAACCATGTTTTTCACAAAACATTACCCAACCTATTAACAACTATTATAAGACATTAAACATATCTCTTTTATCTAACAATATCCTTTGAAATCACCTCAATACGATTTTTCATTGATTTTCTATGATTTTTTGAACATTGCCTTGTTGAACTCGTCTGGAATCTGACCACTTTTAGAAATCAGTGTTTTCGGAGAATTACGAAGCAAAATCAGGGAAAACTTTCTTCTGGACGAATTTAGGAGACACCTAGACCTTTCCAAATATGTAAGGAACGACCTCTATAGATTTATAATGAATTAGTTATGATTTTTGTAAAACAGATAAGATTTCAGCCCTACAAAACCCTTGTTTTCAAACAACTCGACCACCAAACGGATCCAACATCTCAACCCAGACTTTCAGAACCTATATACACATAATATATGACCTAATTGATGGTTTGAAACCATCTCTTGATCCATGGATCATATACATCTTGTATAGATCACATAAACAACAACAACAAGGTACTCAATCCCGACATAAGTCGGGCTACGAGGGAGGTATGATGTAGACAGACCTTACCCCTACACAAAGGTAGGGAGGCTGCTTCCAGATCCACCGAGGTGGAAGGGACCTCCGGCCCGGGTGAAAAAAATAGGGTTAGATCCACCGGAGTGGAAGCCTTAACCGGATGGTGATAATCTCGATCTCGAACTCTCAATCTCTAGCTCGATCCCAATCTCCGGTGCACAAGTTCCGATCTCAGATCCGGAAAATGTGACCGTTAGAGAGGGAGAGGTAGAGAGAGAGGGCAGAGAGAGAAACACATGGTTTTAAGAAATACGGATAAATATACATCTTGTATAGATCACATAAACCCCAATTATCGCTACAAAATCGAATCATGCTATCACCAATCACCCTCTTGGGTTATGGACCAGATATGAACCATAGAAACACTCAATAATAATCAGAAATAGATGTGTAAATCAATCCATACCTGAAAGGGATGATAAACGGATCAAAAGACAAGCAAAAACCCTTCTGAAATCACCCGAAATCGACTAGAAATTGAGGAATTGACCTAGGTTTTGTGTGAAGGATTTTTCTAGGGTTTTTAATCTAATTTCTCAGCCTTATGGTCGACCTCCATGCCCTATTTATGCTGAAGTAACTTTAAAAACTTTACATCTAGGCCCTCGTACTTCCTTACAACTCGTTTCGTCACTTAACTACTCGTTTAACGCATACGGGAACACTTAACGACTCTTAAATCCTATCGGGAACACTAAATGACTTTATTAATCATTATAAACTTTATTTTCATCACTTTAACACAATATCCCATGTTAATCATTTAATTCACACAAACACGTATAAATCACATATTAACTAACGGTCACTAACGACAAGTCAACGGTCAACGTCAAAAAGTTTTGGGATGTTACACAATGTACATTCGAATTCCATGAAACTGGAGACGAACCTTCCAAATCTGCCGGAAGTTCCCGGCCACGAAGTGATAACACTTAAAAGACAGAAATGGTCGTCTGAATGGAAAGGATATGTAGGCAAGAGGAAGTTTCAAGTGAAGCATAAGAAATCTGGTTTGCGAGCTGAATTGACTGCTACTAACGGAAAAGGTGTGGATCTGAAAATCATAGGGAAGGAAGACGAGACTGGAAGGGGGTAAAATGCTGGCGAAGATCAACGTCTCAAGTTCTGATAACGACAATGATAGTAGATTCACAGTTAGAGTTTTCAATCCGTCTTAGGAGTTTTCGAAAAGCCCAAGCTTCAACAGTAGCAAAAGTAAGAGAACGTGGCAGCATTGGTTGATTTCTAGCATGACATGCTATGGTGGTTAATTTGAATCCAAGAACAACAGGCAAACGTCAACTCAACGGCTCTCAATATCAAAGATAGTGTTAGAAAACTTGCATATCATCATTTCAGTTGATTCTCAATATTAAAAACTTGAGTAAAGTATTTATGTTGTTACCTACCCTAACATCACTTCTACCGCCTCCATTCCTCCAACCCCCCATCCACAAACACCTAATCTATTAATCATGGTGGTGTGTGAAGGAGTTCCAGTTCCAATTACAGTATCAAGATGCAACTTTCCGTACGTGTTAAATACAACTTGTCCAACGTATTCGAAGTTTGCTTGATATTGTAACAAATACTATATAAGCACGTTTGCAAAGTTATATAAGTTGTTTGATTATGAAGGGTAGTGCTTTTGTAAGATTTATGTTTTGTAAATTTAATATGTATAGAGAATATATCAACTGTATTTGATTCGGTCATGTTGCATAGTTAAACAGAATAGGCATGAAACAAATTAATGTAATAAGTGAATGGTTAGATTGGTAACATTACAAATGGTAATTAACTGTAACATCCTACATTTTTAGACCAATAAAAGTTAACCTTTATTATACTTTTGTCTTTAAAATAATTTCCTATTATTTTATTTTTAGATATGGGGCTAAATTAGTTGGAACCTAAGTGGATAGCAGAGATTTTACCCACCTATTTTCATTTGACGCGTGGCATCATTAAGTGAAGCCATACAAACCCATTCTGACTCATGTCTCCATCTATCTTCTTCTTAACTTTCTTTTTCTCTTAAACATTCATTCAAGTAATTTCATCCTTAATTCAATCAAAGAAAATCTCCTAAGTCGTATTAATAATAACACTTAAGTATTAATCATCTAATTTTAGGAGAAATTGTGAGTGTGGGTGTGTGTGGGTCAAAACACTCAAGAAAGGAGAAGAGGGAAATTTGTAATTCTTCCATCCTATTTGTTATTGTTCAAAGGTATCATTTTTATTTCATTATCAATTTCAATTAGGGTTCTTGAAAGAATGGGAATTTGGGGATTTTGATGGAATTGAATATTTTGTTATTAAGCCCTAATATTATGGTCAATTACGGACCATGCAACATTATTGTTGTTTTCCCCAATTCCATTTTAGTTGATTTTGTTATTGAGTTGAAAGTGATAAAAATGTTGTTTGTGACTGAAGGGAGTCGCCCAGAACACCGGCCCCGAGGGCGAACCGGGTGTCCGGCGAACCTCACAAATCGCCCAAAGGGGCTTTGACCAACGCGTGAACCAAGGCAAAAGTGAACATTGAGGGGAGAAAAAGAGGGTACCGGCTAATTTTATTACTCCCTCCGTCCCATTTTAGTTGTCCACTGTTGACTTTCAAAGTCTTTTTGTCTCAACTTTGACCGCAAATATTTTTGTTTATATTCTATAACACTTGATATAAAATATATAAATAAATTTGATTTTAAACGAACTTTTCAATGATATAACTTTCATCAAGTATTATATAATACAAACAAAAATATTTACGGTCAAAATTGAAGCAAAAAGACTTTAAAAGTCAACAGTGGACAACTAAAATGGGACGGAGGGAGTATTTATTTATATATAGTGTGTGGAGAGTATGAAAAAAAATAACTTACCATGGGAATTCATGGAATATGGCCGGAAGTAAGGCTGTGAAATGGAGGTGGGGTGAAAAGCTCATTTCTTGTTGTTGTGAAATAAGATGAAGAAAACAAAAAGAATGGCTTATCTCTTTACTCACACTCTCACAGCCACATGTTGCTTTTTTTGGCTTATCTCTTTATTTATTTGAGAGATCATATTATTAGTTGTTTGTTTTTCAACAACAGTTATTATTATTATTTGTTATAATTATCATTATTTATATTAAAAAAGAAAACGAGAAAACGAAAATTAATCATTGGTAGTATCACATGGCGCAATTCGCCCCACCATAAAAAACCCACTCATGGGCAACTCTTTCTACCCCACATGCCACATGGCACAAGTCTCCGCTCCCTCCCCCATCACCACTCCTCTTAGTCTAATGTACTTTTTCACCACTTCACAAGTAGATCGAAAAAGTAAAAACTACGAAATATTAGGAATTAATGAAATATTGGATCCGAATTGAGAGTTACGTATATGAAGTTGCCACAATTTCCAACTCATTTCCCGCATTTCCACCTTATACAAATGAAAATAGTAAACATATACCAGTGACAATTAATGAACTGGGAGCTAGGCAAAATACACGATACCAAAAATTAATCTCCTTAGAATAATGGTATCAATTGTAGTTTACAATGCTGATCCTTTCGGCTTAGGCAAACCATGGTTTTAATCTAGTTTGTAATGCTGAATATATGTAAAATTGTTTATCAAATATAAAATCAGCATTCCATCATCTTTCACTTGTTGATACTTGTAAGTGCAAGCAACTTCTACTCAGCTAAGTCTCCTCAGCGAATAGGGGGAGATTGTTGAGTCATGGATTCGCTGAAAGACTCAGCGAGTAACTTTGTCAGCGAGCCGTCAGCGATCGTTTATTATCTTCAAGTTAAGGATAAGTTCAATGACTCACCACCATGTTTTGTAAGTCAAATATGAGCGGGAAAATGAAGATAAGAAGGCTGGTCCCCAAGGACACGTGTTGATCAAGCAGAATGAAGACATGTGACGTTGTACCAAAATGGTACTAAGGTGTTTCTCTTTCATACCCGTTTTGGGAAAGAAACAAGATGGAGAAAGAGATTACTGCAGACCAGTCTTACACACCAATAGATGGTTGACAACCTTCATGTGTCAACATCTATTGGGTTGTCATGTGATGCTTCTTCTCTCCTATATAAAGCATCACTTGACCTAGCCGCAACTCGGTTGGTGTGTTCCACATTTACACTTAGTGTGTTTTTCTCTTCTTGTATAATTGTTAAGTTTTTAGTGTATCAAAAACTTAACAATATTTTCTCTTTTCTTTCTTTGTAAATCGACCATGTATTCACCGTTTAATCAATGTTACTTATGATTAAACTTTTTTACTTTCTCGTCTTATGTTCTTAGAGTAATTTACATTAGTTGTTAATTACATAATCTGTGCAAACTTGGGACTTTCACTTAGTGAGTATATCAATATATATACATACACTACTAGAAACAGGGCTATCCTTGACCCGCTTTTTATGACCCACGCTAATAGATGACGCGCAAAGTGAGAAGTCATAAAATAAGGGTCATTACGAGTAAATTTACAGTTGGAGATGACGCGTTTTCAGAAACGTCATAACATATGGGTCATAACGTGTTTTACTTATGTTTTTTTTACAATCTCTGCCTTAATATTTTTTTTTTTTTCCAAAATTTGAACTCCCTCATATCTATTGAAACCCACCCTCTTATCTCATTACCACATCGTCACTTCTCAGATCTCAATCCACCACCACCTCCTGGTCACTTCTCAGACGTCAATCGATTCACCACCACCACATCGTCAATCGATCCACCACCACCTCCTGGTCACTTCTCAGACGTCAATCGATTCACCACCACCACATCGTCAATCGATCCACCACCACCACATCGTCAATCGATCCACCACCACCACAACGCTACTCGCTCACCAGCGTCGCTAAATCGAAGCAGATTGTGTTGGATATCAATGGTTCCAGGTTCTTTTCTTCTATTCTTTTGCCATAATCGGTTCTGAAACTCGCTAAATCGATTTGCCCTAATTTTGTCTCACAATCGATTTGCCCTAATTTTTCTTCAATCGATTTGTCCTAATTTTTCTTCAATCGATTTTTCTAGTGTTTATATTACAACAGCTTATCCGAAAAGGAGCAGATTGCTGCTCGTTCAGAGACAAGATTCGAGATGTGCATTTTGAAAGTGATTTATTTGATACTGGTTTTGAAAGTAATTATATTTTGAGTAACTTATTTTCGTTCTCATGGATCTATGTGATACTACTTCTGTAAGTGTGTGTTGGTAGCCTAATTAACTGGATTTGTACAGTCCTTCATACATCTTATTATAAATCTGTAAGCCGAAGCCTTATGTTCATCTTGTTACTTTCTGCGTGTACTATTGTGCAGCCAGATGATACTAATATTGCGAACTGGTCACACCAAGCTGTGGACTTCATTCTGGGTATCTCTTTTTTGTTTAATATCAGTGGTCTCTTAAGGTTTTTACAATTCCCAATTGGATTTCTTTAGTTATGCTTGTGCTATATGTTACTAATATAAAATTGGAATGGTGTTTCATATAGCTGATATGGTGATGTAGTTCTATAATATTTTAGGAATCAAGAATATGGAGGTATGAACCATATAACAGATCTTGTTCAAGTAAGGTCGTAGCATAGTGAGCATGTCCATTGCGTTCATATCATATCAATATGATTATGTTCAATGCGTTCATTATTATCATTGAACATATATTGTTGTTAGTTTGTACTTGTAACATAATGAGCATGTATGCATGTTGCAGTTTGCTTGATTTTGATCTGCACATTTTCATTGTTTTACGCATATATCATAGACACTAAAAATGTGTAAGTATCTTATAGAATTAATCATAATATTAGAATATGCACAGTAGAATATGCACACTTGGCCATTTCGTATTATATGTTGTATCTATCTATATCTATCTATGATAATTAAATATTAATAATAATTAGGGTTGGTTTGTTTGTGAATAATTAGGGTTGGTTTGTTTGTGAAATTAGGAAGTTTTTAATATTGTTTTTAGTTTATTTAGATTGATTTATTATGTGTATAGATAGATTCGATGCAAGCAGTGTGTAGTAGTAGTAAAAGGTATATACAGTTTATCTAACCATTCTATGTTATGTTACTAGCTAACTACACGTTAATCTCATTTTTATTGTATTCAATATATGGGACAACCAATGGTGCGCACATATGGCCTTTTCTTAGAGGAACGACTTGAGTGCTTCAGAATTCTGAAGTATGACATTGAAGCTGAGCGAATCCCTAGACCAGCTCAAGGTCAAGATAATAAGGTATGGAATCTGAAGTTGCATCTTATATATGACTCTGAAGGATATAGATAGATACACTTGGCCATTACGTATTTATCACCAAGATAAAATGAACAGCTTAGTATAAAGACTGGAATTGTGAATATGCATAATTATGTGTCACTTGGCCATTTTAGGTGCTACAGCCTACAAATGCTCCTCTGATGAACTCATGAATTTCATGTTGAGTGCCCTTTTGTGGCAGATTATGTTACTTGTTTGGCCCATGTCTTACTTTTATCAAGTTTTTCCTATTGTACCATATATGCAGTATTAGAGTTGACAATTGGGCAGTTCAAAATGGGTATGTTTTGAACAGGTAGGATTGATCTAGAACACTTTCAGCCAGAAGCTTTAGATTTTGCACAATCTTATGTGATACTTCGAGTTGCAGTTGCTACTGTTATATATGAAATGGAAGTTTTAGTGTGAGATGATCATACATGTTATTTATATTTTGCAGGCTAGGATGGGATATGTTCTAAAAAATTTGCTATACCACAGAGGCTTGGTATACAAGAGGTTCTGCTTGAGTATTAAAGTTATAAATTTGGGTGTTTCCAATTGTTAAGCTGTTACTTGTCTTGTGCAGTTTGTTTCACATCTAAATAACGTTATTTAGATGTGTAATGGTTAACTTTAGAATTGTAAATGAGTTTGTATTTGAATTAAACGCGTTGTTTTGATATATATGAAATGCGTTATTTTGATATTTGTGTTTTTAATTTTGTATTATCAGGTTTTTAATTCTCATTTAATAGAAAATTAGGAACTGAAAAAAATTATTTTTTTAAAAAAAAAAATTAGGTTATGACGCGCAAAAACGCACGTCATAAAAAAGGGTCATAAATGCGTGTCATAAGTGCGCGTCATAAGTGCGCGTCATAGACGGATGACGCCCAAATGCGGGTCATGAAAATTTATGACCCCGTCCTTCCTTGACGCGCATTTGCGCGTCATCTGAGCCATTTATGACGCGCATTGCGGGTCATAAATAGCTGTTTTTCTAGTAGTGATACATACCATCACCCGGCCTTGCATACACTCCAACTCAAAACGAAAGGTATGGATCCACATCTAACCACAAACTCATGAGTCGTCTCCTAAGGATTGTCACTTTAAACATAAATAATATAATAAAGAATTCAATATGACTTATCTCCGAGTCATATCAACCAACCAATATAAATTGGGAAAAGTGAATTTAAGGTTGTCCGACACCTAAGCTTAAGTGTGGAACCCCTCACATAATAATTTTTTTAGTATTTCTTTGTTTAATGAATAAATGTTTGGCCTCCATGATTTTTTGGATTACAAAAATAGTATGTGAGTGTTCCACACCTAAGCTTAGGTACCCGACAGCCTTATATTACCATCCTCATATAAATTTAACATGTTTTGTTTCAAATCATACTAACTCAACCATAATACGGAATGTTCAACAGTTCACCGGAAAATTCAAAACGCGTTGGGAAAACTCGAAACTGATACCAACCGTCACCGGAAAACTTAAATTTGCGATTTCTCCTTTGTTTTTTCGAATTAAAACATGAAACTGGTATTAAAATGCTTAGGTTTGCATTCCGCACAAACCCGTTTTCACGATTTGTCAAATAAGAATATGACCGAATTCGGATCGTGAACAAAACCTAATGTTTTTCAGATCAATTTGACAAATCGCGAAAACGGAATCGAAGAGGGAAGTTTGCAGATTTTTTTTCTTTTTTTATAAATGAAAGAAATGAATATAAAAACAATAAAAGGAATAAATCTCTGAGATAGGACAACAAACTGCAACAATCACGTGTATATCTAAGTGACAACAAGACCATCAATTTACAGTTAAACACCATTTTTAATTCTAACAGCATTTAACGGCTTCATTTAACAACCACCGTCAATTTGTACCAAATTCGCAAAAGTTTTCTGAAATAGGGACCAAAAATGCAATGAAACCTAAAAAGGTCCTGAACCTGCCAAAACATACAAACCATATGGACCAAAAATGCAATTAACTCTCAATATATTTTTGTTATACTTGTAAATTATATGGTTTTCTAATTCGGTTTGACAATAGACCATAAGGAAACCGATTCGATGTTTGATTTGGAACTCGTTTTAGGCGCTCACTTTTAATTCTCGAGTCGAACTCAGATTTTTCTATATTTTATAACTAGGAAATTTCCGGCCCCGTTGCGGGGCATCAATTGTCGTGTTGAAACGATTGTGTTATTTATTATACTTGCGTTGAATTAACAAACATTTTGTCATGGATAGTTTGTTTAAAAGTTTATCATATCAAATATATATTTATTTAAAGGTAAAACCACAATAGTTTCCGTCTGCGTGTTGCGCGGTTTCAATTAGTTCGATTATTTTTTGTTATTGATGATTTATGTTTGCTAAAAACTTTGACATATAAAATATATACTTATTCAAAGACAATACCACAAAAAAATTAATAAAAGTTTTTAATATATTGTTTGGAAACCTGAAAACGATTATGTTTTGTTATTGATGATGTGTCGCTATATATGTTTGTTAAAATCTTTGACATATGAAATAGATATTTATTCAAAGGCAATACAAAAAAAAATAGTTTTCATATACTATTTGAAAACCCAAATGAATAAAAAAATATGTAAAAAACCAAGAAGTAGCCCGTAATTTTAAACCTGAAAGGGATCCAATGTGGTAAAATTTGAATATTGTTACAAAAAAGAATAAACGTTTTCAATATAATTATTTGAAAACCCGAAAGGAAAAACATATGGAAAAAACCAAGAAGTAACTCGTATTAAAAAACCCGAACGAGATGCGATTTGGCAAAATCTGAATAATGGTGCGGGTTATAACATGGACGAATAGTAATTCGCCACGCAGGTGAGTTACTATTCACAACCAATTCCAATAGATAGTATATAATATAATATAATGACCCGAATCGGGTATTGTAACATTTTATGTTGTTCTTATAAAGTAAAATAAGGACCTACCTAACGTACAATTCTAGATTCGCCACTGGCGAGTAGGGGCTAGAGGGTACTCAACCTAGCTTCTCCAACTAACACAACTTCTTATTTAATTAAGTTTTAATTCTAATGGTTAGATAGATTAATATTAGACCAATAGGAGTGGCTGACAAAAAAGGTGAACCACCCTCCAACTCAGCCTAGTTCGCCCCCTTCCTCCCCAAACACTGCCCCCATGGTCGAACCGCCCTTTAGGCGATCCCTCAGCGTCGCCCTTTGTTTCTTTGACTTTTACGTGGACCGAGGTAAGTACATGGAATCTGACTTTTTTATTACTCCCTCCGTCCCATTAATAGTGTCCACTTTTCAATTTTCAAGGTCCTCTCTTTACAATTTTGACCAAAAATATTTTTATTTTTTATTGTGTAATACTTGATGAAAGTTATATGAATAGATAGAGGTTTAGATGTGTTTTCATTGGGTATAACTTTCGTCAAGTATTATATAATACAATAAAAAATATTTAAGGTCAAACTTACAAAAAATAGACTTTGAATATTCAAAACTGGACACAATTAATGGGACGGAGGGAGTATTTTTTTTTCTCTTCCTCCTCTATATATATACAACACTTCCCTACCCCACATGTCACATGGCGCAAATTGCCCCACTCTCCAAAATTCACCTATTTTCACCTTTTTTCAAGGGCAACTCTTTCTACCCCACATGCCACATGGCGCAAGTCGCCCCTACCTCCTTCCATCACCACCACTCTTAGTCTTATTATTTTATCTAATCGACTCTTCCTAATTAGGCAACCGATTTTTTTAATGTCACTTTTTAGCTCCACCACTACTCTATTAACTATTATAAACTTTATTTAGTTTGGCCACCTCATGTTATATATGCAGACCAATTCTGTTTGTACAACTTGGTGAAAGAAATTGTTAAAGTACGAGAGAGAAATAATGCCACATAAATAAAGCCCAGCTACACAAAATTAAGTGATACCATTAAGTTTTCAACTACAAAGTTTGTTGCGACTCCAGTTAAAGATGACAGTACAACATTTAAAAGCCCAAACAATATCAATTCAATTCATCTAAGATATACTCGTATTTTAGATTTCACATGGCCCAGGGTTGCATTTCTTTAGTTATTAAAATTGGGACTTTGACAAGGTATTACGGAGTAATATATTTAAGTTCACTCATATATAGGCGTATTTAATTAACGAGCATCTGATTTTCTTTGATTAAACTTTTTTAATATGAAGTTTTAAACCATTTTTATTATATTTTAAACTCTCATACGCAAACTAAAAAAAGAAGCAAAAACTTATCTTTTGGATATGGATTTCTGCCCACTCATGCGAGGGAAAACATTGACAACCCTACCAAATCCTGTTTTTACTTCCAAATTACATTCTATTTTTAATTTTGTGGGTCATATATGTATGTTTTTATCGATTCAAGATTGATAAAGACAATCACATAATTAAAAAGTAAAATAAATTAAATGGGCTAAATAAGTGGACCATAAAATGATATAATAATAATTAATTAACATGATCACTTGAAGTCTTGAACTACATATAAAAAAAAACAAAACAAGGAGACGAAATTTAAATCAAATTAAGAGATTTGCTCATAATAACAAATTTAACGTACTGCTTACACCAAATTTAATTAATACTTCACAAGCTGATCGAAAGACTCACACACCATTAATAATAAATAAACCTAGCTACTTCGAAATAACCACGTACAATTCATGAAGAATTGAACTACATTAATATAAATATGATCATGTTCATACTAACTAAAAACATAGTAGCTAGCTAGTGACCTGGCCATATGTTACAATAGCATGAACTTGAACTAGTCACTTCTGCTAGGAAATAAAACGTACTATAACACACAACTTAACGTAACGGCGAAATATAATAACAAAGCGATCAAGGCCTGATTAAAGCCGGTCCACTAGGTACGTACTTCAGGGATTAATGGTGGTTGATGGAGGGGTGAAAAATCCAGGGATTGATGGAAATGATGATGGGGAGGTTGGGAATGATGAGGAAAAGGGGGTTCCAATAGAAGGGAATGAGCCAAATGATCCCATGGATGGTGACGGAATGGTTGGAAATGGGGGAGTTTGGAGCGTTGGCATTGGAAAACTGCCGCTAACACCAAAGGGTGGGACTCCGGGGATGTTCAACAGACGACGGGCTGAGGCGGCTTCGACATTGGTTGAGAGAGTTATACAAGCAAAGAGGAGACCTAGGAGGAGGATGAGAACCTTATTGCTAGAAGCCATTTTGTAAATTAATTATGAGTTGAAACTAGAAAGAAGAGTGTGTTAGTTTTGAGTGGGCAGTGTGAAATTGGATGTGTGTTTGTACCTTCTTATATTGAGATTGAGATTGAGATGGGATATGGGTGTTGAGACTCTGCACATTATTTATGATACTCATGTGGTTCCTTAATTTGTTACAGTATTTTTTAAAATTTATTTTGCATAATTTCAGATTTTACACTTCGTATATGATTTGTGTATAATGAAGTGTATCTAAACATGTGTGTGTGTATATATATACATCATGATTTTGTTAAAAATCTGTTTTGATCAATTTGATATTTATGTTAACTTTATGAGAAGCTAAAACTTGTTTCACATGCCCATGAAGGATATGAGAAATTAACATAATGGATTTAAATTTATTTGTAATTAATCTCATCCGCTCCCAGATAATTGATACGGGTAATGTTTTGTAGTTGACTACTAAAGAGTAAAGAGTAGTTAGCTTCCTTTCTTGCGAGAAGTTTAATAAATAATAACCTAATACTTGCAAGAGGTGGAAACGTTTAAAATTAAAGCTAGATAGCTAGATTGCAAGAGGTGTATTATGTTGTCTCTAATTGAATTCGCATCTACCATTAGTCCAACATTACATAAATCTATAGAGTTAAGTACAATATGGTAGCTACGATGACTTATATATGTATTTCTTTTAACGACAAAGTGAGATCACTGACAAATTACTGGCTCGACATATCATCTGCGGTCCTCGAGTGCAAGACCCGAATATCACCTACCAATAAGAGGAAACCTACGTACGATAAGCAAGAGAAAATCCTTGCCCAACATACAACTCTAATTTTTTCGTCATATTTGAGACTTGAACCTAAACTTTCAATTCCTATAATTGAAATCATTTATATACTTCATCTCAACCACTTGGACGAAAAATCAATGGCTATATAATGACTTAAATCTATATCACTCAATTTTAAGTATGCAAGCGTACATGTACATTCCTTTATTGGTTTCTACAAGATCTCGTCTTGTGTTGTAACAAAATAAATAAATAATTAAATAAAATTCAAAAGGCTCTATGTTTTACTTCACTTCCCCATACAACATATCTAACGCCAGAGTATTTCTCTGTTTAATCTGAATTCCAAATCACTTTGAAGGGATATAAGGAAATTTGATTAAGTACGTCATCATGTGGATATGATCCAGAAGATAACATTTCAATCATCAGGATATATTTTCATTATGTATAATCTTTGTTTTGTGTTTGCTATTTTATGGTAAAAGAAACTACACTAAATAAAATCAGGAGGAATGTTTTAAATCTTAGTATGGTTAAAGGCATTTTTAACTTTGATATATGTGAAATGAATAATTAGGAGGTGGAAATTGCAAATTGCATATACAAGCTAGGGGCGCGATTGTCGTACCCTTTTCTTTTTAGTAGATATCTCCCTTTTCTTTCCTGTTTTTTGTAGAACACCAATTAAACTTTTATATATTTTTGTCTTTAGTTCTGACAACTTTTTAATTACAAGGACGTTTATCGTTGCTAAACAAATGTTCAACTTCTTTTTAAATTTTCTTTTCGCACCAGAATTAATCGTATTTTTACCGGCCAACATGTAGCAACGACATGTCATAACTAAAATGTATAAAATTAGTACTTTTATATTAGAAAATTTAAAATGCAGTTTTTGCCACCGATGTGTTGCTGCAAAAAGTAAATAATAATGAGTATTTTATTTATATTCAGAATTAAATTAAATTCAAGCTAAGAAAGTTTTTTAAAATTTGGTAACATAGATTACCTAATTAAGGAAAAAATAATATAAAATTTGAAAAAAAGAGACTATATTTATTTGTTTAATTAGGCATTAAATTCTTTTTTCCAATTAAATTTTTTGGATAGTTTGTTATTTTTTTCAATATATTTTGGATTTGGATATTATATTAACATTTTCGAAAGCTTTTGAAATTACATTTTCGAAAGCTTCATTTCAGATTTTCCGTCGATACTAAATTTTACAATGTGAGTCACTTTATTTGGTGTGTACTTGTGGAAATTCAATTAATGGCATCAACAAACAACTTTACTTTGTTGGAAGGTTTTCAGAGTCTTTATAAAGGCTCCAGGAAGAAACAACATAAGAAATGGAAATAATATTAAAAGCTTGTACGCTAGTTGGCAGCTGGATTACATTCATGGTCATCTATTAAGCCTTGAAGACATCCATTTTTCTGACTTGCTACATGGGAAGGGGGTATAACCTATTGATTCTATAATTTATAGAGTTAATGACATAAATCGTCCCTGTGGTTTACCTAAATAGTCACGTTTTGTCCTTTAAAATTAAAAACCTCAAGGACAGTCCTTTATAGGAGGATAAGGATCACATTTGGTCCTTTGACTATTTGACCGTCATCTCTCCTCCGTTAACACCCTCACGTGCCTTCCACGTGAGGATATTTACGTCTTTTTACACATCTAAAGGACCAATATTGATTAATTTATTACTTCCATCTTCTTTGTATACCACAACTCAGATCAAAACCCAGATATATATATATATATATATATGTATCTAATCTAATATCTATATAATCAAAATCTATATTTCACATTTCAAGAACTCAATCAAAATCCAAATATATATACATATAGATTTCGTGATATCCTAGACAATATCTATAAGTCGAAACACTTTACTGCAAAAGTATAATTGTATAAACATATATACCCGATGCAAAAGTTTATTATCTACTATCAATGTATTTGGTGTGTGTGTGTGTATACAACATCTGAAAACAACAGCAGGCACCAGCATCATCTCCGTATATGAATTTGGTCGTCCATCATCTCCGTCCAAACAACACCAGGCACCAGCATCATCTCCGTCCTCTCTCTAATCGAATCCACAAAAATTAGGGGTTTTTTATCCCCGGTGGGGTTTTTTCCGGAAACAAAGAAGAAAAAGAAAAGGACGCCGGAAAAAGGGAGGATGACTCGATTTATGTGCATGTATAGATCTATGGTGGCTGGATCTTGGAAGTGGTGGCTGGATCTTGGAAGTGGTGGCCGGATCTTGATGGCGGTGGCCAGATGTTGGAGGATGGTGGCTGGATCTTGTGGTGCCGGATCTTGATGGTGGCCGGATGTTGGCGGTGGTGGCTGGATCTTGTGGTGGCCGATTTTCCAGATTTAACTACAAATTCCGATTTTATAGATTTAACTGAAACACCACCGCTCGATGAGTTTTCCGATGTGTCAGTGGTGGTGGTGGTTGGTTTTCCGATGAGTTTTTCCAGTGAATTGGTAAAGGATGATGTATATATCTTTCGATATATATATATGATAGACATATAGATGTAGATATAAATATGAATGTATGTGTTTTCGATATAGATACACTTTTTGATGTATGTGTTTTCTACATCTCTAGATTTTTAACTTAACAATTGTTGGTATTTTGAGTTAGTGGACAGAATACTCGAATGAAGATTTAGAATCATGTTTGGGTGATGTGTCGGTGAGAAAAGAAACTAGTGTACAGATGATGCATATGGGTGAATTGCATTTGGGGGATTGAAAGTTTTATTTATTTATTTACTTCATATAAATATAGATTTAGATACATGCACATGGATGAATAGAGGAATAGAGGATGATGGTGGTGATAGTGTAAAGATGACGATGTTTCTCAAGTTTGGTCCTTTAGTTATTGAAAAGACTTAAGTACCCTCATGTTAACGGCACGTGGAGCAGTTAACGGACTTGCGATGACGGTCAAATAGTCAAAGGACCAAACGTGATCCTTATCCTCCTATAAAGGACTGTCCTTGAGGTTTCTGATTTTAAAGGACGAAACGTGACTATTTTGATAAACCACAGGGATGATTTATGTCATTAACTCTAATTTATATAACTAAAATATGTAAAATACTATATTGGAGTAGTGTATATATATATATATGTATGTGTGTGTCTTTTTTCTATGCAACACAAATTATATTTGGCATGTGCTTGCCATGCCAAGTTAATGTACTAGACCTAATATAATATAAGCATAAGCAATTATAAATAAGAGCTAAAAGTCATTAAAATATAATGTGTTTTAAATTAAAGATTTATTTTAAATTATGTAGCTTTTTGTTTATATGTGTTCTGTACTATCATTCAGTTTTTAAATAATAACTGCAGTGTTAGGTTATTTATGAATTTTTAAATAGTAACGGAATTAATCACATCAAAAATCATAAGTTTTTATTTGGTGTTTGTATACAATTATGATAAGTTTTTTGAATACTAAGAGTAAAATGACCCAGATTTAAAATAAAATAAGATTTATTTTATTTGGTGTTGGGTTGGGTTGAAATTAAAGGAGATCAACTAACAAGTTTACATTGTTAGCAAATTTTTTAGTGGAAAGAAAGAAGTAAAAAGTGGAAAAAATAAATTAAAGCTTCTGCATTTACTCTACTAGATGGTAGTTGGCTGTACATTGATGGTCATTGTAGAGAAATACGTTTCCCTAAGGCCGGTGCCAACCCCGGCGTAAAAGCTCGGCGTGGCACGGCTTTCCTCTTCCTGCGTTGGCACATGGCTCGGCGTGGCCTCTTCCTTGAGCACCTCTTCCCCCACCGCCGAGTGAGGAAGAGCGGTTGTGGGGTTTGGTTTTTAAATTTTCGTTTTTTTTTTTTCCTTTTTTTAAACGGCTATTAAAAAAAAAACCCACCTTATTTAAAATACCATTATCAAACTAAACAAACACATTCTATTATTAAAAAAACACATTACATTATTTGAAAGATAACACATAATTAAAAAGACAGTACAAGATAAAAACACGAAATACATTTCTACGATTACTCGTCATCATCTTTGAGTTGAAAGAAGTTGTTGTGATATGAAATGGCTGTGTGAAGTTGAGTATAAATAGGGGTACAAAAACAAAAACAAAAAAAAACAAAAATGCCTACTAGCCGTTATTTTCAAAAATTCGAATTAATTTTTGAATTTTTTAAATGAGCAACGGTCATCAGTAAAGCGGGTCCCACAAACCGAATATAATAATAAAAGTTCGATCCCCGCTTGGTACAAAAAATAATTCCTTTAAGGTTCGATCCCCGCTTGGTACAAAAAATAATTCCTTTAAGGTACCCGTTACCAATCAAGCCTAGACCCACATGTGAAGTTTAAATACGCGGGTTCGATCCTTCGGGGTGCCCAGATCATGTGGGGATTATGATAGAGGTATTGTACCGGCATCATATGACTCATACGGGATGATTCGATGGGTATCCAATTGTGGTACCGGGGCTAGGGTTCCCTCCATTACCCTTTTTACTATATTTTCAAGGTGTGCACAGGTGTATACCTGATTTTCACATGTGTCGACTTTATTATATTTATAGGGTATGTACACTCTTGCACATACAAACAAATATTGTTTTGTGAAATAATATTAGTTTAATTCGTTTGGATATTTGACGAGAATTAATAATAAAAACATATATGTTTCTCTCTAATCATGAAACGTAAAAAAGGTATTGCTTTGCCAAAAGCATATATGAATTGTATTTTTTTTGAAAAGTGCATATATGAATTGTATAGTAAATATTACATCTGGATCCATAAGTTCATGCTAACTCAGTACCTCAACCAATGAATTTTTTTTTTTTTTTTTTTTTTTTTTTTTTTTTTTTTTTTTTTTTTTTTTTTTTTTTTTTTTTTTTTTTTTTTTTTTTTTTTTTTTTTTTTTTTTTTTTTTTTTTTTTTTTTTTTTTTTTTTTTTTTTTTTTTTTTTTTTTTTTTTTTTTTTTTTTTTTTTTTTTTTTTTTTTTTTTTTTTTTTTTTTTTTTTTTTTTTTTTTTTTTTTTTTTTTTTTTTTTTTTTTTTTTTTTTTTTTTTTTTTTTTTTTTTTTTTTTTTTTTTTTTTTTTTTTTTTTTTTTTTTTTTTTTTTTTTTTTTTTTTTTTTTTTTTTTTTTTTTTTTTTTTTTTTTTTTTTTTTTTTTTTTTTTTTTTTTTTTTTTTTTTTTTTTTTTTTTTTTTTTTTTTTTTTTTTTTTTTTTTTTTTTTTTTTTTTTTTTTTTTTTTTTTTTTTTTTTTTTTTTTTTTTTTTTTTTTTTTTTTTTTTTTTTTTTTTTTTTTTTTTTTTTTTTTTTTTTTTTTTTTTTTTTTTTTTTTTTTTTTTTTTTTTTTTTTTTTTTTTTTTTTTTTTTTTTTTTTTTTTTTTTTTTTTTTTTTTTTTTTTTTTTTTTTTTTTTTTTTTTTTTTTTTTTTTTTTTTTTTTTTTTTTTTTTTTTTTTTTTTTTTTTTTTTTTTTTTTTTTTTTTTTTTTTTTTTTTTTTTTTTTTTTTTTTTTTTTTTTTTTTTTTTTTTTTTTTTTTTTTTTTTTTTTTTTTTTTTTTTTTTTTTTTTTTTTTTTTTTTTTTTTTTTTTTTTTTTTTTTTTTTTTTTTTTTTTTTTTTTTTTTTTTTTTTTTTTTTTTTTTTTTTTTTTTTTTTTTTTTTTTTTTTTTTTTTTTTTTTTTTTTTTTTTTTTTTTTTTTTTTTTTTTTTTTTTTTTTTTTTTTTTTTTTTTTTTTTTTTTTTTTTTTTTTTTTTTTTTTTTTTTTTTTTTTTTTTTTTTTTTTTTTTTTTTTTTTTTTTTTTTTTTTTTTTTTTTTTTTTTTTTTTTTTTTTTTTTTTTTTTTTTTTTTTTTTTTTTTTTTTTTTTTTTTTTTTTTTTTTTTTTTTTTTTTTTTTTTTTTTTTTTTTTTTTTTTTTTTTTTTTTTTTTTTTTTTTTTTTTTTTTTTTTTTTTTTTTTTTTTTTTTTTTTTTTTTTTTTTTTTTTTTTTTTTTTTTTTTTTTTTTTTTTTTTTTTTTTTTTTTTTTTTTTTTTTTTTTTTTTTTTTTTTTTTTTTTTTTTTTTTTTTTTTTTTTTTTTTTTTTTTTTTTTTTTTTTTTTTTTTTTTTTTTTTTTTTTTTTTTTTTTTTTTTTTTTTTTTTTTTTTTTTTTTTTTTTTTTTTTTTTTTTTTTTTTTTTTTTTTTTTTTTTTTTTTTTTTTTTTTTTTTTTTTTTTTTTTTTTTTTTTTTTTTTTTTTTTTTTTTTTTTTTTTTTTTTTTTTTTTTTTTTTTTTTTTTTTTTTTTTTTTTTTTTTTTTTTTTTTTTTTTTTTTTTTTTTTTTTTTTTTTTTTTTTTTTTTTTTTTTTTTTTTTTTTTTTTTTTTTTTTTTTTTTTTTTTTTTTTTTTTTTTTTTTTTTTTTTTTTTTTTTTTTTTTTTTTTTTTTTTTTTTTTTTTTTTTTTTTTTTTTTTTTTTTTTTTTTTTTTTTTTTTTTTTTTTTTTTTTTTTTTTTTTTTTTTTTTTTTTTTTTTTTTTTTTTTTTTTTTTTTTTTTTTTTTTTTTTTTTTTTTTTTTTTTTTTTTTTTTTTTTTTTTTTTTTTTTTTTTTTTTTTTTTTTTTTTTTTTTTTTTTTTTTTTTTTTTTTTTTTTTTTTTTTTTTTTTTTTTTTTTTTTTTTTTTTTTTTTTTTTTTTTTTTTTTTTTTTTTTTTTTTTTTTTTTTTTTTTTTTTTATTTGTTTTCTGTTTTTTCAATTTTTCACTTTTTTTTTTTTTTTTTTTTTTTTTTTTTTTTTTTTTTTTTTTTTTTTCAAAAATCTTTCCTTCTATTTTTCTTTATTTTTATTTTTTTTTTACATGGCTTCGGTTCCTACTCTGGTTAATACCAGAGACTTTGGGTATGTCTCTATCCCACCAAGATTCGAAACTCATGATTTCGGATCTTGGAAAGAGAGGATGCTCCTGCACATAGTAGGAGTTGAACCTTACTTAATGACTATTCTGACCAGAGGGCCATATGTACCGATTCTGGTTTCCAGGACACCAGGAGCTACTACTGATGCTCCTGAAGTTGTCACTGAAATTATTAAACCAGAAGTACAATGGACAGATGATGAGCGTAGGCTTGTCAATCTGGATGCTCGGTTAAGAAACCTTATTATCAACACCCTTCCCGATGACATAATGAAATCTGTCATCAAACTTTCTTCTGCCAAAAAGGTGTGGGATAATCTTTGTACCAGATTTGATGGTACGGAAGATGTTCTTGCTACCAAAAAGATTGATTTAAAACGTGCCTATGAAGGATTCTTTTCTCTCCCTAATGAGAGTCTGGATGGCACTTATAATCGCTTTAAATGCCTTTTAAATGATATGACAAATGCTGGCATAGAGCATGATACGCTCGAAATATGCCACAAGTTCATTGACGTCTTGCCTATCAAATGGCAAGGCTTAAGGCAAATTCTTAGGACTACTAAGCAGCTGAAGCAGCATGACTTAGAGTCACTCTATGGCACTCTTCAATTTGAAGAGAGAGCCCTCGCTCAAAACTTGAGAGCTGAGGCTGAGTCTAAGAGGCATGCTGGTTCATCTGTTTCATCTTCTTCTTCTTTATCTAGCACTTCTTATTCTCATGACCCTCTTGCACTGGTCTCTGCTGAAGTCAGCACTATCCATGTTGACAACAGCAACTCTACCCCATCTCATATCCAAGATCTTGTCAATGACCTCGATTTCGAGGAGAGACAAGAGATGTTCTCGGATTTCATGCAATTTGCTCTTATCGCTGGCAAAAGATATTCTAAAAAATGGAACAGTCGTAGGTCGAATGTTTCACGAAAGCCAGTGGTAGACAAGTCGCAGGAAGAATGTTGGAGATGTGGTCGTAAAGGCCATTATCAAAAGGAATGCAAAGTTTCTATTCCCTCTTTGCAGGTAGCGAAGCCCTCTTCTTTGTCAGCGAGGCCTTCTTCTTCTTTATCTAGCACTTCTTATTCTCATGACCCTCTTGCACTGGTCTCTGCTGAAGTCAGCACTATCCATGTTGACAACAGCAACTCTACCCCATCTCATATCCAAGATCTTGTCAATGACCTCGATTTCGAGGAGAGACAAGAGATGTTCTCGGATTTCATGCAATTTGCTCTTATCGCTGGCAAAAGATATTCTAAAAAATGGAACAGTCGTAGGTCGAATGTTTCACGAAAGCCAGTGGTAGACAAGTCGCAGGAAGAATGTTGGAGATGTGGTCGTAAAGGCCATTATCAAAAGGAATGCAAAGTTTCTATTCCCTCTTTGCAGGTAGCGAAGCCCTCTTCTTTGTCAGCGAGGCCTTCTTCTTCTGTCAAGCCTGCTGATGAATACAAAAAGAAGTACTATGAGCTTCGTGCTAAGATGGCCGATGTGGAAGAAGCCAAAGCTCCAGCCAAAGGTCTTGTTGCTGAAGCAGCATGACTTAGAGTCACTCTATGGCACTCTTCAATTTGAAGAGAGAGCCCTCGCTCAAAACTTGAGAGCTGAGGCTGAGTCTAAGAGGCATGCTGGTTCATCTGTTTCATCTTCTTCTTCTTTATCTAGCACTTCTTATTCTCATGACCCTCTTGCACTGGTCTCTGCTGAAGTCAGCACTATCCATGTTGACAACAGCAACTCTACCCCATCTCATATCCAAGATCTTGTCAATGACCTCGATTTCGAGGAGAGACAAGAGATGTTCTCGGATTTCATGCAATTTGCTCTTATCGCTGGCAAAAGATATTCTAAAAAATGGAACAGTCGTAGGTCGAATGTTTCACGAAAGCCAGTGGTAGACAAGTCGCAAGAAGAATGTTGGAGATGTGGTCGTAAAGGCCATTATCAAAAGGAATGCAAAGTTTCTATTCCCTCTTTGCAGGTAGCGAAGCCCTCTTCTTTGTCAGCGAGGCCTTCTTCTTCTGTCAAGCCTGCTGATGAATACAAAAAGAAGTACTATGAGCTTCGTGCTAAGATGGCCGATGTGGAAGAAGCCAAAGCTCCAGCCAAAGGTCTTGTTGCTGAAGAACACGACTGGGCTGAATCTGACGTTTCTGACAGCGAGGACTTCGTAGATGCCATCTGCTTCATGGCACTCGCTGATGATCAGGCGCTGACAAAGGATCAAGTGTGCTCCAGTCAGTGGGTGAATGTCACAATCAAGAAGGTATGCACTTTTTCCTCTGCCTCTGAAGAAGACAAACCTAAAATTCTTGAATCTCTTACTTGTGACATTCAATACGTTGAGTCAATTCGTGCTGACCTTCAGTCTAAACTTAACTCAGTTAGTGCTGAGTTGAGTGATAAAGCTGACAAGCTCAAGGACCTAAGAAATGTCCATGTTGAGATTGAGTCTCAAAAGCTTCTTAACCAAACTCTTTCAGTATCCAATGAGAAGCTAAAAAATCAGGTCGCTGACCTTGAGAAGTGTAACACCCCGAGCTAGTCTCAGAATATTACTGAAAAGATATAGCGTATGCATGGGATTATCGTAGAACATGAACTATATGAATAAAAGGGATTCGGTGAATCCAACATCAACAAACAGGTACATAATGCATAATACAAAATAAGGGGAAAATGAATCCTGGATCCATGTAAGTCCAACCCAAGTTCTAGCACATGCATCAATCAACCATCACCACTTGGATTCACTTGATTACCTGAAAAGTGTACTAAACAAAGTCAACACTAGGTTGGTGAGTTCGTAGTAATGGATCATAAGGAACCATCAACAATAAACACAATATGAACAAGGTAAGGGCAAGTAATAACTTACATGAAGCCCTTATACAACCATGTCACGAAACATAGGTTTGCTCATGGCAAAACCTCATCATACACAAGAAATCATACAAGTGATATCAATAAAAGAGTGTACCATATGCGTGTCAATGTCAAGAAGTATGCTAAATGAATGTCAATAACCAAAGTGCAATCATATGCGTGAAATGAGTATGCACCGGGGAAGTCATTATCAATATATGTGTCGTATGCAAATCAATGTCATAATGCATATCATAAGTGTGACCATCAAGTCATCAATTCAACACAAGTGTATACGTCTATACACTCGGATGTACTTATTCATCAATAGCGCACATGTTTCCCGGGGAGCGAACGTTCTCGCACACGTTTCCCATACAAAAGTGGTGCGTACGTTCCCGCTCACGTTTCCCATAGATTGGGGGTGCGTACGTCTCATCAATAACCACATCATTACAAATGCATGTTTACCTCAATCACAAATCCATCAATCATCAACCATCAAACCAACCAAAACTATACGTACATACACTTTGGAGGATTCTACTTTCAACGAGTCCCAGATGCTTATATATAGGGTCACCCGCAGCCTTCCCACCACATCTGAAACCCTTTGAAGGTATAACCGACTTCCATGTAGGTACGTCTATCCTAAATAATCACAATATCATATTCATATGCGTGAACCATCCAACGATCAATCAAAACCATCCATCAACCAAACAATCAATCAAAACCATCCATCAATCAACAATCAATCAAAACCATCCATCAATCAAACAATCAAACAATCAATCAAAACCATCCATCAATCAAACAATCAATCAAACAATCAAACAAGCACGTATGTGTACACTTTTCAGCCCGAATCTCAATTGAGTAGGGAGCTACGGAACTCACCTGTGACGAGCAATAACAAGCCTAAGATGAAAGGAAGTAGAACCGACGTCCACGATAGCTGAAACATATCATACACGTATCACATTAATCCTAAAGCATAGCAAGAGGTAAGGTCCTTCAATATTGACCTAATATTACTATAAAAGCTTTATTATGTCCATTTTATAAGGCTTTGATCCAACCGGGGTAAAATCATTACGTTTTGTTTCACAATGACTAGTTGGGACATGACCACTGTTTCTTAATCAAAACTTTTAAATTGTTCAAACTATGTTTTGGACACAGAGGCACATACCATTGGAAAGTAGACTCAATTACGCATCCGTGGCCGCTGGAATCATCAAAAACGGACTTACAGTTTCAAAGTTATTGACGTTTGAAAATGACTTTCCTGCAAAGTATCACGGCGCGATAAATTGATTTCACGGCGCGATATTTTGACATCGCGGAGCGATGTTTTGATATCGCGGCGCGATATTTTGACCTGAACACAATTTTCCAAGTTTAGGCAAGACTCACGACGCGACAAACCAGACTCGCGACGCGATATGCTTCAAAATGCAGAAAAAACGCGTTTTAGACCTCAAATCGACCCACCAAACGTCAAAATCAAAGCTTCAAACTTTAACACAACATATTTCAAGTATGAACAAGTGTAAAAATCAACTCTTAAACAAAACTCACTTCCTAAATTTCAAGAACTAATCCAAAACACTTTTTTTTAGCAAAAACAACCATTTTACACTCGAATCGACCACAAATCGCTTAGATCTATAACAAGGAAGTATTCTGCTAGTTAAGGGAAACATTTTGAGCTAAAGAACACTTACCAATTTGACCCGAAGCTAAAATCCGGTTTTGAAGCTCTTGGAGAAGATGAACACTCACATAACCCAAAAATCTTAAAGTTTTGCAAGAGATTATTATTATACCATGATTAATTAACAATTTGATGCTACAAAACCCAAAATTTTCGGATCCAAGAAGAGGAGGAAGAAAATGGTGTTTGTGTGTGTGTGTGTTCTTGTGTTTTAGAGAGAAAAGAGAGAGTGTGTGTTTTTGTGTGTGAAGAGATAAGGGAGAAATGAGAGGTGGGGAGGGGTTTTGTTCCCCTCTTGCACTCTCGCGACTAGTTCCGGTTTCTCCTGAGAAATGATTCATTTCGTTAAGATTTCTAACACGAGACTCGTTCAAATTGTTCGTTGACAAAATCAAACATATTTTGGAATTACGCTTCTAATGACTATTCACATGCTTACCTTTTCATTACAAAAGTTTATTTACTTCAATTTAACTAATTTTCGTTTTACGAGTTCGCTAGCGTTGACCGGTCAAATTGACGGGTGTTACATTATTCCCTAGTTAAAAGAATTTCGTCCTCGAAATTACAACAATTCTCGCTCTCGACAAGGTTTAACTTCCCTCGATGTATCCACACTCGTCAATTCCCAGGGTCATAACCACATTGATCACCAAACTCACAAGTCGCCACGGAACACCAATCCTACGGAGGTATCAAGCACCAAAATGGGAACTCGTCCCAAGTTTTCATCAACACAATTAAGGAATACAACAAGTACTATATGCAACATCCAAAGATCGCCTAATCATTGTAATATGTGCTCCCGTTTTCTATCACGTGTGAGTCTAAGATTCCACTCACATGTCGTTCACTCCAAATCGTTTCTCCTCACGCACGCCATGGTTGATTCCCCAGTTAGAAGAGAACCTCCTCAGACCAAGATCTTACTTTGACTCCTTGGGGAATTCCCCAGTTAAAAGAATTCCCCTTCACTTCCGAACTTTACTTTACTAATCCAACTTGTATGACTCAAATGTTTATGTCTTCTCTTGTTAGTATTCACTAGTTTTTAGGTTTTTGTTCATTCTTAATTGTCATCACATTGTTTTGTTCAAACGGGGATTGTTTAACGGTTCTATCTTATCACTCTTAACTTAACATTTGTACACTCTATAAGTTAAAACCGATTCTCATATAAAATCGAGAATCCTCAAGCTTTTGGAATAGAATGTAATTAATAAAAATCTTTTCATAAGTTACAATTCGTTACACAATTTGATTTTGAAAATCACTAAAGACATTTACCAAGAATTCATTGGTCTTTTTCATTTAAATTTCCTCACATATGTCTCAAAACATCTTACTATTATATTAGCAAAATTTATACGATTATAGGAGCCGTATTACGCAACAAGTTGTTAGTTTATAACTCGTTAGATTATTTAAAACCGGGTGACGTCGTGCGCATCCTTCATACCAAGTGTTAAAATCTTTCGCCATGACTCATCGATCTCCGGGTTATAATTCCATTTTATCAAACGAGTTTATTGCCAACTTCCAGTAATTTATTATTTATTATTATTGTATATATATATATATATCGCGGTTAACATTAAGTGCAATTTGTTGTAAACAGGTAGCACTTATTATGACGATTTGACTTATAGTCAGCGCACTCGTGACGTGTTTCACCCATTGGTCGGCGGCTCATTCGCTGAAATCACGTGTTTGCTCCCACTTCTGGCCCTCTGTATGACAATGGGAGGGTTCATGTCCACGACATCCAATCCTGACGGCACCTCATTCGCTTGATGGGCAACGATCTAGCGATCCGTTTAAGGTCGAGAAGATTTGAGAATCGCGCACTATAAATACTATAACCACTCGAGCTTCTTACATCTTACGTGTGACTCGCACTATGGCACTCAACTTGTTCATCGTTCTCATGCCTATGAACTCTAGGTTCCGCGTTAAGCTAGGCGTTCAATTAGATCAACTTTCACCAATCGGATTCGTGTGTATGTACCACCAATACCGTTTACACCTCAACTCCATCTCTGCGACGTTCGTGTTTGCGAAATTTTACGTGTTGGATAGACTTTTAGATTTCAATTTATTTGTTCAAATTTATGGTTAGCCTAACCCAGGTCGTTCCTCCTCACTCAACAAAGTTTATAGTTGTATAAAGGCTCAAAATAAATCATTATGTCTCATTGTCGCCATCATAATTGACTTCGCAGTTAACTCCCTTGTTATTCATTTATTCTCATCAACTCACCATAGTTAACTCAGGCGTTGTCCTAAGGTTCAATCCTAAAGGTGTATAACACAACGAGGTTCTCATAATCATAATACAACTATACTTATAATCTTCACGCTACTGACTAAGTCATAAACTAAACAAGGGGGGATAACTTAGCTAAGAAATTTTTAATCGTCATACCAATTATACATACAATTGCTCGCGAGACCATTTATATCTATGCATGCACCTTCAATTCCTAACTACATATTCAATAGGCAAGTTAGGCAACAAGATTCCGACATATTCAAATAATTAGGCTAGCATGGCAACCTATACACACAATTGTCTAAGATTTCAATTACCTTTACGCATGTATTACCAAGTCCTAACGATTTATCTCACCAAATTAGTTAGGCGACGAAATTTAAGCATAATCAACAATTAGAATATCATGACAACCACATTTGTTCTATCGCATCTCCTAACAATTCATCCACATAATCAAGTAGGGGGGGTAAGATTTTTGCATGTTCTATCAACTAATCCTGCAATTCAAGTCATACTTACGGTTTCTCATACGTTAAATACAACTATGCATGATTTTTCAATTATTACCGATTTGTTCTTATAACTAAGTTAAGAAGTAAAGTTTAGGCATACTCAAATTTTAAACATGTCCACCGTTCTTATTCATCTAATTGTCCATTGATTACATATTTATACATACATCACCGTATTCGCTTATCTTATATATACAATTCAGCCTAACAACATAGTTTATACATGCCAAACTATCAAACTAGTAAACCAATCCTTTCATGAAAGTGTTCGTTGATTAACACACCTACACATGCATTATCTATTTCCGTTACATCATGCATAAAAATCACGCTTAACAACATAGTTTCTCATACTTTTGCCATATAACTAATATGTTAAATCGATTCATATAATTCTCCGTTGATTAATACATTTTACGCATGCATTACCAAATATCTCATATCCTGCATACAACCAAGTTTAACAATGTCTCATACATGTTTAAGTTCACATACCATTAAGCAACATATCCCCATTTCCCACCGATTACAATTAACATCGTTAGTGTTGGGATATCAACCGTTTATAATATATGAGAATTAGGGTACTTACAACATTGACTCTCTCTAAAGGTGCATATCAACACATTCATCACATTGTATCCTAACCGTCTATGAACACGTTTAAGTCGAATCACAACAAAAGCATTTACAACCTCAACTTGACCACTACAGGCCATACATACATACACATCACACATGCATAACATACATGTTACTCAATCATACGAAACAACATGTCATTCCATCATCAAATCTCCAACCATAGCAATAGCCCTAAAGTTTATGACCCGGAGATTAACTTCACAATTGTTCTCATGTTAGCCACACTAGTAGTTAGTACTTTCATGCCAACACACTACACATGTTTAATGTCTTTCCACTAAGGCCAACATATAAATGTCCCCAAGTAAACTGTCATATATCATGCTATCATACCAACATATCATACATGTCTCATATCACTACGCTAAAGACAATATACCAAAGTTCTCATGTCAAGTTCACAACAATTGTCCACTATCAAAATCAAGTACTCATATTCACCACATTATACAATCTAAGTAACTAACACGAATGGTTCAAAGTATAATCCGAATTTGACATGCTTTCTAGTTATTGACCGAGTTTGTATACAGGGTGTACCAACGGCTAACCCTCCACCCAATCAACTTCCATAAAGCATGTCGGTTCCTTATTATACCCTAAGCCAAGCGCGTGCAATCCGTGATGTCATTAACTTGTTATAACACCGGGTAACCATAAAATAGTTGATCAGGCTCTTTTAGGGTTGCCACAATGTTACATCAAGTTAACGCCAAAACTTTATTTTGCCCTAAATCATCAATTAACACCAATCAACAACAACAATCCATCTCAACCACAATCAAGCTCAAATCAATGTACACATTAATCACATTGTACTCATCACACACAACACATTGTCCACCTTGTACACATCACAAAACAACACGTTGTCCAATTGTACTCACATCATCACATAAATGGTCCTGTCTACGAACTCACAATGCATAACTTCCAGGGTTCAAACAATTTCACGTTGTACACAAAATTCCTAACCATGCATGCTATATGAAGAGTTTTAACTTAAGCCGTAGTCTAGGTCAAACCGCCTAATTCTCTACGACCAAGCATGGGCCACCATTCTGTAACACCCCGAGCTAGGCTCAGAATATTACTGAAAAGATATAGCGTATGCATGGGATTATCGTAGAACATGAACTATATGAATAAAAGGGATTCGGTGAATCCAACATCAACAAACAGGTACATAATGCATAATACAAAATAAGGGGCAAATGAATCCTGGATCCATGTAAGTCCAACCCAAGTTCTAGCACATGCATCAATCAACCATCACCACTTGGATTCACTTGATTACCTGAAAAGTGTACTAAACAAAGTCAACACTAGGTTGGTGAGTTCGTAGTAATGGATCACAAGGAACCATCAACAATAAACACAATATGAACAAGGTAAGGGCAAGTAATAACTTACATGAAGCCCTTATACAACCATGTCACGAAACATAGGTTTGCTCATGGCAAAACCTCATCATACACAAGAAATCATACAAGTGATATCAATAAAAGAGTGTACCATATGTGTGTCAATGTCAAGAAGTATGCTAAATGAATATCAATAACCAAAGTGCAATCATATGCGTGAAATGAGTATGCACCGGGGAAGTCATTATCAATATATGTGTCGTATGCAAATCAATGTCATAATGCATATCATAAGTGTGACCATCAAGTCATCAATTCAACACAAGTGTATACGTCTATACACTCGGATGTACTTATTCATCAATAGCGCACATGTTTCCCGGGGAGCGAACGTTCTCGCACACGTTTCCCATACAAAAGTGGTGCGTACGTTCCCGCTCACGTTTCCCATAGATTGGGGGTGCGTACGTCTCATCAATAACCACATCATTACAAATGCATGTTTACCTCAATCACAAATCCATCAATCATCAACCATCAAACCAACCAAAACTATACGTACATACACTTTGGAGGATTCTACTTTCAACGAGTCCCAGATGCTTATATATAGGGTCACCCGCAGCCTTCCCACCATATCTGAAACCCTTTGAAGGTATAACCGACTTCCATGTAGGTACGTCTATCCTAAATAATCACAATATCATATTCATATGCGTGAACCATCCAACGATCAATCAAAACCATCCATCAACCAAACAATCAATCAAAACCATCCATCAATCAACAATCAATCAAAACCATCCATCAATCAACAATCAATCAAAACCATCCATCAATCAACAATCAATCAAAACCATCCATCAATCAACAATCAACAAAACAATCAAACAAGCACGTATGTGTACACTTTTCAGCCCGAATCTCAATTGAGTAGGGAGCTACGGAACTCACCTTTGACGAGCAATAACAAGCCTAAGATGAAAGGAAGTAGAACCGACGTCCACGATAGCTGAAACATATCATACACGTATCACATTAATCCTAAAGCATAGCAAGAGGTAAGGTCCTATCAATATTGACCTAATATTACTATAAAAGCTTTATTATGTCCATTTTATAAGGCTTTGATCCAACCGGGGTAAAATCATTACGTTTTGTTTCACAATGACTAGTCGGGACATGACCACTGTTGCTTAATCAAAACTTTTGAATTGTTAAAACTATGTTTTGGATACAGAGTCATATACCATTGGAAAGTAGACTCAATTATGCATCCGTGGCCGCTGCAATCGTCAAAAACGAACTTACGGTTTAAAAGTTATTGACGTTTGAAAATGACTTTCCTGCAAAGTATCACGACGCGATAAATTGATTTCACGGCGCGATACTTTGACATCGCGGCGCGATATTTTGACCTGAACACAATTTTCCAAGTTTAGGAAAGACTCACGATGCGATAAACCAGCCTCGCGACGCGATATGCTTGAAAATGCAGAAAAAACGCGTTTTAGACCTCAAATCGACCCACCAAACGTCAAAATTAAAGCTTCAAACTTTAACACAACATATTTCAAGTATGAACAAGTGTAAAAATCAACTCTTAAACAAAACCTACTTCCTAAATTTCAAGAACTAATCCAAAACCCTTTTTTTAGCAAAAACAACCATTTTACACTCGAATCGACTACAAATCGCTTAGATCTATAACAAGGAAGTATTCTGCTAGTTAAGGGAAACATTTTGAGCTAAAGAACACTTACCAATTTGAACCGAAGCTAAAATCCAGTTTTGAAGCTCTTGGAGAAGATGAACACTCACATAACCCAAAAATCTTAAAGTTTTGCAAGAGATTATTATTATACCATGATTAATTAACAATTTGATGCTACAAAACCCAAAATTTTCGGATCCAAGAAGGAGGAGGAAGAAAATGGTGTTTGTGTGTGTGTGTGTTCTTGTGTTTTAGAGAGAAAAGGGAGGGTGTGTGTTTTTGTGTGTGAAGAGATAAGGGAGAAATGAGAGGTGGGGAGGGGTTTTGTTCCCCTCTTGCACTCTCGCGACTAGTTCCTGTTTCTCCTGAGATATGATTCATTTCGTTAAGATTTCTAACACGAGACTCGTTCAAATTGTTCGTTGACAAAATCAAACATATTTTGGAATTACGCTTCTAATGACTATTCACATGCTTAACTTTTCATTACAAAAGTTTATTTACTTCAATTTAACTAATTTTCATTTTACGAGTTCGCTAGCGTTGACCGGTCAAATTGGCGGGTGTTACAAGAAGATTGTCACCTGAACAATGAATCTCACAACTTTAGGTGTTTGGGAAATTTTGAGTATGCAAGTAATGTTATCAATCCACAAGGATAAGCCCAATAACCGTTCAGAACACATTTCGCCGATTAAAATTTTGCCAAGGAAAAATTTGTAGTAAAATTGCTCATTAAATGATTATGAATTAAGTGACAAAGG
>CM067168.1:67971820-68103520 GCA_034093135.1 Erigeron breviscapus | reverse complement strand
AAGCATCATATGTCTTTTTGGTTTCTAGCCATGATTTAATTACCAGTTTTTCTTTCTCTAAAATGACTTCAAGATCTTGTTTTTCTTGAATCAATTGTTCAGTTACCAGAACCTGGGCTTGAAATGCCAGTTTAATGTCTTGAAGTTCTTTTACCTTTGATTTTAAAGCAGTTATTTCAGAAGAATCTGTTTCTAGACCATTTACACAATCAGATCTAACAGTTTCTACAAATATCAAATCAGAATTAAGAGATTCAGCAATGTCCAGTTTTAATTCTTGGTCAGTTGCATTATCATAATCACTAACCTTTTTGATAACAATGTCCACCCATCTTCCAGATGTGACATCTTCCTTCACCAGGTGCTCTTTGTCTGCCAGAGCCATGTAACAGCAATCTCTTTCTTCTTCTTCATCAGCAGATGATTCATTAGAAGGAACCCACTTTTCTTCAGTTGTTGAGATCATGCACTTATTGTTGTTTTCCATTTGTTGTGCCATGAGAGCAATCTGGGCCATAAGCTTTTTATATTTTAGTTTATAGCTATCATCAGGCTTATTATTTGAAGAAAATGGACCAGGCTTGGATACAAACTGGCTGGACCTGCACTCTTTCATGAAATGACCCTTTTTGCCACACTTAAAGCATGTCAAATTGGTCTTATCAGTTGAAGAACTGGATGCAAATTGTCCAGATGGCCTATTTGCTCTTGCTTTGAAATGGTTAAACGTTTTAGCAATCATTGCAATGAGGTCATCATCATCAGTTTCATCACAACAGTCTGGAGAGATTTAACTGGACTCTCCATAATCCATAAGTTCACACACCATCTTCTTCATAGAAAATACATTCTCAGAAGATATCAGTGTTGTACTTTGTGGTTCAGTATGACTGACCACATTAGGACTACTGGAGGCATGGTTAAAAGCATCTTGTTCTGCCACCATTCTCTAGGCTTGATTTTCTTCAGTGTACCTCAAAGCTCCATATAAAGTTGAGAGAGTGTGTGTGTGTGCAGAGTTTTACCTTGTCGTAAGACCAGGATCATGTGAGACCATTTGGTGGGTAGAATATCACAAATTTCTCCAGAAGTATATCCTTGTCCTTCTCAACCCCAAGACCTCTCAACTGGTTTATGATACTCATAAATCTGGTGTAAGTACCAGTGAGAGACTCGTTAGGTTGAGCAAAAAATGACTCATACCTCTTGTTTAAGGAGAGCTTTCTGGTGACAATGGTGTCATCTCCTCCTTCATGCTGGTTTAAAAGTTCATCCCACATGGTTTTAGCACTAGGAAAAAGAACTAGTGTGGGAATTAGGATTTCTGGAACGGCCCCGAGGATCATGTTTTTGAGAAGGGTGTCTAGATTCACCAATCTCCTCTCCTCTTCAGACCAATGTTCCTCCCTCTTTTCCCTTCCTCTTCTAGATCCAGAAGGATCAAGAAGGGGATTGAGAGGTGATGTAGGGACATAAGGACCTTCATTTAAAATTTTCATCATGTTCCTCTCAATACCAGTGATATGCAAAACCATCCTAGCCTTCCACGTACCAAATTCATCACTGTTCCCACTGAATTTAGGAACAGGATTATTTGAATAGTGCACATGCACGTGTGGAGAAGCAGGAGTAGGAGGAGCAGGTGGATTAGTGTTATTAACAATAGGTGGTTCATTTTGATCATTAATATTAGCATTAGGATCGGGACCAAGATTAAAACTTCCTTGTATATTTTTTGGTTAGCCATCAAAGAAACAGATCTAGGCAATGTTTAGTCTTCTGCTCTGATACCAAATGTGAGTCCCTTAAATTCGATGGTTAACCTAGAAAGTGTAAAATACAACAAGTCTAATAAGCACTAGAATGGAACTAGTATTACTTTAATATAAATGCAAGTATATAAATAAAGTAATACAAGACTTAAAGCAATAAACAAGTAAAGTGGAACATTATGTATTTTTCAATGGTGTATTTTATTTATGATGTTAAATAAAATACAAGGTTGTGCGGAATCAAGATAATACAAACAAGTATGTATCCTAACAACCTATGAATTACAAATGATCTATATTTGTCAAATAACTCTTTTGGATCGAGATACTTAAAGTTGTGAAGTATCCCAGTTTAAGATCGAGAGTATTTAGACAAATTCACTTTAATGCAAAATGTATGCTTAAAAGTATTTATGTCAAGGAAATGACTTTGTATTTATAGGCAACAAAATTCACCAGTGAATTTTCGTACAAATATGGTTGCATGCATTTAATGATCCGACAAGAACATTAAATGCATTGGATAAGGAATAAGGATAAAGTCATTTGAAATGACTTTGTATCCTTTTATCCAACCACCTTTACACGCATAAACTTTGGTAAAGAACAAGTGGATTGTTCTTTGGAAAGTGTGTAAAGGCAAAAGTCAGTCCTCGATATCAGTGTTCAGACTTGTAAGGTCTAGAACACTGACAATCCTCCAGTGTACAGATCTGGTAAGACTTCCAGTGGACTCCGCCATTTGTCAGTCTTCTTTATTCTGACTTCAGTCTTTGACTTCAGTGAGAATGTCTTCAGTAGAGTAGATCTGGACTGGGGTGAAGTCCAGTGAGCTAATCTGGAGAATACTCCAGATTTCCTATACAAGTATTTGCTCACTGGTCTTCCATTATTTCTGGACAAATCTTCAGAGGGACTCCAGATTCCAAGTCTGGAGTAGGTCCAGTAGAAAACGTTTCTGGACAGATCTTCAGTAAGGCTCCAGTAGTCGAGTCTGGAGCGAGTCTAGTAAATCTGGACCTAACATCAACTAATGCACCATAGGATTGTTGTAGTTCTCCCCCTCAACAATAAATCCCTCCGAATTAAGCATATGCAATCTTCCTTCTTGGATATATTGCTCGAGTCCCTGCTCGCCTTGCATAACTGGCATGTAATAGAGAGGTAGAATTTCCAACAATCAATCCTGAACTAGTTAACTCTCATGAAAACCAGAAACTTTGAAACTTGAATCACAAACATATGACATTATCTTAGTCTAGAACTACAAATCTTCAAGAACTTGAACCTTAAAATCCCTGTTTTATCGTTCAATAATCAAAACCTTAAGATCTCTGTCTTATTGTTTAAAATCATTGACCTATAAACTCCTTGTTTATCCGTCAACTTGTCAGAAAAATTCTAGAATCTTAAGACCTCTGTCTTATCATTCTATGGATAACCTAATTTAAGGTCTTCCAACAAATTATCCTTCATTATGCAAACTTATAGATTCAGTTTTCAAAGTCGCTTGTCTTTAACTCAGCAAAGACATCTAACTAAAACCTAATCACCTATACTTTTGCATATGAGATCTATCTATATAAATTTGCATAAAAAAATTTATACCAAATGTAATACTTCTATGATTGCCTCATCATACTAGTATACATCTAGGTTTCACATTGAGTGACCTATACCATCTCTGTGTATTTGTCTTTCGTGCACTTTAACTTCACAACCTACAGAAAACTCATCTGTTCGTCATCCTGTTAATCTGCACATCTCAACAAAATCATCAAATCTTCTCAAAGTAATAATCATACAATCTGAAGAATTTTATGAATTTGTAGGATAAAATGAATATACTTAACAGTTTCTGGAGGTCAATAATAGACTGTTAGCACATTAGCACTAATCAAAATCATTTGACATCTCTGTATCAAATCTTTTTGATTCAACAAAACTTTTTTCAAAGATCGATCTCAAACTATGAATCATCTCTGTGTTCATTCTTTGAAAACCTTCTTTCTAAAGATCTGGATAAAATGATTCTTTTAAAGATCAAATTCAAAACTATGAACAACTCTTTGTCCATTCTTATGAAAATCTTCTTTCTAAGAATGATAAAAATACATATTAACCTGATATCTGTTTATTGAAATCAACAATTCTGTGTTCTTTTCCTTAAACCCATATTCTGTTAATTTGACACACGTTCTTTTAGCTTTTGATCACAACACTATTGCTTAACTACCCTACTCGTTTATTCATTGTTCCATAAGAATGTAGTTGAGTCCTCTTGAAAACTAGATTCTATTCTGACTATATCTCTCGTGTAATAGGAACTTTTATTTAAACAATACAATACAAATAAAAATTTAAACATTTCAAGAAAAACATAACACACACACAAACATACACTAAACATAAACGAATAACATAGTTACAAGAGCTAAAGTTACTGCAGATTAGATCAGATTAGCATGTTACATAAGCCTACTAGCAAGAAATAATTCTCTTATTATTAGTTATGAACAGTGATCCAAAAACGATTACCAATATGTTTGACCTCTTAAACACTCGGTACTTCCAGTCTCCTTTTTGGTTTGTGACACTTTTGACATACCCTGGCCAAGGACAGTCACCATGCAACCCGAGTAGCCTAATATGTCACTTAACCATGTTTGCGAACTTATGTGCCCCATATTCAGATACACTCTCACAATCGACACAAGCACTAAAATTAAGACATTTGGTGAGTAAAGTGAGAAACTCTTTAAGAATCAAGTCAGCGATGACAGGTCGGTGATTCCTCACGCGCAAAGCGACTTAACTTGACTCACGTACGGAAATATACTAAACATTGCATAATGCCAAGTACTTGCATATTTGTGACATTATTTTAAGCACTTATGAAAACCCATGACTTTCGATGAGACCCGTGTAGCGAACTTTCTGACAACCTATCCCAAGTTGGAAGCTTTAGGTAGGCTAGTTATACAAAGACACCCCAAGGACTTACTTGTTCGAATCTCAAAGGCCACATTAGCTTCATATTTTCAACAGATTTACAGTTTTATTAGATATTTGCATATCTTGTCACAAATATACATCCGAAAAAGCAATACATACACATATATGTACCCGAGACCTTCTATATAATAACCAAATATACCTAATTACAATGCAAGATCTTTCATAAGATTTAAAGGACTTGTCTATTTTAAGAACAAGCATTCTCAGCCATATATTCGAATACGTTTCCCATAAGAACATTGTATACATTTAAGTTCAGATTATAAGGAAACTTTGGTACTTTGTGCCTACCGATACATCATATAATGGTATCACTGAACTGAGCATTTTAAAGTACAATTAAGTAGGCTTAAAAGCTAAAGTATCATCACGTCTAATCGTCTTGATGCAGTGACCTTACTCTTTTTTTTCTGATTTTTCTCATTTTTATTTCGTTTTTCTGACACTATATGACACACATACATAACTACACAAACACTTACAAAGTTCCTTTTTGAGAGACACTATCACTATAGATTTCTCATTCCAATCAATTGGACTAGCAACTCGAAACGAGTTCGGTCGAAAGTCTTAGTGAACAGATCAGCTAAATTAAAGTCACTCGGCACCTTTTCTAGGACTATTAATTTCTTTTCAGCACAATCACGTATAAAATGAAACCTTATGTCTATGTGCTTAGTCCTACTATGCTTAACAGGATTATTGGTAATGGATATAGTGGATTTACAATCTGTCTTTATGAGAGTACAAAGGAAAACCTAACAGCGATAGCCAGAGCCGGTGAATGAGTATTCACTTGCTGTTATGTAATCCGATCTCTCTCCTAAGACAAACATCCACTGATGTCTACTTCCTCAAGAACACCAATTTCTCCATCCCTGTGATTAAACTAGTGCACTTCTGGAACTGACATATAACATAACCAACAACATAAATCAAACATATAAAAATTAGAACACGTACTATAGATCATCATCTAGTCAAGATCTTCTATAGTACTTTGTCTATCACATGAACAATAATAAATATAAACTAATTAGAACAAGTCTTCTTGGAACATTGATCATGAGTTTCATGGATCTTTCTCTTTCGTCCATCTAACACATCTTCAAAGTCCTTGACAGCTTGCTCATGAGACCTACAAATCTCTTCTTGTTCAGGAGTTAACACAAGAGGCACAACTTTCGGACGATCATAGCTGTGATCCTCCTTGTTAACTTCTACACTCCATACCTTGTCAATCAAAACCCGAGGAAAACAAAATCTTGAAAATTCCATCTCGGTAAAAACTCGATCACTACCCTTTAATGTATAATGAGTAAGATAGACTTTTTCCTTTTCTAAGTCCTTCTTAGATATTGATACATCTGGCAAAAGGTTCTGATCCTGTTTTTCCTCTCTGCTACTCCATTCTGTTGAGGCTCATAGGGTGCACTGAATTGATGCTCAATTCCTTTGCTCAGACAATATACTTCCATAATCTGATTCTTGAACTTTGTCCCGTTATCACTTCTGATTCTCTTCACTCTTGTATTGTACTGATTTTCAACTCTTTCCAAGAACTCCATGAGGATTTGAGCAGTCTCATCCTTGGTCTTCAAGAAAAATACCCACGAGAATCTAGAATAATCATCAGTAACTACTAGACAGTAGTACATAAACCCTATGCTCCGAACATTTATTGGTCCAAATAAATCCATGTGTAGTAGCTGAAATGGAGCGGTAATTGAATTCTGAGTCTTCGGCTTGTGTGGCTTTTTAGTCTGTTTTCCTTTTAAGCACGACACACATTTATCCTCTACCATAAATCTCTTATTTGGAATACCGAGAACCAATCCATTGCTTGTAATATAATTCATCTTTCTGAAATGGATATGACCCATTCTTCTATGCCATAGCAGAGACTTATCTTCAGAAGCTTTGGAGAGCAGACAAACTGGCTCCACTGAATCAATTACACCTAATTCAAGACCATAGATGTCCTTCTTTCTTGGAGCCTTCAGTAATATCCATTCCTCTCGAATAACATAACCTGGTTTCAAGATAAGAGCTTCCCTTTCTGTAAAGTGAACTGGATTCCCTTTGTCGCATATTTGAGATACGCTCATCAGATTATGCTCCAGCTGCTCAACAAAGTTCACATTATCCATTTTAATCTTCCCATTGACGACTTTTCCAATACCAGAAATACTTCCGCCGTTGGGACCAGCAAAACTAACATAAGACCCTTTAACAGGTGTAAACTCCGTTAGCAGTCTCTTGTCACCAGTCATATGTCTTGAACATCCACTATCGACAAACCATAACCCTTTAGTTCTCCTTAGTGGCTCCTTATGTTTAACAACATCAAGATGTGCCATCAAGCTCGTCTCAGCTTCGGCGACATCTTCGTTCTCAGCTCTTACTGGTTCTGATGATTCAGGTTCCTCTTCTACCCTCTGATGAACACTACCATGATCATTGGCACATACCATAGGATCAAATGAATTATCAGCAAGATCATTCATTTCTTCATCAAGGTCTTGAATTATTGCCATGAATGCATGATTCTGATCATCGGTACTAGTCGAACCCCCAATTATAAGTACCATTAGATTGAACAACTAAAGCTCTTGAGTTATCCGTTTCTCCTGAGCTTCGGTTCCCAGTATTAGCATATTGATGTTCGGAATTCTGACTCACTATAGAACCACTTTGATTGAAATTCTGACGGCCTGTAGCTGAATTGTTGTCCCATCTTGGCCTCTGACACTCTCTTGCAAAATGTCCAAAACCATCACAGTTATAATACTTCACCTTAGTCTTGTCAAACCCTACTTTGCCATTCACAACCTTCCTTCCGGTTCTATTTGTGAAACGCTGAACTCTCAATGTTAACATAGCTAATTGCCAGTTCAGATCCATTTCTTCCAAGTCATCTGGATCAACTTGCTTGTAATCCTCCCTAACCAAATCAGGATCAGTCATATTTCCTCCAATTAACTTCTTATGAGAAGACACAAATGAAGCGATGTTAGGTCCAGATTTACTGGACTCGCTCCAGACTCGACTACTGGAGCCTTACTGAAGATCTGTCCAGAAACGTGTTCTACTGGACCTACTCCAGACTTGGAATCTGGAGTCCCTCTGGAGATTTGTCCAGAAATAATGGAAGACCAGTGAGCAAATACTTGTATATAAATCTGGAGTATTCTCCAGATTAGCTCACTGGACTTCACCCCAGTCCAGATCAACTCTACTGAAGACGTTCTCACTGAAGTCCAAGACTGAAGTCAGAATAAAGAAGACTTACAAATGGCGGAGTCCACTGGAAGTCTTACCAGATCTGTACACAGGAGGATTGTCAGTGTTCTAGACCTTACAAGTCTGAACACTGATATCGAGTAATTGACTTTTGCCTTTACACACTTTCCAAAGAACATTCCACTTGTTCTTTACCAAAGTATACGTGTGTAAAGGTGGTTGGATAAAAGGATACAAAGTCATTTGATGTGACTTTATCCTTATTCCTTATCCAATGCATTTAATGTTCTTGTCGGATCATTAAATACATGCAACCATATTTGTACGACACAAAATTCACTGGTGAATTTTGTTGCCTATAAATACAAAGTCGTTTCCTTGAGAAAAATACTTTTAAGCATTCATTTTGCATTAAAGTGAATTTGTCTAAATACTCTCGATCTTAAACTGGGATACTTCACAACTTTAAGTATCTCGATCCAAAAGAGTTATTTGACAAATATAGATCATTTGTAATTCATAGGTTGTTAGGATACATACTTGTTTGTATTATCTTGATTCCACACAACCTTGTATTTTATTTAACATCATAAATAAAATACACCATTGAAAAATACATAATGTTCTACTTTACTTGTTTATTGCTTTAAGTCTTGTATTACTTTATTTATATACTTGCATTTATATTAAAGTAATACTAGTCCATTCTAGTGCTTATTAGACTTGTTGTATTTTACACTTTTCTGGTTAACCATCGTATTTCAGGGACTCACACTTGGTATCAGAGCAGAAGGCTAAACATTGCCTAGATCTGTTTCTTTGATGGCTAACCAAGAAAATACACAAGGAAGTTTTAATCTTGGTCCCGATCCTAATCCTAATATTAATGATCAAAATGAACCACCTATTGTTAATAACACTAATCCACCTCCTCCTCATACTCCTGCTTCTCCACACGTGCATGTGCATTATTCAAATAATCCTGTTCCTAAATTCAGTGGGAACAGTGATGAATTTGGTACGTGGAAGGCTAGGATGGTTTTGCATATCACTGGTATTGAGAGGAACATGATGAAAATTTTAAATGAAGGTCCTTATGTCCCTACATCACCTCTCAATCCCCTTCTTGATCCTTCTGGATCTAGAAGAGGAAGGGAAAAGAGGGAGGAACATTGGTCTGAAGAGGAGAGGAGATTGGTGAATCTAGACACCCTTCTCAAAAACATGAACCTCGGGGCCGTTCCAGAAACCCTAATTCCCACACTAGTTCTTTTTCCTAGTGCTAAAACCATGTGGGATGAACTTTTAAACCAGCATGAAGGAGGAGATGACACCATTGTCACCAGAAAGGTCCCCTTAAACAAGAGGTATGAGTCATTTTTTGCTCAGCCTAATGAGTCTCTCACTGGTACTTACACCAGATTTATGAGTATCATAAACCAGTTGAGAGGTCTTGGGGTTGAGAAGGACAAGGATATACTTCTGGAGAAATTTTGTGATATTCTACCCACCAAATGGTCTCACATGATCCTGGTCTTACGACAAGGAAAAACTCTGCACACACACACTCTCTCAACTCTTTATGGAGCTTTCAGGTACACTGAAGAAAATCAAGCTCAGAGAGTAGTGGCAGAACAAGATGCCTTTAACCATGCCTCCAGTAGTCCTAATGTGGTCAGTCATACTGAACCACAAAGTACAGCACTGATATCTTTTGAGAATGTATTTTCTATGAAGAAGATGGTGTCTGAACTCATGGATTCTGGAGAGTCCAGTCAAATCTCTCCAGACTGTTGTGATGAAACTGAAGTTGATGACCTCATTGCAATGATTGCTAAAACGTTTAACCGTTTCAAAGCAAGAGCAAATAGGCCATCTGGACAATTTGCATCCAGTTCTTCAACTGATAAGACCAATTTGACATGCTTTAAGTGTGGCAAAGGGGTCATTTCATGAAAGATTGCAGGTCCAACCAGTTTGTATCCAAGCCTGGTCCATTCTCTTCAAATAATAAGCCTGATGATAGCTATAAATTGAAATAGAAAAAGCTTAAGGCCCAGATTGCTCTCATGGCACAACAAATTAAAAACAATAATAAGTGCATGATCGCAACAACTGAAGAGAAGTGGGTTCCTTCTGATGAATCATCTGCTGATGAAGAAGAAGAAAGAGATTGTGTTACATGGCTCTGGCAGACGAAAAGCTCCTGGTGAAGGAAGATGTCACATCTGGACGATGGGTGGACATTGTTATCAAAAAGGTTAGTGATTATGATAATGCAACTGACCAAGAATTAAAACTGGACATTGCTGAAGCTCTTAGTTCTGATTTGATATTTGTAGAAACTGTTAGATCTGATTGTGTAAATGGTCTAGAAACAGATTCTTCTGAAATAACTACTTTAAAATCAAAATTAAAAGAACTTCAAGACATTGAACTGGCATTTCAAGCCCAGGTTCTGGTAACTGAACAATTGATTCAAGAAAAACAAGATCTTGAAGTCATTTTAGAGAAAGAAAAACTGGTAATTAAATCATGGCTAGAAACCAAAAAGCCATATGATGCTGGAGTAAATCAATTTCCTGCTCAAAAACGTGCATATTTAGATGGAAATACTCATGTAGCATCATTAATACCAGTAATCGATCGATTACCAGAGGGGTTCAGGCCCACCACTGTTTATGATAAGCCTGTAACTCCCAAGGCCAATATTTTCCCAGTTCAATCCCCAGAGGTGAAGACTGGAGCATTCCAGATTACTGCTCCAGTTAAAGAGGTTTATCGGAATAAACCTTTGCCTCAGACCAATCCCCTACCTAAGCCTAGAACTGGAAAGGCTAAGGTATCATCTGAAGAAAATATTTTGTCCAGGTTAGAGAGCCAGATTCAAATTCTGACTCGTCAATCTCAAAGTTTTAATGCAAGATTAAACTTTATTGAGGGTACTTCATCTGGCCCTAGACAAAATACAAAACCTTTTGCTAAGAAAGTTAAATCTATTTCTCCAGTTGAGAAAAAGAAAAAGGTTTCAAAACTATCAACCCCAGTGGTCTTTTCAAATAAGACCACTGTTGAAGAAAGTGAACTAAACCAGATTGCCCCAGGGACCTATAAGGGAGGGTCCAGTGAACCCATCAGTCGATGGGTTCCCAAATCTAACTGATAAATATCTGGTGTATGTGCAGGGCGATCGAAAGAAATATATCTGGTATCTTGACAGTGCTGCTGGCAGGACGATGACCGGATGTAAGACCCTGCTGGAGGAGTTCACCATTTCTGATGGACCCTCCATTACTTTTGGAAATGATGGTTGTGGAAAGACTGAGGGATACGGTGTTCTGAACAATGGACAAGTCAAGTTCAGACGTGTTGCATTTGTGAATGGTTTGAAATACAACCTGATCAGTGTAAGTCAACTGTGTGATGATGGCTATCAAGTTCTATTCAATATTGCTCAGGGTATCGTATTCAACAAGGACTGGAAGGTAGTGTTGATTGCTCCCAGAAAAGGGAATGTGTACGTGATGGATATGGAAAGCTCTCCTTCAGAGCAGTGTTTCTATACTCAAGCTGATGAAGACACAAACTGGTTATGGCACAAAAGGTTATCCCATTTAAATTTCAAGAATATTAATAAGTTGTCCAGAAAACACTTGCAGATGGGATACCTTCAGTTTCCTTCAAAAAGGAAAGGCCATGTCCAGGATGTGAGATGGGTAAGCAAAAGCGTACTAGTTTCAAGACCAGACAGAATTTTAGCATATCTGAACCTCTTCATATGCTTCATATGGACCTCTTTGGTCCAGTGAACGTTCAGACTCGTGCTGGTAAAAGATACACCCTGGTGATCGTAGATGAATTCTCCAGATATTGTTGGGTGATCTTTCTGAGGTCTAAAAGTGAAGCTGCTGCTGAAATCATCAGTCTTATTAAGTAAATTGAGCTCAAGTACAGTCGAAAGGTCTGTCAGTCAAGAAGTGACAATGGAACAGAATTCCAGAATGCAACTCTGGAGTCATTCTGTACTGACACTGGCATCTCCCAGAATTTCTCATCAGCCCGCTCTCCAGAACATAATGGAGTGGTGGAAAGGAAGAATCGAACGCTGATAGAAGCTGCCAGGAGTATGCTTGCTGAATCTGGTCTGTCTACCAGTTTCTGGGCGGAAGCAATTGCAACTGCTTGCCACACCCAGAATCGATCAGTGTACATCAAAAGACACAAAAAGACAGCCTATGAAGTCTTAAGAAATAGAAAACCAAATATTGGTTATTTTCACATTTTTGGATGTCCAGTTTACATCCTGAACGACTCCAGTCAGCTAGGCAAATTTGATGCCAAAGCTGATGAAGGGTATTTCTTAGGCTATTCAGCCATTCGCAAGGCCTTCAGAGTCTACAACAGTAATATTATCCTTATAATATTAAAACGCAGCGGAAAAATTGAACCTTTCAATATGTTGGTATAGTTAAATTCAAAGTTTAACTTATAAAATAAAACCCAAACAATAAGGATCCATGTATATGAATAGCATACATACAAAACAACAACCATAGGGTGTTTTAGAAGACTACCTTCTTCCAAGCTTATGAGAAGGTGGAATGAAGGAGATGATGATCTTGAAGTGGCAAGTCTTCAACCTAGAAGAACCTCAAGCTTGTATACCCCAAACTATCAACAAACACCCAAACTATGCTAGGATTTGACCTTGAAAACCCTTCTCTTTTCTTTCCTTGTGGCCGAAATTACCAAGAGAAAAAGAAGAGTGTTTATGCTCTTGAGAAGTTGAGAGAATTCTTACTTTTTGAGTGTAAGAGTGATACACTCTATGTATCTCTTGTGTGTATCATGCAACAACCACAAATGCATGTTTTGTAAGTGGATCCAAAATCCCTCCATCACATGGGGGGGGGGGGGGGGGCCGGCCTCATGAGGAGTCCCACATGGGGTTCCACTAATTTTTTATAACATGTATTTTCTATGTAGTTATTTGTATAAATATAACATAATTTGTTACATACCTTATGTAACATGTTATATATTATATACAATACACATAAATGTTTATTTTGCCAAATAAACATATTTACATTTCTCTCAAAATAAATTATCCATATAATTTATTTACATATCTCAAGTACAATTATTCAGAAAACACTTTCTAAATGTTTCAAGTATTGATATTTATTTAAAGATCAAATCATATAAATAAATACCATAAGTGTTTGTCTAGCTTGTTATTGGGTATGACCCGACTTGGATCATCACGTACTAGCCACGTCAATTTAATATGTGTCTTGGGCAGACGAATTCCAACAATCTCCCACTTGCACAAGATTCATAGAAGATTGACGCAAGCAGCAAATACCGCCTAACAACGGTTTGCTACCCCTAATACGTATGACGAAGTGCCATTCAATAACATCATCCTCTTCAAGTCCCTTACTTGAAATGATTTAGGTGAATCGATCATTTATCCTTTTGTCACAGATGTCATGTTAAATCTTAGAGACACAGAGTGATCATTCTCTATTGATTTAACTTTGTAACAGGCCTTAGACATCTAACTCTCAACGAATAAGAGGGACAAATTCCATCTCGACTACATACGTCCTTCACAATCACCTTATATCATACCTGAGTTTAGTCTTATGTACTGCCATGTTTCAGAACAGCGAAGAGCTAAGTCAAAGTATAATATTCAGTGAATATCAAGACCCAATATGTATCTCAGGTCTGAGGATACAATGATATTCGCCTTTTAACTCAAGATTACTTATGATCAATCACAGAGATTCCATGTAGTAATGCTTGATTGCAGGTCAGTCCAATATTTGTATCCCACAAATATCTATGAACCTTGGTAGCAACACTTTGCTCTATATTCAAAACCTTTTGAATATCTACCAATCCAAGTTCATAATAATCTTACATTCATATTTGTTCCCACAAATATGATCGACTACGGACATTTAGAATAATTAACTTATTCATGGATTTAAACATGCAAAAATGGAACATAACACAATTTAAATGCATAATACCAATATTCATATAAATAGTGTTAATAAATACAAGTGTTCCGATATCCAAATACATAAAATAGATCAAATCCAATCACTAGAATATCGAAGTCCCATGGCACAAGTATGACTCTCATGCTTAGGCCTTTCAAGGAGCTTCGTGAGTGGGTCCGCAACATTTTGATCGGTGTGAACTTTGTGAATACATATCTTTCCCTGTTCAACTTCATCCCTTATGTAGTTGAATCTCCGCTCAATGTGCCTAGTCTTTTGATGTGCACGAGGTTCCTTGATTTGAGCAATCGCATCCTCGTTATCACAAAGAATTTCTAGGGGTTCTTGAATGGAAGGAACAACCCCTAGATCGGCAATGAATTTCTTCAACCATGCAGCTTCTTGTGCTGCTAAAGAAACGGCGATGTATTCCGATTCTGTAGTGGACAATGCAACCACATCTTGCTTTGAGCTTTTCCAAGAAACAGCTCCTCCATTTAGAATGAAGATGTACCCCGATTGTGATCGAGAATCATCTCGATCAGTTTGGAAACTCGCATCCGTGTAACCCTTTACAACGAGTTCCTCCTCACCAGATCCATATATTAAGAACATATCTTTAGTGTTTATAAGATATTTCAATATATATTTGACAGCCATCCAATGACTATCTCCTGGATTTTGCTGGTATCTACTTGTCATGCTTAAAGCGCATGACACGTCCGGTCTCGTGCATATCATAGCATACATGATGGATCCTATAGCAGATGCATATGGGATTCCACTCATTCTCTCTTGCTCAACTTTTGAGCTGGGAGATTGAGAAGTACTCAATATAGTTCCTCTTTGAATAGGCACCAAACCCTTTTTGGAGTTTTCCATCTTGAACCTTTTCAAGATCTTGTCTATGTATGCACTTTGATTCAAACCTATTAAGCGCCTTGATCTATCCCTATAGATCCTTATTCCCAAAATATAGGCGGCTTCACCAAGATCCTTAATGGAAATCAACTTCCAAGCCAGGCTTTTACACCTTCCAAGGTTGGAATGTCATTTCCAAATAGTAGAATGTCATCGACATATAATACTAGAAAAGTAATGATGCTCCCACTAGCCTTCTTATACACACAAGCTTCATCAGCGTTTTGATGAAGCCAAATTTCTTGACTTCTTCATCAAAATGACGATTCCAGCTTCTTGATGCTTGTTTCAATCCATAGATTGATTTCTTTAACTTGCATACTTTATTAGGATGCTTAGGATCGACAAAACCTTCAGGCTGATCCATATAGACATCTTCCTCAAGATATCCATTTAGAAAAGCGGTTTTGATATCCATTTGCCATATCTCATAGTCATAATGTGCGGCTATGGCAAATAATATCCTAATAGACTTTAGCATTGCCACAGGCGAAAAAGTTTCATCATAGTCGACCCCTCGAGTTTGAGTGAAACCTTTTGCTACAAGTCTAGCTTTATAAGTACTCAAGTTTCCATGCATATCGTGTTTCAATTTGAACACCCACTTACTTCCAACTACTTTGGAATTAGGAGGTTCAACAACCAATTCCCAAACTTGGTTGTCATACATGGATTGCATCTCAGCGTTCATGGCCTCTAGCCATCTGTCCGAATCTGATTTGGACATAGCATCATGGTAGGTGGTAGGTTCATCAGAAACTACCATGTAGCATTCATCCACGAGAAATCCATATCTCTCAGGTGGATAAGTAGCTCTACCAGATCTACGAACGTTTTGTGTGTCTTGATCAACCCTTTGATCATCTTCAACATCCTTTTGTTGAATGCTAGTGTCACCCAAGTGTGTATCTGTCAGTGGTTCTTGATCTTCTTCAAGTTCCACTGTTCTGGAACTAGTTCCTTCCATAAGGAACTTAGTTTCCAAGAACTCAGCCTTTCGAGCAACAAATACATTTTGCTCATTAGGATTGTAGAAATAATATCCCAAATCATCTTTGGGATATCCTACAAAGATACACTTAGTGGATCGGGGCTCTAATTTGTTTGAGGCATCATGTCTTACATAAGCCTCACAACCCCATACCTTTAAATATGATAAAGATGGAACTCTTCCATGCCATATTTCAAAAGGTGTTTTCTCCACTTTCTTGGTGGGAGCCATATTTAAATTCGGGCAGCAGAGATTATGGCATATCCCCAAAATGATAGAGGTAGTGAGCTTTTGCTCATCATGGAACGAACCATATCTAATAGAGTTCGATTCCTCCTTTCAGACACACCATTATGTTGTGGTGTTCCAGGTGGAGTTAGTTGTGAGACAATCCCACAACTTCTAAGATGATCTTGAAAAGCATCACTTAGGTATTCACCTCCTCTATCAGAACGAAGAATTTTTATTGTCTTACTGAGTTGGTTTTCTACTTCATTCTTGAAAATTTTGAACATTTCAAAAGCTTCACTCTTATGTTTTAATAAGTATACATAACCGTAACGACTATAGTCATCGGTGAATGTAATGAAGTATCTTTCACCATTTCTAGTCATTGGCTTAAAAGGACCACATACATCCGAATGTATGATACCTAATAAATCTTTTGCCCTTTCATTAGTGCCTTTGAAAGGTGCTTTAGTCATCTTGCCTTGTAAACAAGATTCACATACATTAAATGAATCATTTGATTTTGTTTTCAAAAGACCATTCTTTTGAAGTGTTAGTATGCGATTCTTATTTATATGGCCAAGACGACAATGCCAAATATAGGTTTCACTTAAATCTAATTTAAGTTTCTTGGTGGTAGCTTGGTACATTGAGTTATCATGTGTGGTGTTTTCATGAACCAATTCATAAATACCATTTAAAGGCATAGCTTTAAAATAAAATACATCATTCATAGAAACATGGATATCATTGTTAACAAAATTAAAATCATATCCAACATGTCTTAAACGGGAGACAGAAATAATACTCCTAGTCAAACTAGGTGCATACAAAACATTGTTCAATACAATTTCCAAACCATTTGGAAGTTTCAAAAGATAGTCTCCTTGGGCTTCAACATGCACCAATGCACCATTGCCCATAAAGAGACTAATGTCTCCCTTCTTGATGTGCTTCTTTCTTATGAACCCCTGTAACATATTACAAATATGAGTTCCACATCCGGTATCCAATACCCATATGTAAGAAAAAACAGTATTAAGCTCAATATATATCATAAATATTGTACCTGAGGTTTGCCCTGCATCCCTCTTAGCTTTTAACTCTTTGAGATAGGTTGGACAATTACGTTTCCAATGTCCTACCCCCCCACACTCAAAGCATGGGTCATTGACAACAACCTTTTGCTTCTTCGCTTTTTGGGTATCCATTTTTCCCTTTCCTTTGCCTTTAAAATTCCCTTTGTGGTTACCCTTTCCCTTAGCAACATTTGCCTTGGGTCCGGAGTAAGCCCTTTTCTTTCCGCCTTCATTGATCATGAGAACGGGTTGAACTTTTCCTCCCATACTAGCCTCGGCCGTTTTGAGCATCCCATGAAGCTCGGAAACGGTCTTGTCCCATCCATTCATGTTATAATTTAACACGAAAGTTTCAAATCTCTTAGATAATGAGTTAAGGATCATATCCGTAGCTAACTCATTTGAGACGGGACAATTAAGCCTTTCGAGGCGATCAATGTAGCTTTTCATTTTAAGAACATATGTTGAGACGGGTTGTGAATCATCCATGCGACATGCATGAAGCGCTCGAACCGTTTCGAAGCGTTCCACCCTTGCCTTTTGTTGGAACATTTCCTTGAGTTGGGTAATCATGTCGTATGCCCCATGGTGCTCGAACTCCTTTTGGAGTTCGGAGTCATACTCGCTAGCATTATGCAACTAACTTGCACGGAGTCCTCGACATATTTAGCCCAATCATTATAGGCTTCAACATCAGTTTCTTCGGGCTCATCAGGAATAGGATCATCTAACACATAGGATTTCTTTTCGTGCCTAAGAACAATTCTTAAGTTACGAAACCAATCCACAAAGTTGTTTTGGTTTAGACGATCCTTTTCAAGGATGGATCTTAGTGAAAAATTATGGACGTTTTGGTTGGGGTTTATTGCATTGTTAGCGGCCATCTACAAGATTAACAAAGTTCTTTATTAGTATTTTCGATATCAAATATAAATTTTAATTGTTAATACCCTTTTATGTGCCATGGACAATTAATAATTAAAACCTAGAATCCAACGTTACATTTAAATGATGGTTAGGTGACCTTTATCCCATGATCTAAATTAACAAGGTAGTCAACGTTTGACAATTGCAACACTTTGCAATTTCTAGTGGTATGGGACCGGTTTAATATCTTATATTAAGTTGGCATGTTTAATCCCATCAACGCCTTTGGTTACCATGCTTCGGTGACCCTAATCACATGGCTTCCAAATCAAGTTGTCCTACTTATACACACATGTAAATTTATCTTATACTAGTGGTTAGGTGACCTTTATCCCATAAGTACAATAAATTTACCTTAACTTATAAGTTCCCTCAAAGTAGTTAGGTGACCTTTATCCTACAAAGAGTTCCCAAATAATTAAGTGTTGTATAAAAGGATGGCGTTTAACTTGTTTTTAAAGGGTCGTTTGAGTTTTTATATTCTAGTTAAAAACTATGTACCATAATGAATTTTGAAATCCAAATTTCAAGGTTCTTTTTATAAAATCCATTTTATAATTGTGACCATTAACTTTTTACCAAGTTAATGTCAATATTAAAACCAATTTTAATCTTTATGTGTGTCTTTTAGTTTGTTGGTTTTTAAGCATCCACATGACAAAATAATAAACAACCAAACAAACATGACAAACATAATAATAAGTGCACAACATTAGCCAACTATTTTGACCACACTTGTTAGCCGAAACAAGTGGGTCAAAAGGTCTCAACCTAAGGGACAAGGTAACACAAAATATTGTGTTAGTTGAGCTCCCACTTGATCTTGCATCCAAATGCTTCAAGTAACCTTTTGTGATGTGATTTGAACAATTTTCTTCATTTTGATAACCCACTGCGCCGCAGTGGGTCTAATACACTCCCACTGCGCCGCAGTGGGAACTCACACTGCGCCGCAGTGGGTGCATACTCCCACTGCGCCGCAGTGGGTGCATACTCCCACTGCGCCGCAGTGGGTTTGACATACTCCCACTGCGCCGCAGTGGGTTTGACATACTCCCACTGCGCCGCAGTGGGTTTGACATACTCCCACTGCGCCGCAGTGGGTTTGACATACTCCCACTGCGCCGCAGTGGGTTGACATACTCCCACTGCGCCGCAGTGGGTTTGACATACTCCCACTGCGCCGCAGTGGGTGACATACTCCCACTGCGCCGCAGTGGGTTTGACATACTCCCACTGCGCCGCAGTGGGTTTGACATACTCCCACTGCGCCGCAGTGGGTTTGACATACTCACTGCGCCGCAGTGGGCTATAACTCCCACTGCGCCGCAGTGGGTTTGACATACTCCCACTGCGCCGCAGTGGGTTTGACATACTCCCACTGCGCCGCAGTGGGTTTGCATACTCCCACTGCGCCGCAGTGGGTTTGACATACTCCCACTGCGCCGCAGTGGGTGCATACTCCCACTGCGCCGCAGTGGGTTTGACATACTCCCACTGCGCCGCAGTGGGTTTGACATACTCCCACTGCGCCGCAGTGGGCTAATACACTCCCACTGCGCCGCAGTGGGTTTGCATACTCCCACTGCGCCGCAGTGGGTTTGACATACTCCCACTGCGCCGCAGTGGGTTTGACATACTCCCACTGCGCCGCAGTGGGTTTGACATACTCCCACTGCGCCGCAGTGGGTTTGACATACTCCCACTGCGCCGCAGTGGGTTGCATACTCCCACTGCGCCGCAGTGGGTGACATACTCCCACTGCGCCGCAGTGGGTTTGACATACTCCCACTGCGCCGCAGTGGGTTTGACATACTCCCACTGCGCCGCAGTGGGTGACATACTCCCACTGCGCCGCAGTGGGTTTGACATACTCCCACTGCGCCGCAGTGGGTTTGACATACTCCCACTGCGCCGCAGTGGGTGACATACTCCCACTGCGCCGCAGTGGGTTGACATACTCCCACTGCGCCGCAGTGGGTTTGACATACTCCCACTGCGCCGCAGTGGGTTTGACATACTCCCACTGCGCCGCAGTGGGAACTCACTGTCCTCGGCTGCATAACCCCACTGCGCCGCAGTGGGTTTGACATACTCCCACTGCGCCGCAGTGAGAACTTACGGGTCTCTTCATTAGGCCTCCAACTTTAGCCCCAAACCTTTTGATGCTTTCTTGGAGGTTACATTTATAAGAAAAAATGCAACTAATCTACTTATTACATACCAAATGAAATAAATAGATTACATAACCAAATGAATGAATAAAATCCTATTTAACTATTACAACCATTGAATAATTAAATAAATACAAACACATCACAAACATTCACAAGGTCTCTTGGCTAAGTTGTGACACTAAAATACACAAGAAAAAAAAGGAACCTCCTTTTTTGTGTATTAATTTCGGCCATTGCCAAAATGGCCAAAACATTGGATTTTGTCCAAACAAAATATCAACTTTTGATGTATGTATCCATATAACCGGCTCTAGATGCCATTGTTGGGATTTTTGGGTTTATATCAAAGTAATATTATCCTTATAATATTGAAACGCAGCGGAAAATTGAACCTTTCAATTTGTTGGTATAGTTAAATTCAAAGTTTAACTTATAAAATAAAACCCAAACAATAAGGATCCATGTATATGAATAGCATACATACAAAACAACAACCATAGGGTGTTTTAGAAGACTACCTTCTTCCAAGCTTATGAGAAGGTGGAATGAAGGAGATGATGATCTTGAAGTGGCAAGTCTTCAACCTAGAAGAACCTCAAGCTTGTATACCCCAAACTATCAACAAACACCCAAACTATGCTAGGATTTGACCTTGAAAACCCTTCTCTTTTCTTTCCTTGTGGCCGAAATTACCAAGAGAAAAAGAAGAGTGTTTATGCTCTTGAGAAGTTGAGAGAATTCTTACTTTTTGAGTGTAAGAGTGATACACTCTATGTATCTCTTGTGTGTATCATGCAACAACCACAAATGCATGTTTTGTAAGTGGATCCAAAATCCCTCCATCACATGGGGGGGGGGCCGGCCTCATGAGGAGTCCCACATGGGGTTCCACTAATTTTTTATAACATGTATTTTCTATGTAGTTATTTGTATAAATATAACATAATTTGTTACATACCTTATGTAACATGTTATATATTATATACAATACACATAAATGTTTATTTTGCCAAATAAACATATTTACATTTCTCTCAAAATAAATTATCCATATAATTTATTTACATATCTCAAGTACAATTATTCAGAAAACCACTTTCTAAATGTTTCAAGTATTGATATTTATTTAAAGATCAAATCATATAAATAAATACCATAAGTGTTTGTCTAGCTTGTTATTGGGTATGACCCGACTTGGATCATCACGTACTAGCCACGTCAATTTAATATGTGTCTTGGGCAGACGAATTCCAACAACAACAAGAGACTGGAGAAGGTCCATGAGTCAATTCATGTAACATTTGATGAATCAAATGCTGCAATCAACAACAAGCCAGCCCTTGACACTCCCCCAATAACTCCAATTGTCTTTTGTGAATCTGATCCTATAAACGACAATGAAGAAGATTCAGAAGACACAGTTTCCAGTCATCCTGATCTGGAACCTGTTCAGAAAAAGAAACTCTCTAGTAGTACTCCATTCTATCCCTCTATTATTTTCAAACTACCCTCTGAAATTAATATTGGTTCAGATGTGCGTACTACTCTCCCAGTATCAGTGTCAGTTGAGAATGTACCAGAAATGTCTTCTTATGAAGAATTCCAAACTGAACCAGTACTTCAGGAAATGCCTTCAAATGAAGAATTTCATGATGCAAATCGTGATTTAAATGGCTTAGATGAAGATACTGAAGTAGTCTGGCAAGATCCTCCTCCAGAAGCAACTCCAGAGGAGACTTAACTGAATTCTTGCACTGATATTATTGTCAGTAACAATCCTGGTCAGTACTCCAGATGGACAAAAGCTCATCCTATTGATCAAATCATAGGTGACTCCAATAGAGGAGTTCAGACCAGAAGAGCCTCCAGTAATCAATGCTTATACATTAGTTTTCTATCTTTGATGGAACCAAAGAAGATTGATGAGGCTATGGAAGATCCAAGCTGGGTGACTGCTATGCAAGAAGAGCTTCACCAGTTTGAAAGGAACAAGGTCTGGTATCTAGTTCCTTTCCCAGTTGGAAAGAAAGAACCAATTGGAACAAGATGGGTCTTCAGGAACAAAGTAGATGAAGATGGCCACATAACCAGAAACAAGGCCAGACTGGTAGCACAAGGCTACTGCCAGTCAGATGTCGACTTTGATGAATCATTTGCTCCAGTGGCTAGACTTGAAGCGATCAGAATATTCTTAGCATTCGCTGCTTATCATCAGTTCAAGGTCTACCAGATGGATGTAAAGAGTGCTTTCTTGAATGAAAAGCTTGAAGAAGAAGTTTATGTCAGACAACCACCAGGTTTCGTTGATGAAAAGCATCCACATTGGGTATATCGTCTGGAAAAAGCGCTTTATGGCCTCAGACAAGCCCCACGTGCCTGGTATGACACTCTGACTAAACATTTGTTGAAAAATGGTTTCAAAAGAGGTGCAATTGACAATACCTTATTTATTCTTCATGAAAAAGGTAATCTGTTAATGGTACAAATTTATGTTGATGATATTATTTTTGGGTCTACTGATGAAAATATGTGCAAGAAATTTTCAAAAATAATGTCAACTGAATATGAGATGAGTTTGATGGGTGAATTAACATATTTTCTTGGACTCCAGATTAAACAAAACAAAGATGGCATCTTTATTAATCAGGAAAAATATGTTAGAGATCTTTTAAAGAAATATGATATGAACTCTTCACCATCTAAACCAATTCCAATTTCTGCACCACTGACACTGGACTCCGATCCAGATGGTAAACCAGTGAACACCACTGTCTATAGAGGCATGGTTGGTTCACTGATGTATTTAACTGCCAGTAGACCAGATATTATGTTTTCAACATGTTTATGTGCAAGATATCAGTCTAATCCAAAGGAATCTCATATGCTTGCTGTAAAGCGCATACTGAAGTACCTTAAAGGTGTCCCCAGTCTAGGTCTTTGGTACCCAAAGGCTCAGGCATGGATCTAATGGGTTATTCAGATTCAGATCATGCAGGTTGTAAGATAGACAGGAAATCCACTACTGGTGGATGTCATTTCCTTGGTGGCAAACTGGTCAGTTGGACCAGTAAGAAGCAAACCTCAGTTTCATTGTCCACTGCTGAAGCTTAATACGTGTCTGCAGCCAGTTGTTGTGCTCAGATACTCTGGATGAAGAACCAGTTGCTTGATTATGGTATTAAATATTCAAAGACCCCAATCTTTTGTGATAATACCAGAGCAATTGCTATCTCAAACAATCCAGTCATGCACTCCAGAACGAAGCACATTCATCTCAGGTATCACTTCATTCGTGATCATATTATGAAAAACAACATTGAACTCCATTTTATTCCCACTGACAAACAACTCGCTGACATTTTTACCAAACCTCTGGATGTCAAAACTTTTGAATATCTTGTTGGTGAGTTGGGAATGTTAAACCCTTAAAATCTGGTGACTGCTCAGATATTGAACGCCTTTGTGTACTATCTTTGCATTATTAGATTTCTGGAACAACATTCCAGGGAAAGACTTGAAAGATATTTTGTTCTTAAAAATGTTTTAAGTTCAGGGGGAATTTATTAATTTATTTTCTCACTGGACAAACTCTTTAGAAAATATTACTGGTGCTTTGTAAATGTGTCCCTCTCACTGGTAACTGGACAGGTTGAAGTGCGTGTTTGAGGTGACTAATGTCTCCTTGTAAATGTGTCCCTCTCATTTGTCTGTATTAGTTGACGTGCACGTTTGAGGTTACCAGTCTTTCAAAAATGGTTTTCACTGGTACTTTACTGGAGTGTCCCTCCAGTGTACCATCAGTACATGTTCACTGGACTAATCCACCAGTGATACTGGAGTGTCCAGTCAACCTCCAGATGCACTGAAATATGTCATAATATTTTCTAAATACTTGGTCATCGTGCGTGCCACGTAAGCAAATCTTTTTGGAGATATTTTTATCCTACGTGGCATGTAAATTTTTCAACGTAATGATGGTATTTTTACCTTGGGAAGTGAAAAAGAGCAACTTGTTAATGTTTGTGGGCTGTAAACCATCACACATTTATGTGTAATGTGATGTAATTAATGCGGATCTCAGAACCTCGATCAAAATTATATTTGATAATTTCAAAAAAACCGTTTGAGTTCCACATTCTTTCTCCTATAAATACCCACTTTCAATTTCAATTGCATTTACTTCAAACATATTTACTCTCAAATCTCTCAAATTCCTTCATTTACTTCTTCATTCAATTTCCAATCATATTTATCTCTCTTATTTACTCCATTTCCATTCATTCCTTCATCAAATCTTCATCATAACCTATATATATTCAATTTCATCTTCATCTATTCTTTATAAATGGCACCTAGACAGTCAAAATCGCCTAAAAATCTGCTTGCCACTGAATATAATCCTTCTGAAAATGTTGACAGGGCACCTCATATCACTCTTGAGGCAAATGCCATAAGAATCAACATGAACAACTGGATGGCCAGACTCTCTCTTTCCAGTGTTCATGATGCCCAATCGATTATTGGAAGATTAAACACATTTTTTCTCTCTTGCCCATTATATGGTGCGTTGACACTAAATCCAGGAAGGATGTACCACGAGTACCTTTGTGAATTCTGGTACACTACAAAATATGATGATGAAACTTCATCTATCAATTATACTCTCAAGGGAGGTACCAGATCCCTTGGTTTCACTGCTAGTCTACTCAGGTCTGTTCTACAGTTAAACTATTTTGAACAGAATGAGTTGCCTATTGAACTTCCCACTGGTAAAAATACAAGGGAAGTGTGCAGACTGATGGGGCACACGGATATCATGGATGAGCATGGCCAGCTATCCAGGAAAGGAACTATCTACATGAGCAAACTGTCAGACTCATGGAGATACTTCTTTACCCACATTGTTGAATGTCTGGGAGGCAGTTCTGGAGGGTTAGACCAGATAAATCAAACCCATCTCCAGATTGCCTACTGCCTATGGTTTGGGCTTAGAGTGGACTTTGCTCAGATTCTTTTTGATGATCTGGTTGAGCGCCTTAGAGTGAAAGGAAGAAAACTGTTTGTTCCTTATATTCGTTTCCTTTCACTAATGTTTAAAAATGCTCTTGGAGACCAGTATGATTTTGATACTACTCACTTTTCTGTGAGTGAGTATATGAGGGATCTGGTCAACCTCAGATCTCCACTGGACGGGGTAGATATTCCTCAGTCCATGCTTTCCTTTCAAAGGGAAGAAGCTGAAATGGCTCCAGATAGAGGTCAAGTTGTTGAAGGACCATCTGGTGATCAGGATGTACAGATCATAGAAGCTGTACAGCCCATTAGACAAATTGCTCCTGAGGGTCAAGGTACAGAAGTTGTTGAACCTTCCAGACGACCTAGAACTAACAGGCGTCTGATGAGAGCTGGACTTCAGGTGAATCCTGAAAGACATCCTAGTGATGTTATGAATCTGGATGGGTCACCAATTTTTGAACAAGAGAACGTACAAGAGGTTGTTGGGCAGGTAACTGATGAACAAATTGAAAATGTTGCCAGATTATAGAGCAGGTTGTTGAGGAAGTTGAACAAGATGTTCAGACTGATGAACATGTTTCTGGTGAGCAAGAAGCTCAAATAGACTTGAATGAAGAGGCTGGTGAACAGGTTAATGTAGAGACTGGTGAACAGTCTGGTGAACAGACAGTTGGGATGGCTCCAGAATGGGATGATGTAGATTCCCCAATGTCTGAAGGCTTTGATGTAAACATGAATTTCTTGGGTGATGAAGAAGAAAATATTGACACATCTGCTATTGCTTCAGTCACCCAACCAATTATATCTTCTGAAATGCCACCACCACCAGAATCAAATGAACCACCACCAGAATTAAACATGCCACCACCACCACCTTCAATTCCTAGAGATACACAATACTTCACTCCAGCAATCACACAACCTTCACAATCTCAACCTCCACCTCGTGCGCCGGAGTCACCAGTTGCAACATCTAAAGCTGCAACTGAAGAGGACTGGGCACAAGTACCTCTTATGACCAGATTGCCTTCACATCTTGAACCTCCCAGTGGTCTCTCCACTTCATCTTCTGCCAAGGTCCAAGGCCTTTTAAGTAAGGTGGCAGACCTGGAGAGATCACTCCAGACTTCATCTCAGGTTATTTCTGACTTCAAATCCTTATTATCAAATAACCTTGCATCTGAGATGAATCTGTTTGCTGGGAATGAGAAGCTTGTGTTTGAAAAGCTTGATGAACTGGTACTGGCCACAAACAACAATACTGAAAATTTCAAAGTGGCGGTCCAGGGTCTAGAGACAAGGCTGGTTAGTTCTGTTCAGACTGCAGTCACTGGTGAACTGGCAGGTCTGAAAGAAGAAGTTCAGAAGTTGGTTTCCAGGGTCAGTTCTCTGGAGACTAGATCCACACTTGACCAGGATGCAGTTGTCAGTACAATAAGTGATGAATGCACAAAGAAGTTCAGAATCAGTATGCTGAAAGAATTATCTGAAGAGATTTCTGAGACTGTTCTTCGTACCATTCAAGATGGGGTGTTACCACAAGTAGAGAAGTTAATGGAAGAAAAGTTGCCAAAGCACTTGCCTAAAGAAGTTGCTAATGTTCAAAAGGAAGTGCAGGCACTTAAGAAAGTTGTGTCTGAAACAACTCCAGTAGCAGGTATAACATTTGGTGCACTGGACAGACATATGCTGGAAGAGTTATGGAATGATCTCAAGTCAAGAACTGGTGATCATTCCAAGGGGGAAAAGTCGTCTGGTGACCAAAGTCAAGTGACACTGAAGCACTTAGCACAAAGAGCATATGGCACTGAAGTCGGGCTAACTGAAGAAGCTACTGGTACTGAAGCCAGTGAGCCCCAGTTTGAGTCCTTCCCAGATATACCAACAAATCTGAAGTCAGTTAAGGGAAAACAACAAATGGTATCTGGTGAAGAAGAGCAAACTGCTGAAGATGCTAATGATGAAACTTCCAAAAAGTTAGAACAAGAATGCATTATGATTGAAATTTTCAAAAGAAACCAAAAAGATGAACTGCTGGCCCATCAAAGGGAGATGGCATCAATGGGGACTCTGGACTCTTACAATGCTGGAAGGTTAGGCATAAATGTTGATGTATATAAAAAGATGAAGGATGACCCCAGAGTTCATCAATGTCTAAATGCATTAGATGATGTTCATGTACGCTCATTTTACGCCGAAGAAGAACAGGTCTATGATTCTCTAATTTATGGCGTGAGTGTACCAGAACTCATCAGAAAAAGGAAGGATGAACTGGTAAGCCTCCAGAAAAAGATCAGAAAGAACGCTGGTGCTCTGGAGATAGAGTACAGGAAGAAACTTACTGGCTTACCAAAACTGACTGCCAAGCAAATCAAAGCGCTCAAAGATGCTGATGTAAGCAAATTCATTCCCCTGGAAACTTCTCGAAAAGTAAATCGTGAACAACTCCAGTCTGTTGGAGAACAAAAGAGAGTGTCAAAGGAAACTGAAGCATTGATCCAAACAGCCAAGCTGAAAGAAAACTACAATGAAATGTTAAACTTCAGGGCTGATGCCAGAAGGATCACTGGTGCTGAGATCAAATTGGCTGAAAATAATGAAGGCATGTCCAGGTTTGAAGTAAAGTTGACCAGGGAGGGTAACTTTACTGATGAAAGGAAAAATACTTCAGTCCAAGCATTTGGATGGAGTGAACTGAAAGAAATCGCTTTAACGTTCAGGGGGAAGACAGGTGTGTCGACTGATGTTAAAGCATTTCTGAAAAGAGTTGAAAAGGTATGGAGAAGAAAGCATCAGATGGAAGTTGCTATGGGCATGAAATCGCCAGAATCAATACCATCTTCTCCATCACCAAAGAGAAAGGCTACTGAAGATGCTCCAGGACAGACATCAAAAGAAGGGCCTGACTCTTATCATTTACTTGTTGTAAATTATTGTTTTATGAAAATTGTATACTATTTATCAGTTGATGTATGTAATAATAGTTGCAATTTTTGATTCATATAAGTAAATGATCAGATTTAGTCTAAGTTAGAACTTAAATGATGAAACTGAAAACACTCATGATCTATAAAGTGTTTTCCAGTAACTTAGATTTTTTAGACAAATCACACTTGTGTTTTTCAAGCATACAAAATTGTATAGATTCAAGCTTGAAAACACTTGCATTATTTCTAAACAAATAGGGGGAATTTGTTAGGTCCAGATTTACTGGAATCGCTCCAGACTCGACTACTGGAGCCTTACTGAAGATCTGTCCAGAAACGTGTTCTACTGGACCTACTTCAGACTTGGAATCTGGAGTCCCTTTGGAGATTTGTCCAGAAATAATGGAAGACCAGTGAGCAAATACTTGTATAGGAAATCTGGAGTATTCTCCAGATTAGCTCACTGGACTTCACCCCAGTCCAGATCAACTCTACTGAAGACGTTCTCACTGAAGTCAAAGACTGAAGTCAGAATAAAGAAGACTTACAAATGGCGGAGTCCACTGGAAGTCTTACCAGATCTGTACACTGGAGGATTGTCAGTGTTCTAGACCTTACAAGTCTGAACACTGATATCGAGTAATTGACTTTTGCCTTTACACACTTTCCAAAGAACATTCCACTTGTTCTTTACCAAAGTATACGTGTGTAAAGGTGGTTGGATAAAAGGATACAAAGTCATTTGATGTGACTTTATCCTTATTCCTTATCCAATGCATTTAATGTTCTTGTCGGATCATTAAATACATGCAACCATATTTGTACGGCACAAAATTCACTGGTGAATTTTGTTGCCTATAAATACAAAGTCATTTCCTTGAGAAAAATACTTTTAAGCATTCATTTTGCATTAAAGTGAATTTGTCTAAATACTCTCGATCTTAAACTGGGATACTTCAAAACTTTAAGTATCTCGATCCAAAAGAGTTATTTGACAAATATAGATCATTTGTAATTCATAGGTTGTTAGGATACATACTTGTTTGTATTATCTTGATTCCACACAACCTTGTATTTTATTTAACATCATAAATAAAATACACCATTGAAAAATACATAATGTTCCACTTTACTTGTTTATTGCTTTAAGTCTTGTATTACTTTATTTATATACATGCATTTATATTAAAGTAATACTAGTCCATTCTAGTGCTTATTAGACTTGTTGTATTTTACACTTTCCTGTTTAACCATCGTATTTCAGGGACTCACAAGCGAGCATGCCCAAATGTCCCTCAGCAGATCTTATGCTCATCGGCATCCCTGTGTAAACCGAGCTTGGAGAACTACCATTCTGAATCCCATTATGCACTACCATGGCCGATTCTGGAGAAGTTACATACATCAAGTTGCTATCAGAATCCGTTGACATCTTCATCTTGTCATCATCTCCACTATAGAAGGCAGTAATCCCTCCACTTGAAGATTTTGCAGAAGGAACGCTTGATTTGCTATGATAAAGTTCAGGACGCTGAACAAAATCACTGCTACCTGCTTCCTTCGACTTTCGTTTCAAATCTTGACCTCTCAGCTTTCGAATGATCTGATCCAGAGTCCATGTGCTAAATTCGGGATTTTGTTGGATTGAAGTTACAAACCCTTCCCACTTAACTGGAAGAGCTTCCAACAACTTCTCGATGACATCTTCTGGATCAGGTTTGTACCCAAAGTATGCAATCTCAACCAGCAGATGACTGTAACGAATCAAGATCTCATCAAGAGGTTCATCTTTGAAGCTAGTAAAGACATAATACTGCTTCTTTAGCAGATCCTTCCTTCTCTTCTTGAGATCATCATCACCTTCACAGTGCTCTTTGAGTGCATCCCATAAGCCTTTTGTACTGTCATACATTTCAAACAAGTGCAAGAATTCCCCTTGGAGAGCCATTCGGAGTGATCCTAAAGCTTTACTTTCTGCTTCGTAGTCTTTCTTTTGATCGACAGTCATTTGCTCATACGAAGCCGCTTTTCCACCACCAGAACCAGTAGGTTCTTTGTCACTTTGCACAGTGGGATGAACATAACCATTAACAATACATATCCACATCCTCACATCCATTAACCTGCAATATGACTCGAATCTGCCCTTCCAACTGAAATATCTATCAAGGCTTATTAACTTGGGCGGTGAGTTGGCCTTTCCGGTTTCGTGATCCATCAGAATTAGTTGATTCAGCAAAGATTGATAATTTGCGGGTAATTGAGACGTCATTTTCTCCGAGCTAGCAAAATTCACGAACTCTTTACAAAAATAAACGAGGTCGTAAAAGTTCACGAGGTCGTAAAGATATACGAGGTCGCATTTAAATACTCGAGGTCGTAATTGAACTGGCGAGGTCTTAAAGAGCTCGAGGTCGCAAAAATTCGAGGTCGTAATTGAACTGGCGAGGTCGTAATTAGCTACCCAGGTCGCAATACGAGCTGGATGAGGTAATACGAGCCCGCGAGGTCGCAAACGATGCTGGAATCCTTAGATCTCTTGAATTCGAAACCCTAAAAACCAACAACAACACCTTCGACTGCTGCAAATACAAAAAGAGGTCACAAACAAGATTTCTGATCCTAAACTCGTGAAAGAATCACGTCTAAACGACCCTAAATCAATATTGTCTATCACCAACAAGCTATAACCTTCCGGTATTAAACCAAGAGGCTCTAATACCAATTGTAAGTCCCCTGGTACGGATCGTTAATAGCTTGCTCCAGTTATCTTAAGGTGCGGAATCCCTCACTATAACTTGGTGATCAACAATAAGCCCCTAGATCACCTACTGCCTCGCAGATCTTCTTCAGGCTAGTGGAACAACCTTTGACGACTTAACCTGCACAAGTATGCTCGAAATTTCGACAAATGTTCAACCCTAAACTCTGTTAGGGTTCAGTTTATATAGGGAACACCGGACATGGGCTTCAGCGAGTCGGCCTTGCAAATCCAGCCCAGCCCGTCACTAATGTGAGGTCGCATTCTGTGATTGGCCTCGTATTTGACCCTGCAAATACGGAGTCGTATTCCCTATGTGAAATGCGAGGTCGCATTTCACCATTAGCAGATTTATTACACATTCAATACTTCAACTTAATCTAGAATTCTATGCATAATACTAAGTTCATTAATGACAATCACATTACAAAGACATATAACAATATAAGCCCAAACAATCTAGACTGCTACTGACATAGATGTGCACTTACACCTTTATGACGGGTTGGGATATTCTCGGTTACTGAGAATAGATTGATTTCGTCATGTTTGTTTGGATAAAGTCTGGATCGTTCATTTGAGCATATGAGTATATGATTTGTCACTGTTTCAACATTATTAAGAGAATGCCAATTAGTCAGAGTAAAAGTAGCTCACAAAAAAAACAGAAAAAAAGAATAAAAGAATTAAAAAACAGAAAAAAAAAGAAAAAAAAAATGAAAAAGAGCTTGGGCTGTCAGTTGGTATTTCTCACCTTTGTCAAATCATTTTTATTAGTTGGTTCATCTATTACACCAATAAAAGCTTCATGGTTATTTTAATTTATCGAGTTGAGTTGGTACATCTTTATAACCAACAAAATGATCTTGCATTGCTATAATCGGTTATCATATTTAGGTTGGCAAGTTTGTTTAAGCCAGCATGGTTAGATTTGGTTGATTGAGTTATTTAATGTCATACACCACAATGGTGTCGGTTATTAATCGTCTATTGGGAGTATTGTCTGGACAACTTCTTGGGTTTTGGACCATTGGCAACTAATGACATGGGATTGTTTATGGATTAGACTATTATGTGAAAACTTTGTTAAATGTTGTGGTATTTTCTTCTTAACACCAGTTATTATCCAAAATTTCCATTCCCTTTTAAATACCTTTTTTAGCCCCAGAGTTCATTACAACCCTTTAAAGACCTCTTCTGATTAACGTTGTGGTGCTTGCACCATGGCGGTGAAGGAGCGAACCTAGTACAAGCCTATGGTAAAAGATTATGCATCACGACTAGGCATTGAGTGATTATTCAAATATTCAACCCCAAAAGTAAGTTAGTTGGAGTAGGATAGACGAAATATCACTGATTCGTTTCTTTTGTGCTTAGTCGTGTTATTAAGGCTTGTATATCAGTCAAATATTTTCAAACATTCCGGTTTTCATTTAAGATTAAAACTGCCTAACCATCTATTCTCATTTTTTATTATGGTTGAGCTTCTTTTTTATTACTGAACTGTGGTTTCCATGATGTACCAAGGTTATATTTCTTTTTCATGCTTGGAATTGCTTGAGGACAAGAAAAGCTTAAGTGTGGGGGGATTTGATGTGTCGTATTTTATACTCATTTCCCACAACGAATGTAGTTGATTTTGCATGGTTTATGAGTCGTTTTAGTATACATTTGGTGCGATTATGGTGTTTGTTAGTGTTTCAGGGAAATAACAGGTACTTGAGCGTAATTATGGAGAAAACGACATTCTTGAGGTGAAATAAGTGCTAACGGATGATTTCCGAAGCATTAGGATGAAGATTGTAGCTAGTCAACAAAAGTCAAAGCTGGCAAACAAGGCATTGCGCCGCAACCGTTAGTTGCGCCGCAACAGAATTCCAGAAAGTTAAGTTGCGCCGCAACGTAGCTAGTTACGGCGCAACACCTTCAGTTCTAATCCAGCCTCAGTCAACGAAAGTCAAAGTCAACACAGAGTCAAAGGCCCATTGCGCCGCAACTTGGCTAGTTGCGCCGCAATGAGGGTCGAATTCTGCACAATTTTTGGAAAGTATAAATAGCATGCTTAATCATTCCAAAACCCTACCTTTACATTAGCAGCCGTTTTTGAAGAGCTTTTTAGAGGGTTTTTCATCTGGAGAATCATCTTTGAAGATCAAGATCACGACTGGATTATTTCATCGTTCCGTATTTGATTTTTAGCCATTCTTGAGTCGATTCCAACATTCGGTACATTATGTCTTCATATTTTATTGTTTGTTTTTATCTTTTCATTATGAGAGGCTAAATCTCTCAGCACCCGCTTGGGTAGTGAACATGTCATAGGGTCGATTTAATGTTACTTGCAATTGTTGAACAAGATTTTCATGTTTAATCGAAGAACCGCATTTATTTGAGTTTAAATATTGTTTTTCTCTTTTATATTTATTGATTGATAATTGTAATTAGAAGTTCGGAAGAAATCTATGTCATTGTCAATTAGTTTATGAAATGGTTAATCGGTCTATAATTAACCTAAAGTCGTTGGAGTTCGGAAGAAACTAGCGATAAAGATTTTAAACAATTAAATTCATTTTGAGTGTGTAAACATCTATCATAGAGGAATCTGATTAGGTGAATAAGCAGTTCGGAAGAAAGCTTTTAAAGGTTAAATCATAAAATCAACTTAGGTTCTTAATGCTTAGTTGTTTTGAGTAGAAATTATTTGCGGAAGCGATAACTATATTTCGAGCAATTAAAGTTTCAAGTATAACGGAAGTTCATCTTGACTACTTTTTAAGTCGTTCAACAATTCAAGTAATATTTAGACCCGATGATTGGCATGTAAGCTGATCCAAGTAGGTGCCCTCTTTAATATTATTGTCAATTAAATCATTTTTACTTTCGTCTTTCGACGAATCCTGCCCCGGTCATACCGGATTTAATTTATTTACTGTTACCTTTTGCAAAGTGACAATTCGGTCACAAAACACCCTTTTATTTGAATTACTTTATTTTAACAATTGCTTACAAAGTCCTTGTGTTCAACCTCGGATTTACCAAGTCAACTATATTGCATACGATCTGGTACACTGCCCGCAAGTGTGTAGTAGACAGTAGCTAGGTATTTCGTGTTTATAAATTTAAGACTAGAAGTTACACATCACCCTCCATATTGTGCGAACTCGGAGGGTGACTGGTATCTCTATCGGCCATGGTAGCTGATTATTTTGATCGCGGGTGGGTTCGAGAAAAAAAAAGCGTGTGTTGTTTGTTTTTTGAACGGGTCCCACGGATGGCGCCAATTTGTTTGATCAAATAATCGCACTATGGCTTAACCGAAGGTGTGAGATAGGTTTTAGGTGTTTTGTTGGCGATTCCCTTCCGGTCAGAGGGCGACAAGCCGCTTTACGCCTTTGGTTGGTTATTCCCAGCCGATTTAGGAGGCTGAGGGTTTGTATGATATAGTGAGGGTTTTGGAGGTCGAATGTTGTTGATCATTATCCTGTGCCGTATGGCACCTCCTCTCTTTATATAGAGGATAAAGCCTTGGAGAGGAAGATAGGAATTTAGGGTAAATCCCTTCCTCTTTTTTTGATATCTTCTAAGTATGGAAGATATATTTAGGACTCTTAAACCGTGTCCTTGTTTATAGGGATATTTGATTTCATTCCTTCTTAGGAGGTCGGATAAACATGGAATAGATTTATGTGTATCCGTTCTCTATTTATTATCTTTAGGAGCTCCGGAATTACGGAGGTATACATCGTAGCTTCGGCTACGGAAATGTTTATTTAGTACAATATGTTGATACCTTCGCTGCTTACGAAGGGTCCTTCGTATCCAGTCTTTTATACGGAGGTAAAGCTCCGTATACGGTATATCATCACAAGACAACCTAAGAAGTTTGAGGACTTCATTCTTGGGACCAAAACCAAACATAGCATTAATAATGTGGTTAATTGTAGTAAGTTAAATGGTGAAAATCTCTGTTTTGTTTCAAATTTGAATAAAATGGTTGAACCAAAGGACTTTCATGAGGCATGCACCAATCCACATTGGGTTGATGCCATGAACTCAGAAATGGAAGCCCTATATAAAAACAATACCTGGACCTTAATCCATCATCCTGACAATAGAAAGCCCATAGGCTGCAAGTGGGTTTACAAAATCAAGTATAAGTCCAATGGTGACATTGATAGGTATAAGGCTAGGTTAGTTGCTAAAGGGTATGACCAGAGAGCTGGCATTGACTTTGAAGAAACATTCTCTCCTGTGGTTAAGATGGTTACTATTAGGTGTTTAATTTCCTTATCTGTGCAAAATGATTGGCCTATCTTCCAACTTGATGTGAATAATGCTTTTTTGTATGGTGACCTTGTTGAGGATGTGTACATGCTGCCACCTCCTGGTTATCATTCTAATTCTGATCCTAGGGTTTGCAAACTTATGAAGTCCTTATATGGACTTAAACAGGCTCCTAGAAAGTGGAATGAAAAACTTACTTGTTCTTTACTTGAACTTGGATTTGTTCAAAGTAAAAATGACTATTCTTTGTATACTAAAACTACTAAGAATTCCTTTGTGGCCCTTCTTGTCTATGTGGATGACATTGTCATCACTAGAAATTGCTTGAATGAGATTGATAAATGCAAACAGTTTTTAAGTACCAAGTTTTCCATCAAAGATCTTGGAAAACTTAGATACTTCTTAGGAATTGAAGTCATTGATTGTAAAGAAGGGTTATGCATGACACAAAGAAAGTATTACCTTGATTTGTTAACTGATTTTGGGTTGCTTGGGTGTAAACCCTCACAAGCCCCTATTGAAACTAATTTCACAGTTGGCAGTGAAACTGTGAAGGATGAACCCTTGAAAAATGTGACTGAATATCAAAAGTTAGTAGGTAAACTCATATATCTGACCCTAACCAGGCCAGATATAGCATTTGTTGTACACATTCTAAGTCAGTATATGCATGATCCTCATGATTCACACTTAAAACTTGCTATGAGGGTAATCAGGTATCTCAAAGGCTCTCCAGGTAAAGGCATTCTCTTTACAAAAAATGTCACTCTATCCTTGACTGCTTATGTAGACTCAGATTGGGCCAAGAAGACAACTGCCAGAAAGAGTATCACTGGATATACTCTCTTTCTAGGTAGTTGCCCTATTTCTTGGAAAAGTAAGAAATGACAGACAATTTCCAGATCATCTGCTGAGGTTGAATTTAGAGCCTTGGCTGCTGTTACATGTGAAGTGATGTGGGTTTTAAAAATCTTAGAAGAATTGGGGGTTCATGTAAACAAACCTGTTGATGTTTTTTGTGACAGCAAGGCTGCAATTCAAATTGCAGCCAATCCTATCTTCCATGAGAAAACCAAGCATTTTGAAGTTGACTTGTTTTTTATTAGAGAAAAAATACTTCTGGGAACAATTAAAACTGTTAAAATCACTTTAGAGGGAAATCTGGCTGATATTTTTACAAAAGGATTGCATGTAAATCAACACAAGGACATGTGCAATCATCTTGGGTTGTTTGATCCCTTCTCACAATCAAGCTGAGGAGGGGTGTTGGAATATGCATCTTGATTGATAGATTTTAACTTGGCTTGTTTGTTTTGTTTGTATTTGGCAGTAAGCAGCAAGTAGAGAGACTCGAAGTGACATTAAAGAAAAAGAAAGCTGGAGGGAGGAGATATGTACAAGCAATAGTCAAGGGGGTGCTGATGAAACTTGTTTCTCTTTATATACTGAACACTGTTCAGATTTAGGGTTTACAACACTTTATCCCCAAAATTAGCCGTTTAGGGTATCAACCAAAACCCTCTTATATTTCATCATATTTGTGTCTGTATTATCATCTCTTGGAGATTATTTCTGGATATTGTGTTCGTCCCTTAATTCACATCTGTTTATGGTGGATTATTGTAACTTTATTTATGTTATGGTATGAATGTGATTTGACTTCTGAATATTGTTGTTGTTTTATCATCTATCTTTCAATATTTCTTCAAATTTTCTGATGGGCACCCAATGATCGGTTTTCTTTCATAATGTAAAAAAGACAACGATGATAGATCCAATTTCGAAATGAGACATCTTTTTAGAGATACACCCGCAACTTAATTAGCTGGGCGAAATCATTGAATGGTAAAATGCAGGAAGACTGTAGGCACATTTGTAACGTCTGATATATTGCAATCATGACGGATTGTTATTAATTTGTTCCCTTGTAAATACATTTGAGTCTCATGATATTATATATATTAAAAAATAATAAATAAATAAAATATGGTTACTATTAATATTTTTAAATAATTTTTTTTAATATATAAGTATATTTTTTTTAAAATATTGTATTTAATAAATAAGAACCTAGCTCTCATCATGATGATACTTTTGAGTTCATTTATAAAACAAGTGATAATACGAAGATCTAAAGTCTATATGCTTATAGATTTGAGAATTAATTAAACAATTTTATTGTGCTTAACAGCAATTTGTCATGAGAAATATCAATATGGGAATGATATATGTTGATGATACTTTTGAGTTCATATATAAAACAAGTGATAATACGAAGATCTAAAGTCTATATGCTTATAGATTTGAGAATTAATTAAACAATTTTATTGTGCTTAACAGCAATTTGTCATGAGAAATATCAATATGGGAATGATATTTATAATATACTAAAAAGGTATATGAATGTATAAGTACCTTATGCGTGGAATGTACAAGTTCTTAAAGCACATAATAATTTTTACCATTTTTCATTTTAACCCCCTAAACTTTCTATCTTTTAACTTTTGCCCCACATCAAAGTTTTCGTTTTTATTTTTTTGACACTAAATTTTTGGGTTCTCATGTTTCATCAAATAACTTTCACATGGTTACGATTTTACTTTTAAACATTTGGTTTTGACTATTTTTATCCGTCTTTTTATATATATAACGTTTTTAAATTTGCCCCACATCAAAGTTTTCGTTTTTATTTTCTTGACACTAAATTTTTGGGTTCTCATGTTTTCATCAAATAACTTTCACATGGTTACGATTTTACTTTTAAACATTTGGTTTTGACTATTTTTATCCGTCTTTTTATATATATAACGTTTTTAAATTTGCCCCACATCAAAGTTTTCGTTTTTATTTTATTGACACTAAATTTTTGGGTTCTCATGTTTCATCAAATAACTTTCACATGGTTACGATTTTACTTTGTAAACATTTGGTTTTGACTATTTTTATCCGTCTTTTTATATATATAACGTTTTTAATATATAATAACTTTCATTATCGTTACGTCTTATGTTCATGTAACATTTAAAGCATTGATATAGTTTTTGTTTTTGTTTTTATACAAAAAGTCTATACAAATTTACAAGTCTTTTATACCTAAAATGTACAAGTTCTTATTGCATATAATACTTCTTATAGCATACAAATTTCTATCTTTTAACTTTTGCCCTACATCATAGTTTTCATTTTCGTGACACTAAACTTTTGGATTTTCGTCAGACAACTTTCACACAGTTACGGATTTACTTTTAAACATTTGGTTTTGATTATTTTCATCTATATTTTAATATAAATAACGTTTTTAATATATAATAACTTTTATCATTATTATGTCTTACGTTCATATTACATTTAAAGCATTAATATAGTTATTGTTTATGTTTTTATACATCTTATTACTCTTTTATATTTTTTTTATTGTTATTGCTACATGTTTAATTGTCTTTTTAAAATTTTGAGTTCGAATATTTGACATAAATTTGGATCCAAAATTTTATCGTGTAGAAAGCGTACCCCGCGGCAACGCGAGGGTACAATGTTCCTAATTAACTACTTTAAGAATCATCTTAATTATAAATTTATGCCATATGTTAAAGTCAAAAGATGACATTAAAAGAAGAATTAATTAATTAGTAGAACCTGGATGTCATATTTTAATGATTTTAGCAAAAAAAAAAAGATATTTTCTTTTTACAAGAACTTTTAAGAATATCCTTAAGAAAATTAATCATTTTCCTATCTTTATCATCAATGTCTAAACGTTTATTTAAAGTCTATGAAATACACACAAAAATAAAATTGTATATTGTATATATTTAGTATATTTGTTGCATGCAACGTCTATTACGTTTCACAAGATAATCGTTGGTTTTTTATTTATATATACGTATATACTACAAAAAGATCAAAATTCGAATATCAATTAAACAGTTTTATTTATAATTGATAAATTATTTATTTTGTATGTTTTGTGTAGCTATATATATATATAACATAAGATAAGATGGAAGATGCAACCTTCAAAAGACAGCCTATAATTCTTACTGAAAATAAAATCCTTCTACTTCTCCTTAATTGATGAACTTCACAAGTGCCCATCAACATCTCCTCTTCCTCTTAATTTCAATCTCATACATGAAACTATTCAATTCTTATTAGCATTGCCTCTTCAATAGGAAACTCATTTTCTCTCTCTTAACTTAAATTCTTATTAGGGTTTCTTTTTTTCTCTCAATTAATTCATTTCCATCATGTCTCTAGACATCACCACACAAGCAAAAGAACCTACTAAAGATGAATCCCAGAATTCTACCGGTGGTGGTGGTAATGGCAGCAGTACTGGTGCTCGGAAAATTTCTACTCTTAAGCCACCAGAACAAATCCTTAAATGCCCTAGATGTGATTCACCCAACACAAAATTTTGCTATTACAATAACTATAGCCTTACCCAACCTAGACACTTTTGCAAGACATGTAGAAGATATTGGACCAAAGGTGGCGCTTTAAGAAATGTTCCAATTGGCGGCGGTTGTAGGAAGAGCAAGAAGACTCGATCAAGTTCTTCTTCGCGGTTTATGAATGGTGATTCGGCGTACAAAGACTCATCTTTGAACAATATTGGTGGGCTTAGTTTGTTTAGTGGTCTTTCACCACCAGCCATGGATTTTCAACTCAATGGGCTAAACAATTTTTCATCTTCTTCTTCTACTTCAATCAATCACCCACCTTTCATGAATCTTGATTCATTAAGGTTCAATTTCCCTTTGAACAAACAAATTACCAATCATCAATTGCATGGAGGATTAGCAAGTTTTCAAGAAATTGGTGGTCCTAATAATAATATTGCTTCCTCAATAGAATCTTTGAGTTCCATCAACCAAGATTTACATTGGAAGCTCCAACAACACCGTCTTGCAACGTTGTATGGAGGTCGTAGTACTAGTGTTGGAGCAGGAGGAGGAGGAGAAACCGAACAACAAATTAATCAACAAAACCACATTGTTATAGAACAACAACCTCAAGTTCAAAAGCTACAACCTATTTTGTTTCAAAATCTTGATATTCCAAAACCTCCTCAAACAACTATGGATGGTGATTTGAGAAAAGATAATGGTGGTTTAGAGACCGAGTGGTTCTTTGACGGAAACTATGCACAGGTGAATGTAGATCCATCAACGACAATAGCTCAAACCGGTGTCAAAAATGCCGGAAACTATGAAAATGAAAGCATGAGCAATTGGAATAATGGGAATATTCAAGGATGGAATCAATTCAATCAGTACACTGCACTTCCATAGCTTATGCTGCTGCAGGTTAAGTTGAAATAAATGGATGATCACAAAGTGCTCACAATCAAACAAAGTTGTTATTTTATGTTTGTTTTTTCCGACCTTTTTATAATTTGTCTTTTTTTCCTTTTTTTTTTCTTCTTATATGTATGTGATGGAACAAAAAGAATAATGAAGATATAATAGTTGCGGTTTTTTTAATTATTATGTTCGTGTGAATGTTCTCATTCTATGTTTCTATCTTTAAGTGTTAAAATTAATTAAAGAGATAATCTGCAATTAATATTAGTAATTGACATTCATTTAGTTCGCAAATTGTTTTATCTATTATTTGTTATCTGTCGTTTAATTCATTGCAATCGGTAATTGTAGCCTGCTATATAGGTCGATTATTGCTTTATTGATTGACAACGTAAGGTATCGTTTAAGTGTGTTCGTGAGTGATTTTTGAGTCTTAGCAAGCAAGTTATCTTAAGGGATTCCGCACCGGATGAACATAACCATAGTCATTCTCGTTAACGATCGATCCAGAAGTCTAATGTCTATGGAAACAATATTGGCGTATATTGACAGCGGTACGTACGTATACTTGTAATTCTGCTATGGTAGAACTTCCATATTGTTTGTTTCGCTTGATAAAAGTTCTACCACCAGTTAACAATTAGCACAATAATGAACTTGCAGCCATATAACACATTTGTATTTCAATAAATGCTTAAAAAAACTGATGATTACTTTTGTTATTGATAGGCACAATAACACAAAAAAATTTGTTTTTTCCAAATAAATATTTTCTTCAATTCTACTTTTGTTTTTAGACTACCCCAAATATCATTAGATTATCATTGTCAAAAACTACGGGTGCGTTTGGTTCACAGATTCTGATGGAATCAGATGGAATTGGAATTGAATTCCATTCCGTGGTACGTTTGGTTGTCAAAAGATGATGGAATTTCATTCCATTAGAATGTAAACATTCCATCAAATTATGGAATCTCCATTCCTTGGGGTTATTGGATGGAATTTGATTCCTTCATTCTCTTGAATTTTAAGAAAACAAAAAACATTCCATCAAATTCCATTCCTTCGGAATCTAATTCCGTTTACAGATTCCATTCCTTCTAAAAACATTCTGTGAACCAGACGCGCCCTAAAACTTGTTTTGTTAAGACAAGGAATGACCTTTCTTTCCAATAGTAAGTTAACTTTTTGAATTTATAAAAATCTATGTACTCTATTATCTTGTCACTTTCTAATCATTGTGCAACACTGCAACTTAAGTTTCAAAAAAAACAAGTAAAATTGTTTAACTAGATATAAAATTACATAACTATTTTTAACGGCCAATTAAACGCTTAATGGCTCGAACTCCATCCAAGATAATCCGATGGCTAGCTAAAGGATACCGTCGGTTGGCTCAACCCAGCCGGATGGAACCAAGACCATTAGTCACACGATCCAGGGAAAACCCCATTAATCCGCCCGCAATAGCTAAGCACGACGATGAAATATTATTGCTAAAATTCGGTGCTTGCTAATTAAGAGTTAAATTTTAATTTGGATCTATCCAAGCCAAATCAGTTATTACAAGACTTTCATGTCAAAATTTTTACAAATTTAAAGGGATCGGCTAAAATGAGATAACTTATTTGACGCAAAAGATGTGACGATTTTTTGGTTTTTTAATTACTTACATTTGGATTATTATTACATTTGGAATATTAGAAACTATATCTGTGGACTAGAATTAGAATTCACATATTACAATCACAAGTTTATTGGGTAAATAACGTCACGTTATAATTATATTTTAAAAATTCAAACAATTTTGATGATTTCTAAGACAAATTAAAGCGATTATAAAAAAACATGAAAGATCTATTTCAGTTAATAAACTCTTTGTTTTATGATGAAGAACGTGACATATATATATGATTTTAAGATAAAAATGTTTTAAAATGTAGAGTGAGATAAACAATACCTTAAAACACATTTGGTGGTGTATGGTTAAAAATAAGTGGACAGATCATCACCCATAATTATGTCGTGGGAACTTTACTGTTTTATAATTACACATAACATTAAGAATTTTAAAACCTCATTTTTCATAAGCTTTCGTCTTTTACTCATATAAAATTTGCCAAACTCTATATATATACATGGCTGTGTTCATTTTCCTTTTTATATATATCAATAAATAAATAATACATCATAATATCGTATCATACTTTTTATAAGTTCACATGTTTCAACTTGCACAATAAACACTTCACAATAAAAATTAATAATAATAAAATATGTTTTTAGTTGTTTTGTACATTTAATTACTAACGAGCAACGATACTTTTCTTATATTTAGTTCATATAAATATAAAAGAAATGTTAAGGGTTGTAGTTAACGTGTATAAAAATATTGTTTATTTTCATATAAAAAGTTTATCCCTAAATTTGATGATAAAAATACAAACATTTTTTTTTTGAACAGCATATCTACTCTACTAATACACTAATCTATAAACTCCATAATTATACACCATTGCCAGGATTTCAACCCTGGTCTTTTCTTCAAGAAGCCAAAGTCTCTACCACCCCACCTAAGTGGTGATGGCAAAAAAAAAAAAAAAAAAAAAACATTTAATCGTCTTAAATAAAGTGTTATGTATTTCTTGGGCGGCATATCTTTGAATTTGTTTTATGTGGCACAAGTCTGAATTTGGAAACTGAGCTGCTCAGCTTTATGAATTTATAGTCGTATCAAACATAACAATATCCAGACATCTTCTATCCTTTTACTTGCAGACCTTTCAATTTGCTCCCATACTTAAACTCCATAAACACATAATAAATATACTCCGCATGCATCATAAAAGGACATTGAGTTTTTTTGAAATCAATTAAAGAGATTACGAATCAAATTTGATATTTTCCTGGTACTTTCAATATTTTTTTGATACCGGCCAATACTGATCCCGAAAGCACATAAATTTGATACGACCTCAATTATTAGAGATTCAATTTATACTACTTTCTGGTACCCGGACCAAAAAGAAAATTGGATTTGAGAAAATATACTCAGTCCCCAAAAATACCAAGTATAAGAAACCAAAAAGTGTAAGTTAACTTGACTAAAACATACGAGTATATTAAATTGTAAAAACTTATTACTTTATGACTTGTTTTTAATAAATAGACGCAAATACATTTATTCATTTCTGTCCTTAAGCTAGTACTCTAGTAACAATCTTCATAAGTCAGTGATCAGCAAATTCGTCCAGCTACCATATCACTTTTTGACTCATGTATCAGTCGATCGAGGTTTAGGAATTTTGCTTTTAAGTTCGATTTAGATCGACGCTTAATATAAAGTATTAATAACACATCCAACTGTTCATAGCACGGGTACAATTCTAGTAGCAATAAAACCGGAAGAAAAAAAAAAGATAAAAAACATAGTTAATGTGGAATGAATGCAACTGAAATCGATATTTCTAAAAGATAATAATTAGATTAAGAAGAAGACCGATAATATTGAAAAGAAGGAAAGACAAGAAGGATTGTAATATCATTGTTCCAAAAAGTGAGGGGGATTGAAAGGACTATGAAAAGCAAAACAAGTAGAAACAATGAATTAGGAAAGTATAAAGCTTCGATTTTAGCTTTATAGAATCTTAACGTACTAGATACTTTTAAACGCCTAAATTCTATATATACATCATTTCACATTTAATGAACCTCTAAATTTATAATAAAAAGTACGTAAATTTCTTGTTTTACACACTAGATTTTAATTTTTAAACATAATATATATGTATGTATATGTACTTCAACTGTAACTCTGTAAACAAAACGTTATGAGTCCTGACCTTGCTTTAATTACTTTATGTTTTCATAGAAAGGGTAAGACATTAGGGACGCTTTGTTTGTCTTCAGCAAAATTAGTCATACATGTCTAACCATATGGTTACTATATATATATATATTTCTATATTGTGAATTATTTTTTATTCTTTATTTAGGATATACTACGTTGGGATTTATGTCCTGCTTGTTTGTTATTTTTTTTGTGAACGGCTGCTTGTTTAATTAATTATTCAACAGTATACTTATATATAAGATAAATAAAATTGAGTAAATTTATTAATATTAAATATGGTCGAATTATTACTTAGCTGTGGTTTGTAATTTAGAACTTCATTGATTTAATAAATAAATGTCATGATACAGTAAGTCATAAGTGTGTGTTTGTTTGGAACTAATTAATCTGTACGGAATGAGTTACCTGAAAATGTTAGAACATTACTGTTTTATAATTAAGTGGTTACTTTTTAATATGTTTTTTTATCCAGCACATAACACATAAAACATATAAAACAATATTATTAGATATACACATATACACATAGTCACATACAATATTATTTAGACATTTCATCAGAACATCATTATTTAATGAATAAAAAAAATAAATGGGCTAATTTTATAATTATTTGAGGTACTTTAACAGTTTATAATTACGATTAAAGGAATAACCTAGTGTTATGTATCTTTTTTCTTCGCAATTTTATATAATTATTAGGAATGAATTTGTAATTGGCGGGTAATAATTAAATTTGTCTGGTTCCCTCTGAAAAAGGTTTCTATGAGTTTCTCTCAATTCAATCGCACTTGTTTTGTGGGTGAGGGTGGGGCTTGTGCATGATTAACGTGATCCTTGGGTTGGCTCCGCAGACGACACCGTTTAGATCATGTATATGTATGATGTGTATGCGCTGTTTGAACTGTCAATTTTTACAACATGCAAGAATTTCATGACTTTCTATCTATCTACGCATTACGTGTTTTTTATAATCATGTCTTATATCCTTACTTATGATTAAAAAATTTAGACTTGTTTTTTGTAATAAATAAAATTGTATAGCTTTGTATATAATCATTAATTACTTAGATAAAATACTTATTTGATAGTTGGTTCCTAAAACTTATTCATCAAATCAGTGGCGAAACTATATGATGGTTAATATATGGTGGCCTTTCATATGTTTTGCTGTTAAATTTTTCATTATGCATTGTCGATGTAATGACTACTTTGAATTTGACAATACTTTCTTCAACTTTCTACATAAAGACATTGTTAAACTCTTACGAGTCACGAGTCGACTGTTACAAATCGAGTTGATTTACACCAAAAACAAAACAACTCGCAGGGTGACTCTATATTTTTCTGAATTTTACGAGTCGGGGTGTGAACTTGGACCGAATCAATATGAGTCGTAAACTTACGATTGTTTAAGTTTGATACTATGGTTATATATTACATATTATATTTATGGTTACATTATTTTATTGTTATATATGTATTTTGATTTTTAGTTCTGTTTTGAGATAAATTAAGTTTATAACTCAAAACTATCGAATATATACTCTTTTTGTAAATGTATTAAGATAATTAAATTATATTTTGTTTCAAAAAATATCACATATATAAAGCTATACAATATATTATGTACTATATAAAAATAAAAAATGTTTTAACTCTTACGAGTCGAGTCACGTTGCGAATCACGAATAAAAAATCATGTTTTCAAATCGAGTTAAAAATTACGAGTCGACAACTATGCATAAGGATAAGGATATCATATTCGGTATGGATCGGTTATTGTGTTCCTTCAAAATATATATTTCTTTGAATTGAGTGTAAAATTATTAATTATAAAAACTTTCTAATGATTTCTTTAGTCGATCAGGATAATGTCTTCTTTCTACATTCTCGAACATTCAGGATAATGTCTTTAGTAATTACCTTGATCTAATTAGTGATGCTCGAAAACTTCATCCATCCAAATTTTCAAATATAAGTAATACTCCGTAATATCTAAACAACCCAAATTTTACTAAGAAATCTTCTAATTAATATTTTGACCTTACAAATCCTGTTTGTACTATTTGAACCTATACAAGTTGGATTGAGATCTTCTAAAGTTAATATGAACTTTATAGGTAAAGTTGATGGATGTGGACCATTAGATTAAAATCAATGGTTAAGATTAAAAAATTATTTTTGAATCTTAACCCTTGATTTTAATTCAAGGTTCACGATTATCCTAACTTTACCTATAAAGTTACTATAACTTTAGATGATCTCAATCCAGTATATAATTGACAAAAACTTGTGAAGGTTTGAATTTTGAATAAGTTTTCTAGTAGACCTAAGGTCATTGTTATACTTTACATTATATTTTTGCTTTTTATTAAAACATGGCCTTGATTGTGATTTTGTCGTCAATTCTTCCGATGATATTTGTTAACGTGTTTTATAATGTCATTTTTTTAGAACACGAACACGATACGATAACTAATTATGTTTTAACATGTCAACCTATAATCAAGACGAAACTTGTTAAGCACTTCTTGTCATCGTATTAACAAATCCGTGTGATAAATTAGCAGCCCCAATATTCGGCAACTTTCACATCTTGTCATGTCATATCGTATTAACAATTTTCACATAACAAAATATAAATTTTAATTCACCTAAATTTTTTACACCGACAGTCTTAAGGCTGTCATTAACAAAACTCTTATATTATTTGTTCTATATTCCATTAACAACTTGACACGAAGCACGTTCAATCAAAACCTCCATTCTAAAAATTCGTTGTCTTTCTACAAGGATAAGAAACATGCATGTGTTTGAGACAAAACCAAAACAACTATTCTCAAACAAGTTTTTAGGTGAAATCGATGTAATTTGTTGTAAGTGTGAATGTGAATTCTCTTATATATAAGCAAGTCATGATTAGCTTCTCAAAAAGCCAGTATAAAACCTTCACTTTATCTATTTTTGGCAAACTAAACTTGTACATATCGTGAATTTGAAACTGTCAATCAACGTTTTCTGAGATATGGCGGTTTCTCATTTTGTTTCGTTCTATCATTAGCTACTTGCATCATTATCATCATCATCATCATCATCATCCTCATGATCACTCAATCACATGTTCTAGCTTCTCAATTTTATGATATATAGAAACATGAAAAATGGTACACAACGTCACTAAACTATAGCTTTATATACACATCTTGTCTCACAATGTCACATTTATCATGTTTCTTACTCTGTGATCTCTCTCTTACCTATGGCCGGCTCTAAACTTTAAAATTCGAAAAACCGCGTACACGTGTTTACTTATGTCAAACCTTCATTGATACACTACTAGAGGTGTTCTTGAAAACAAATAAATTTACACTAGCGTATCTTAATTAACTAGGCAGATTTATGTCCATCATTTTGATTCCATATGAATATTGACTTTGGAGGAATTTGTAAAAAATATATAAATCTCAATTTTATCGACTAATGGTATCAGATAATTTGTGAAGTTAATTGAAGTTGTTATTATCATTGCATCACATGACTTCAAATCACAAAAGTTTATATCTTAGATAAAAACACCTTACCAAAATTAAAAACCAACAAGGTTGGATAAGTGGTTAACACCATTGACTCTGGAGACAGAAGTCAAGGGTTCTATCCTCATATCTTGCAAGGATGGACGTCCTTTTCTATCTTAGATAAAACCTGAAAACAACCTCGCTACACCGTCGTGGTAGGGATAAAACTGTCTACATCTTAACCTATCTCATACACCGTCGAGGTATTGAGACCCAAAACCCGATAAATACGGCATTGGGTACTTAGTTTACTTGCTTTTTACCTTACTAAAGTTATGTAGAGTAAAAAAAAAAAGTTATGTAGAGTATTAAGATATCTTGTCAGCATATGGTTAGAAAATGGGTCGAAAAGCATCGAAACTTATACTAGACCTTAGAACCTTCTTCAAACAATAGGCCAACCGAGGCCCATGCTTGATCCATTATGGGCTAACGACCCAACAGATATAGACTGCCCATCCATTTTGGTTTTTCTAAAAATAAAGATCGAGTAAATTACATGTTCGAATTTCATTAATCATTTCTAACATTTAAAAGTTACCCTGTTTGTCCTACTATCACGTTTATAGCCAAATGCAAACAGCAAGATCAAAGACATAATTTTTACAAATTACAGATGGTTGATGAAAGTTACTCTAAACAATATGTGCAAATTACTCTAAATAATTAGAAAAGTGATGGATGTTAAATTTGTAACTTAGTGAACTATAGTATAAAATATTTATATCCACCCAAACTTTTAAAAATCCATAGAGTTTCCCGGATTGTAACACTAGAAACTTTGAAATCAATGATCACAAATACCGGATATGTATCTTGCCTCTTAACTCCATATCCATATTCATTTTCTGCTTCATTCATAACAACATCCATTCAACTACATTTTATTCTTTTATTTTCAAATCCAACAAACGTGGCAGATAAATGGATATCTACTGCATATGATTTAAACGTCTTTTTTAAAAAGTTTTCTACAAACCATTAGGGTAATAGTCCAACGGGTATGACTGTATACATTATATATATATATATATATATATTATATATATATATATATATATATATATATATATATATATATGTTTTCATCCATTTAGTTCATTCACAGCCACCAGAGATGGATCAATCGGACAAATATCCAATGGGTCAGATGACAATTGCAACGCCTACTTTGTGGCAGTTGAAGTAATTGAAATACTATCATATTACAGTTCAGAAGCCTTGGATCTAAAGACATTTCCATTTCAACACCTTACAATTTCTACCCATTTTGCTATCGGCTAGGCAACGATCAATTATGGACCATGTCACGTTATTCAAATATCTAAGTAAACAGAAAACAAAGCTGCTGAATCAAACAAATCAAATTATCAATATGACTTCTTTGTTTGAGACTGTAGCATAAATAAAAAAATCCCCCCAGCTACCGAAACATTTAGTGACTCAAATTCCCCAACCATTCTAATGCTTACTAGCTCAGATGCCTCAAGTGCTTTTCCCGAAAGTCCACTCCCTTCACTACCCAACACCAGACAGATTTTTGTATCAGTTAAAGAACATGCAAGTTCATAAGAGAGACAACATACTGGTTTCGATCCAGCATTGGTTCCAGGATGTCCAGCAAGGATTTTCATATTAAGTCCATCAACAAGAGACTGTAAATCAGACCATCTGCCAGACACGATTGGGAGCTGAAAGGAAGCGCCACGGCTAGCCCTAAGGGCTTTCTCGTTGAACGGGTCACAACATCCAGGAAGTAGAAATGCACCATCCTGTCACCAAGTAATGGTTAATTTACTGTTAAAGCTGATCGTTAATAGCTAATGGAACTCAACATTGGATTTTAGGACTTCAAAGTTGAATAATCATTGATGTTCCGTTATACTTTTGTAAACAGCCTACAACAAGTGCATTTTTTTTCACAAAAATCCTATTTGATGATTTTAGCTATTAATTTCTTACATAATCAGTACCAAAAATTCAATGATTAACTTCAAACACGATAAGCACATCCAAACACTATTTTTGACGGGTTGATATCCCCTCAAGTTAGAAGTAACTTGAGGGGTAAAGTTGGATGATCTCGACCATTGATTTAAAATAAATGGTCAAGATTCAAAAATGATAATTGAATCTTGACCATTGATTTTAATCCAATGGTCATTAATCTTCTAACTTTACCCCTCAAGTTACTTCTAACTTGAGGGAATCCCCACCCATTTTTGACAGCACCTCTTTACTACGGCTGATTTTCTAAATTTGAATTATTCAATACAACAATCAATTTCAATAACCACATCCAAACATCTTATTTTTATTAGTGTAAATAAGGTTAGTATATTGAAATGCTGAGATCTAGTTATTTACCCATCCGAAGGCCACTGCTGATCTTAATAAGGTGCCTAGGTTACCAGGGTCCTGCAATTAAGAGGATACTATGTCAGACAATTGCCACAAAAAGCTCAGATCATATGAAGGGCAAACTGGACGTTCAAAAAACTTACTTGCAGTCAGCTTTTTATTTAGCGAAAATATTTCAAAATCGTCGTCTTAAGACCTAAGTTGAATGTGTTTATAATCAAATAAGGGACCTCTTGGCTAGTATAGACTTCCGTTATATGACTATAAACATCTAATATATGCCCTTAAACATTGATTGTGAAAGCACAATCCTAAAACAGATGAATGAAACTACGTTTATTTTTACAGTAAAAGAATGAAAAACCATCAGAACCATAAAAAAAATTTCAGTACAGCACATAAATGCTATTCACATGTGGATATATAACCTGGATTCTGTCAAGAACCAGAATTCGATATGCAGATGGGAACAATTTCGAAAAATCTTGACGATAGTCTTCACTTATATTGTGAAAAGTTGAGGGGATTTTCACAAGAGATATTGCATCAATGGATTCCGTAGATTGCACTCCAGAAAGTTTCTTCATTACCACTGAATTAACACGAACAATGTTAATACCACTATCCACTATCTCTTCGGGGACAACAGCTTGCTCATGCAAAAGTAAACAATCTATTGTACTTGACTTCTCTTGCATCGACTCTTGAAAGTTGTACATTTCCCTAATGTTATAAACATGTGTAGGTTAAACAGCATATTTGGAATTAATCCTGCAAAATCAAATGATGAATTAAGAAGAAACATGAATTCTGTTACATATCCAATCACTATAATTTATCACTGGAAATTGGCAATTTCCAAATGCATAGCAGAGACAGCAACATGGCAGGTTGAGTAACACGTCAAAAGTGAACTGACAAGTGACCCTTTCGATCTTACTTCCTATCTTTGACGTCAGCATAAATACCCTTAAGTTTCAAATTCAGGATACAAAATCAAGTCGTTCCTTGACGTAAATTGAATGGGTGCCTGGGCAGTTATAGCAGATTTGTTCATATTATAATTTTGTCACTTGGTAAATTCTTCAATACCCATTTAATGATAGATTACTTATCACAAGGTAAGGATAATACTACTATGATTTTATGTCTTCAATAATAATATCGGGGGTTCAATTGTTTTATGAAACTAGTTTAGGAGTTGTTTTATACAAAAGAGGTAAAAAAAATTTTGCTCCCAAAGATAAAACATTATTGGAATATATTTCCTTTTACAAGTGCTGTTATCTAAAACAAGGGCGTTAGGAATTCTAAAATGGCACACACATATACAAAAACCACACTATACAAATGCACACAATCACACATAGCCAAATGGTAGATGATATGTACACATCAAATTTTAGTTATACACAACAACTGCATGCTTCATAGTTCACTCAATTTTGTGCAGTATGGTACTAGTACTCGTAATTAGTTAAAAGTAGTCCTTCACAAATCACCTCCCTATCCAAAAACACACCACATACATACATCCAGACGCACATGTTTTTAAGACCAAAGTCTTGGAAAAAAAGTGTACATTGGCACGGACACTCTTGACCTCGGGTGCCATCTTGGCACCAGCCATTGTCCACACCACAAGGATGACTCCGAGCAACTCATGTGTCAAAGTGTGGCATCACATCCCACATTTAAACAAATACTCGATTTCAGTTTACCAAATTTAACACTCACATTCAAACGCAAAGAGATCAAGAACCCAATTCAAAAGCAAATTGTTAATGCAAACTTTTGTATCTGAACATGAAACTGTGCAATTTGGTCGACTAAGATGGCTCATGATGTGAATGTGAATAACTTCTAATAGCGTGAACAATCCATCCAAGATGCAACAAGTATAACTTATACAAATTGTGAAGGTATACCATTAATACAGCCGTTCCGTGAAGATAAACATGGAGATGATAGCGGCTGTGTTTGTTCAATTGGAAAAGATGAGAGCAAGGAGGGATGAACTTATATAATTAATTTTTATTAATATGAAACTAACGAATACTTTAAACCAACTTAAGAATATAAAAATTGAAAAGATAATGGATTAAGTTATTTGGGTCATTTCACTAGGGTAATGAACCATTCTTGCAAAAACAATGCTACCAGGGACTATTTTAAGTAATAGTTTTGTGAAGTGATGTTCAATGTTACTTCGAGCAAGCCATACGAGGTTTTATACATACGAATCATTTTGGATGGCTATTAACCCGTTGGCCACACCTATTAGAAATGAAACATGTTCAAGATTGACACAATGTAGTTAATTGGGTAAAAAAAAGTAAACATCACATGGCACCTTTCCATTGATGCGTACAACATACAAAGGGTTTTTCGAAAGGAGAAATCTCGATGACCAACTTATCTACTATGTGCATGAACCAACACCATTGGAATCAAGTTATTAACCCTAATCTATGTATTATATATATTTGTCATGTACTTGTAATTCCTGTGTGAGAGATCAGAGGCAGAAAGATTTAATAAAGTATTCTAGTTGCACATTGTTTAGTGTGAGATACCACGTTAAATCTCTCGTGTCCTTCATTCTTGTTATTTCTCCTAATTGTGTGTGTGTGTGTGCGGTTTAATTCTAACAACGCTAAGTAAATAAGATGGTCCGATTAATATTCTCTTATAAAATCCCTAAAATAAAGTATATCCAAGAATCCAAGATACATAATGAATGTCACGTTTTGACTTTATTTAACTTCCAACACAAATCAAGTAGTTTATTTTTAGGAAAGTCACACAACAAGGTGAATACACAACTGCACCCATTTCAGGCATAAGCGGGTGTGAATAATGAACGTGTGTCATATGTGTCTGTGCATATCTGAAGTATATGATAAAATAATTTATTTTTTTTAAAACATATAAACATATATAGGCATATGCCACTAAGATATATGGGCATATACAAAGTAACATATACAAAGCATATGACCTAAATTACAAGTAGAAGCCTACAAACATATATAACATCCTAAACAAGTAGAAGCCTACAAACATATACAGTCATAAACAAAGCATATGACCTAAATTACAAGCATGTCATTGACCAAACATATAAAAGATACAAGTATCACAAAGCATACATACATGAATATATTAAACATAAGGTTAGGTAAGCCTATCTCTACTACATTATAAAGCATTTGTTCCTCCATTTTTTCAACTTTAAGTAAATGAAAACTCCAAAATACCCCTATCACTTATTCATAATACCCTTAGAGGAAATCTCAACCACTCATTTTTTTTTTCTCTCCTCAAATCTCAACAACTCTTTTTCTCTCTCCTCCATAAATCATTTTATTCCTCTAATTCATTCAGAATTTTTTAACTCAAAAATTGTACATCGATAAATTATAAAAATTATATGGGTGTTCTTAAAATTTCATGATCTTTCATTAGAGATGTCATTCGATATACTTTCGACGAATTTTTAAATCCGAGGGCGGAGCCCGGATGGCTAAGGCATTTGGCTATCACCTCCTATGACCTATCATACTCTATAACCTATCACCTAAGCGCGGGTACTTTGTCTCGTATAGTATTAGTGATGCTAAACTGCATATGTTAAAAGTGTAATCTAAAACTGGATAGTAGCCAACACTTTACTCATAGGGCCCTAAGTCACATAAATCATTAGGGATGCTAGGAAAACTATTACCCAAAAAAAAAAGTTATTTATAGGTTTACAAACATAAATCAGCACAAAAAAAAAATTACAGGAAAGGGGTTTACGGGGATATAAAAGGAAAACCTGAGTAGAGTAGTGCCGACAAGAAGAACAGAGCCATGAGAATGACGATAAGAAGAGCTGTTACGAAGTTTTACACAGTGTTTTATAAATGGGTTTGATGTGCTTGTTATGGATTTCACATTGGCTGCTGGTAATATTGATGATGATGATGTCTCGGGAGAATAATCGCAGCGAGCGGTTGGTAGGATTAGTGATTCCGAGATTTGTGAATTTGGGTTGAAGAGCGACAAAGGAGAAGACGTTGAAATTGAAATCCACATTTTGCAATTGGATTTTTTATGTTCATTTTTCGTTTTCTTTTTAATCAATTTGGTCAGAGTATATTGCACGTATGTTTTTTTATTTTTCTTTCAAACTAGTTATGTTACTTGGGCCGGGAGATATAAAGTTAGCTTTCAAAAACCTTATACAAATTATTTTTTATTTAAACACGTGTTTGTAAATGTATTATAGTGTACAAATGTAAGATATATTAAATGTTTACATGATCAATCTCATAATAGTTGAAAAAATAAAAAAAACGAATCTCAGTCATGTAACAACTATATATGATTAATTGAAGAACAAATGTGATAGCGGGAAAAAAAAAGAATAAAACAAACTAAATTTATACTATTATATGTGAAATACAAAAAAGAAATGAAAAGTATTATACGAATCATTATATATATTACAATTACCGTCCCCTTAGGAACAGTAACTTGATGACGTCATGCTGACGTCATCCTTTTTTTTTGAGAAATTTTTCTTTTTTTCTTGGTTCTTTTTTTGCTCTAATTTTTTTCCCCTTTTTCTACAAAAACTATTTTAAAAAAGAAAAAAATATATACTTTTTGCCTCGGTGATTAGACAGCTAACTAAAAGTCTAAAACATTACACTTTTTTCTTTTTCCTTGCTTTTTTAATTCTAATTTTTCTCCTCTTTTTTACAAAAACTCTTTTAAAAGAAAAAAATAATTATACTTTTGGTCAAGGTAATTAAAAAGGTAACTGAAAGTTTAAAACAATTACACGATGAACAGACATGTATAACAATATATCGTACTACTTTTGTATCACCTACCTTATACACAACGTACGTTTTACGTATCGTTATGTCTCCCGGAGCAACGTCCGGGTTACAATGCTCGTTATAGATAATAGAAAGACAGATGAACGCGGATACCATATTAACTTTGTACAATAAATTTTAGAAAGTCAAAACCAACTGAAAAAACGACAATTTTAATTAAAAGATTTTATAAATTAAATAAGTTTTAGAGGATAGTAAGTATGAAGATGAAAATTAAAAATTAAAAACAAAATAATAATACGAACACAATTAAAACATAAATGTCCAAAATCATTAGAAAATAGAAAGTTAAACGAAAAAATAATAAGTATCGTAAACTAATATATGTCTGAAGCATACTCACTACCGTCACATGAAAATATATAATGCAGTACTCATACAAAAGTTTAATATAATAGAAATAGCATATAAAGATAATAAGAAAAGATATGTGTAAAAAAATTAAATATTGTATTTAAAAGTAAAATATAAAATAAAAGCTAAAACGAAAACCCAAAACAAAAATAAAAACACAAATGAACACGTAGTAACACTACTCAAAGTTTTATGTAAAAAAAACATAGTAACTATATACAATTACTTTTACAAAGTAAATGACAAATAAAAACACCCACTATATAATACTGGTAAATAGTTAAAAGCAAAAAAACATAAGGAAAAACGTCTATCTTATCTAAAGGCATAAGCTAATTTGAAAAAAGTCTCAAGTTGCAAAAAGGACTGAAATGACATAAATGCACGAACCACATGAACCATTATTGTAAAGTTGTATAAAGCACAAAGACCTTTCATGAAATTAAACAAAAATATATTAAAAAAAGAAAGAAAAAAATGCACGAAATCCCAAATTCCAAAATTATTATTATATATATATAGTAATCGTAATATTACTAGTTTCGTCATCTTTAAAAAATTATACCATCTAAAATTTTTAATTTTTATATAATACTATATTATAAAACATTTTAGATCTTTTATTTATATCACTAGATTATAACCCACGTAAAACGCGAATAACCATATAAAAAAAATACATTTATACATATAAAAAACTGACATAATAGAGAAAACATTAAAGGTTTAAAAAATTGGAAGAATAAAAAATAAAATAAAAACAATTACACAAACTAACAATGAAAACATAAATACCTTTCTACATCTTCATTTGCTTTGAAAAAACTACAAATCGGACATTTTATTTTTTCTTTGATCACCTTCAAGTATATATATAACATAGTTATAAATTTTTTTGTAAATATTTAAATTTAAATACGCGGGTTATAAAAATTCTCATATGTGAATATATTTTTGAAGATATTTTTGTGACATGAGCTCACGATTGAAAGGACTTAAGAAAAAGAATCGAATTGTTAAAAATACAAGAAGATGGATATTATTATTCTGAAAAAAATTGATAAATAAAAAGTTAGATAGATAAAAAAAATGTAATTAATATTGTGTTTTAGTTTAAGCAAATTATCTGAAGTTGGAGGACTAATATCATCTTTTTTTTAAAGTTTAGTCAAAGATGATGTAAGCAATATGATCTAAGGGTGGAGAATAAAGATGGAAATTTAATGGAGGGTAAAGATTACTTCATGTTACTAATTAAAGTTTCTGTTTTAATATATATTAGAGATGTCTTAAAATTCAAATTTTAAAATATCTAAATACCATTAATATATCAACATCTTTAACAACTAGTTACAACATTATTTTTTTAACTCTTAAAATAATTACATTCACTGGCGGAACCACATAGTAACGAGGGGTAGCCCGGGATACGGGTACGCTAAATTTTTGTAGTATAATTTTTCTAAAAAATGATGTATTTTTTATTGGTGCTACGGGTCATATATATATGAGATACTGGTCAATCTAACTGTAAGTCCCAACTCAATAGATGGTACTACCTGAAGACACCTCAATGTCGATGGTGGAGTTACTTTGCAATATAAGCCCTGAACTGGAGACGACCAGTTACAGAGAATATATACCAAGTTCTAGATAGATTACTTATTTAAGTGACAATAAGTAAAGAACAATGCAATAATACAAATAACTTGTAAAATAAATTGGTGAGACAATATGTAATTTTCAAGTGTAATTTATTTATTAACTTTAAATAAATTACAAGGTTGTTGCGGAACCAAGATAATACAAGTATGTAAATATCCTAACAACCTATGAACTACAATTGATCTACACTTGAAATTTCTCTAAACAATCGAAACACTTAAAGTTGTGAAATGTTCCTTTTTACAATTGAGAGAATATTGCACAAGTTCACCAAGAATATTGCAGGTATGCAAAGTGTGAATTCTTTCGAAGTGTGTTCGAAGAAGTAATATTCTTGGTGTGCAATGACTTGTATTTATAGGCAAAGTTAACATTGGGATGTTAACTTTGACCGTACAAATATGGTTGAGAGCATTTTAGGAATAGCATTTAATTCCTTAAAATGTTGTGTAAAGTTGCAGAATAAAGCAACTTTATTCAACCAACTTTATGTACCTTTTTGTACTTAAATAATAAGATAAATCTTATTATCCGGGTAAAAGCACATAAAGCATAAAAGTCAATTCCTCGTAATTAGTGTAAAGCTTTGTAAGAGCTTTCCACTGACGGTCTCCAGTTTGTAACTGACTAGAATGTCAACTGGGCTTCGCTGCCATTGTCATTCTCTATCTTCCACTTGTTGTCTTCGACTTCAACTGGAAGGATTCTTCAACTGGTCAGTTCTCAACTGGAGGAAGTCTTCAGTTGCGTTAACTGTACGATGCAACTGGACTTCAATATATTTCTGGACAAATCTTCTGGGTCTCCAGTTTCATTGGGTCTCCAGGTGCAACTGGTCCTAACAAATTCCCCCTATTTGTCTAGAAATATTGGCAAGTCTTTTTCAGTTTTGTATCTGTACAAGTGTGAACTGGAGAGACTTGTTCGATTAAATCTATCTAAGTTTTCCAAGGCATTTTTATAGATCAATAAATGCCTTGGGTTTTTCTTTTAAGTTTGTTAGATATAATCTATTATCTACCTTGTGGTTACAAACTGGTAACTTCATTTATACAAGGAAATGAAATTTATACAAGTTACAGAATGTAAATAAAATTACAAGTAGATACAATGAAAAGAGAACTTAATGAGATGGCCCTTCGCCAGTTCTTCTTCTCTTGGTCACTGAAGAGATAGGCTGAGAGTCTTCAGGATCAATATTCAACTTTAGCTCCAGATTTTCTTTATGTTGAATCTTGCCCCTTAAGAAGTTCACCCATGCTTTCTAAAACCTATTCTTTTGTGCCTTTGCATCCAAAACATTCACCATTTCAACCCATTCAGTGAACCCATACTACATTGCACCAGGATTGTCAGTTTTAACCAGTGGCCCTCTGGTATAACTAACTTCAACTTGAAAGTGCTTGGTGCCTGGCTTAATGGTTACATTAACATCATTGATAGTCCCACTATGTCTTCTGGTTGCCATGATCTGGGAGTAATAGCTTCTTGCTTCAGATTCATTTGTTATTTTAATACTCCCAGCTCCAGCAGCCAGTACAACAGACTTGATGTCATCATTTGATACTTCACCAGTTGGTTCTACGAATGTGCTAAGGTCAGCATCTCTGGTCAGTGGTCTTCTTGGTTGAGGGATTCTCCTTGGTGGATTCAATACCCTTTTTACAACCTTCTTAACATGTTCAATTCTTTTTAGAATCCCACTTGCCCTATTCTCCTTAGCCTTCTCCACTGATATATTCAAGCTTCTGGCATCAAATTCAGCTTCATCATCAGGATAGTGTCTGTCCAGTTCAACATCAAGCATTTCTTTCAACTGGTCAACTATCCTGAGATCATTCTTAACTCTGGCATACTCCTCCTTAGTGATTCCCAAAAGATGAGCATCACTCATATCAAGCAGCTTGATTTTAGCAAGATGCTCTCTGGCTTGAACTTGGTTGGCTTGTTTCATTTTCTTTCTTTCTTTTATTTGATTACCAAGTCTAGCCAGTTGTTTGCTAACACTTTCAGAAACTGGAGGAAGTACATCAGCATTGCCAGTTTCCAACATAGGTACATCAGTGGCCGGCTGGGCAGATACATCAGATGCCAAACCTTTTCCTTTATCCACAACATTCCCCCTAACACTTATATCACCAGTTTCACCAGTTCTTTGCTCACCAGCTTCAGTACTGGTAGCTACAATCATTTCCCTACCAGATTGATTTCCAGATGGAGTGCTTTCAGTTGCAATTGGTGCAAGAACTGCACTTCTTTCCCCCTTGGCAGCATCTAGACCTGCCCTAATCACTTCCCATTCAGAATGGTGAGCTGGCAACCGGTCAAGAGGCTGCCATGATTGCATGTTCTTGCATTCTTTGAAGATTGTGCACATCATCCTGAAAGATCTCCAAAGGTGGTTGGTTTCTTTAGACTGGGTCAGAACATTAGCTGCAACTTGTTCCTGACCAGTTTTCAATTCATTTAAAATCTTGGAATCTTCATCCAAACCAGAAACCACCTTATCCTTGACTTCTTCATCTTTCTTCTTCAAACTTTCTACTTCAGTTGTCAGTTTATCCAAAGATTGAGCATGAAGTGAAACTTGGGTGTTCAAGTTATCAATGCTGCCCCTCAACTGGTTGATCTCATTTGTGAGTGGGGCAAGATCAACCTGAGGAGTGGCCAGCTTGGTGATCTCAGACATCACCCTTTCAATCAATTGTGCTTCTCTTGCACCCAGCGTATCATCTATCTTCTGACCAACTGAAGTCATTAACTGCTCTCCAAGTTCAGTCACATTCAACCCAGTTTGTCAACCAATTCCTTTACCTGTTTTTCAATCTCCCTTAAATCCACTTCTGATGTTCTAACAGTGTTGCCCAGCAAGTTGGAGATTGAGGTTGTGACCTTGGACTGAGTGAGGTCAAAGGCTTCTTTTAAAGTACCTGCCAGATTGTTGCAGCCAGTGACCACCTCATTCAGCTTCTTCAAAACCAAGTCTTCATTAGATGAAAACTTGTTAATCCCCAGATCAACCACTTTAATATTGGTCAAGTGATCCTTGTGGTATCTGGAGAAAGACTTGGTGTTTTTGTCAAGTGTCTTTTGAATCTCCTCCACCCTGGTGAGAAGGTTTTGGAGATCGGCTTGTACAGAGACAACTTGACTGTCCAGTGACGGAGGAGAAGGTGTCACTGGACCAGCAGCAGTTTCTACTGGAGCAACTGGAAGAGGCAAACTTAGAGAAGTCTCCCAAGTTGTCAGTCCAGCAGTTGAAGAAATAGTAGGAGTGGTGGTAGAAGAAAGGACTGGAAGTTCAATGTGTTGTTCATGCTGAGAAAGCTCAGGTGTGAACAACGACGGCGGTGGGGGTGGCATTTCTCGAAGGAGTGAGAATTGCCCAGATGGTGAAAGTGTCATACGTCTGTTTCCAGACATATAGTTATAAGTTGGGAATGGAATATCTGTAGGCTCATTTTGTTGGGATGGTGAAAGTTAAATTGATGCATCTGGAAGCGAGACTGGAGATGAAGGGTTTTGATCTTGTACAGCAGAATCAAAAATCTCCAAGTCTGAAGCAGTACCTTCAGAATCCGAAGACTCTATAAGGATTTCCTCGTCATTAACATTCATGTCCAGATCCATGAATGTAACTGAGGGCTGACCAGAAGGGTCAGTCTCCAGATGACCTTCACCAGTTTCTTGGTTGGGTGCATCTGTTGGAGGATCAGATACCAAGGTATCTTCACCAAGGATAGATGTTATTGGAGTTGCCTCAGTTATGGTTGCTCTATCCTCAACCATAACATTAGACGAACTGGAGGGTCCCTCATTATTTTGAGGCCCGCCTAGTTGTCTTTCTGACTCACCTAGAATTGGTGCATCAGTTTTGGCAAATGCCAGCTGCATTCGATCTGGAATCTCGACCTCTCCAGCTTCAGATACTAGAGAGTCTAAATTCCTCAACAAATCTGGCACAGTGTAAGGTGAATCTGTGCTTAAGTATGCTTCACTGCCCAGAATTTGTAGAAAGCAAAGAGAGAGAAACCTTGAGAAGGGGATACAAACTCCCCTGGTGCCCTTCAGTTTTTGTACTAGGCTTCTAAACAGGATATCAGCAAAGTCTACTCTCAATCCATTCCACAAGCAGTATGCCATCTCTGCTTGTGCGGAGTTAATCTGGTCAAGACCACCAGAACTCCCACCCATACTCTCCACCAGGTGGATGAAAAAATACCTCCATGAAGGTGTAAGACCCTTCATGGTCATCGCACCTTTCGTCTTCAAAACCCCTTTCTCCAAGCACTCCTTATGTCTCATTTCAAGGAGGACTTGGCGAAAATTAATCGTTTGGGGGTAAGACAACTGGAGATTCACCCTCTCTCCAGTAGTTGAGGTGTAAGGCATCCCTCAACACATCAGCGGACAAGGTACACTGGATTGTTCCACCTTTTAATGTAAAAGTGATGGAAGAACAATCGGAAGAAAGAGTGGCAGTGTACTAAAACTCACACAAGTAGTCGTGAAACATCTTGCGTGGGTTTAGAGAGAATGAGGGTCCTATTGGAGAATCCTTCAAAAAATTTTGAATTCTTCCAATAAGGGTATTAGACCTTGATCGTGAATTTGTGGATTGAGTTTGATGAGCGAAGTGTTACTAGGAGCACCAGATGCCGGTTTGATATCTGGTGAAGGAGCATATGGAACAGTTAAGAGATTTACATCTCTTGAACGGGATGATTTAGGAGCCATTTGAAAATGAAATTGAAATTTAGGAATGAGGGTTCTTGATTTATGAAGCAGAGAGAGAAATGAAGCAATTTTAGATGATTGGGAAGTAAATGAAAGAATGTGAAGGAAAGTAAATGTGTTCGGAGTAAATAAGGGTATTTATAAGGAATTCAAGATCCCAATGTAATACCAAAAATTATATTTTATTAACAAAATCAATTTTGTAGATATTTTTACAAAATAAGTTTGAATTTTGAAATAAAAACATAATTAATTGTGTCAGCATTAAATGCTACGACGGCTTATCTTACCCACGCGCCCACTAACATTAATTTTCCCAATACAAACAGTGTTCATTTACCAAAATGACTTTAAACACGTCAGATGACGATACCAAGTGGTTTAAAACACTCGAGTACCATCACGTGTAATATTGACCAAGTATTTCTAACGTTATAAAAAATAAGACAAGACTGAATCTGGTCACTGGAGGATTAGTCCAGTGCCAGTTTCCAACTGGAGAGTTCTCCAGTTGCCATTTTCAAACAAAAACGAATTTTAGTCAGAAAATTATTTTTGAGTCTTTCCCCCTAAAATAATGATCCAGAAATCAATTAGTGCCAGGATAGTATCACAAAGGCGTTCGATAGCCTGGCGAGCAAAGATTATCTGGACCTCCTCAACTGAAGAACTTCATCAATGTCACTGACGCGTTCAATAACAAAGAAATCTCCAGTTTTAAGGATTTAACATTCCCAGTTCGCTGATGAGATGTTTAAAGGTTTTCTCATCAAGAGGTTTTGTAAAACATCAGCGAGCTGTTTGTCAGTGGGGATGAAATGAATTTCAATGTCTCCTTTCATAACATGATCACGAATAAAATGATACCTGATATCAATATGCTTTGTCTTGGAGTGCATCACTGGTTGTGAGATATAGCAATTGCACTGGTGTTGTCACAAAAGATTGGGGTCCTTGTATACTTTTGACCATAATCTAGTAACTGGTTCTTGATCCAGAGAATCTGGGCACAGCAACTGGCCGCAGAAATGTACTCTGCCTCAGCAGTGGACATAGAGACTGGTGTCTGCTTCTTGTTGGTCCAACTTACCAGTTTTCCTCCAAGGAAATGACAACCACCAGTTGTTGATTTTCTATCTATCTTACAACCTGCATGATCTGAATCTGAATAACCCATTAGATCTAATCCTGAGCCTTTGGGGTACCAAAGACCAAGATTAGGACACCCTTTCAGGTATCTAAAGATACGCTTAACAGCGTACAAGTGTGATTCTTTAGGGTTAGCCTGAAACCTGGCACATAGACATGTTGCAAACATTATATCTGGTCGACTGGCAGTTAAATACATCAGTGAACCAACCATACCACGATAGTCAGTTATGTTCACTGGTTTGCCAGTTGGGTCAGAGTCCAAATTTAATGGTGCTGCAATAGGTGTGTTTTTCGATGGGATTGAATCATATTTGTATTTTCTTAACAAATCTCTGACATATTTTCCTTGATTTATGAAAATTCCATTTTCAGTTTGCTTAATCTGAAGACCTAAGAAAATGTTAATTCTCCCATTAAACTCATCTCATACTCAGATGACATGATTTTAGAAAACTTTTTACACATTGCATCATCAGCTGAACCAAATATAATGTCATCAACATAAATTTGTACCAATAAGATATTACCTCTTTCTTTCAAGATAAATAAGGTATTATCTATTGCACCTCTTTGAAAGCCATTTTTAAGAAGATGTTAGTTAAAGTATCATACCAGGCTCTTGGGGCTTGTCTTAGACCATACAAAGCTTTGTTCAGTCTATATACCCAGTGAGGATGCTTCTCGTTGATGAAGCCTGGAGTCTGCTTAACATAAACTTCTTCTTCCAATGTTCCATTTAGGAACGCACTTTTGACATCCATCTGGAAGACCTTGAACTGCAGATGGGCTGCATAATCCAAAAATATTCTGATGGCTTCAAGTCTTGCAACTTGAGCAAAAGTTTCATCAAAGTCAACGCCTTCTGCTTGACAATAACCCTGGGCAACTAATCTGGCCTTGTTTCTTACAACATGGCCATCTTCATCCATCTTGTTTCGGTAGACCCATCTTTGGTGGACAAGGAACAAGCTCCCAAACATTGTTCCTTTCAAACTGGACGAGCTCTTTTTGCATAGCTTCCACCCAGCTTGGGTCTGCCATAGCCTCGTCAATCTTCTTCGGTTCAATTAGAGATAAGAAAGTGACGTTTAAGCATTGCTTACTGGTGGCTCTTCTAGTCTGAACCCCACTATTTGGATCTCCCACAATCTGTTCAATTGGATGTGCTCGAGTCCATCTAGTGTATTGACTAGGCTGGTGTAACACAATATCAGTGCAAGTCACCTGGCGATCTTCTTCAGTTGCAGCAGCTTCTGGAGGAGGATCTGTCCAAACTACTTCTACGTTCTCATCAGAGTCAATGAGGTCATGATTTGCATCATGAAATTCTTCATTAGAAGGCATTTCTTGAAGAACTGGAGAAGTTGGAGTTTGAATTGGTGCTGATATTGGAGTGGCACGTACATCAGATCCAATCACCAATTCTTGTGGTAAGTTGAAATTGATGGAGGGATAGACTGATGTGTCACTGGTGGTGTTCTTCTTCTTAACTGGTTCCAATTTGTTGTAACTGGAAACATCTTTTGGTGAAACAACTGACTGATGAACTTGGTCAGTTTCGCCAAAATTTATTGGAATGACTGGAGAAATATCAAGGCTTGGTCTTTTGTTGATTGCTTCAGTTGATTCATCGAATGTGACATGAATTGTCTCATGAACCTTTTGGAGTCTATAATTATAAACTCTAAAGGCCTTTCGAATATCTGAATAACCTAAAAATACCCCTTCATCAGCTTTTGCATCAAACTTTCCAAGCTGACTGGAATCGTTTAAAATATAAACTGGACAACCAAATACATGAAAGTATCCAATATTTAGTTTACGATTCCTGAGTACTTCATAGGCAGTCTTCTTATATCTCTTGATGTAGACTGACCGATTTTGGGTGTGACAAGCAGTTGCAACTGCTTCAGCCCAAAAACTGGTGGTAAGACCTGATTCAGATAGCATATTTCTGGCTGCTTCTATCAGTGTGCGATTCTTTCTTTCCACAACTCCATTCTGCTCTGGAGAGTGTGCCGATGAGAAGTTTTGAGAGATGCCAGTGTCATTGCAAAATGTTTCAAGTACCTTATTTTGAAATTCAGTACCATTATCACTTCGCAACTGACAAACTTTTTGAGTATACTTGAGTTCAATTCTTTTGATGAGGGAGATGATCTCAGCAGGTGCATCACTTTTGGATCTGAGGAATACTACCCAACAGTATTTGGTGAATTCATCAACCACAACTAGAGTGTACTTCTTTCCAGCTCTAGTTTGAACATTCACTGGACCAAAGAGATCCATATGTAGCATGTGAAGAGGTTCAGTGATGCTAAAGTTTTGCCTAGTTTTGAAACTGGCCCTTTTCTGCTTGCCCATCTCACACCCTGGACATGGCTTTTCTTTATTAAAAGAAATCTGTGGTATCCCATCAACCAGTTGTTTGCGAGACAACTTGTTAATATTTTTGATATTAAGATGGGATAATCTTTTATGCCACAGCCAGTTGGTGTCCTCATCAGCTTTGGTATAGAAGCACTGCTCTTTTGGAGCTGGTTCCATATCCATGATGTACACATTACCTTTTCTTGGTGCAACCATCACCACTTTCCAATCCTTGTTAAATATGTTGCCTTGAGCAATATCGAACAAAACTCTGAAGCCATCATCACAAAGTTGGCTGACACTGATCAGGTTGTATTTCAAACCATTCACAAATGCAACTCTTTTGAATTCGACTTGTCCATTATTGAGCACACCATATCCTTCAGTCTTTCCACTTTGATCATTACAAAACGTCACTGTCGGTCCATCTTGGACAGTGAACTCTTCAAGAAGGGGCTTACATCCGGTCATAGTCCGGCCAGCAGCGCTGTCCAGATACCAGATATTCTTCTTTCGATCGCCCTGCACACCCACAAAAATCATCAGTTATTTTTGTGAACCCATCTTTTCTTGATGGGTTCATTGGACTTCTCTACAGAAGTCACAGTTGATTGTTGTGGAGGTAAACTGAAGACTACATCTGGATCTTTTTCACCAAATCCAGGTGCAGGAGTAAAAACGATTGGTATTTGATACCTGCTCCCCTTATTTTTACCAGATTTAGTTCCAGATGGAACATTTTTTTGTTTAGGTTTTGAAAGGGGGGTTTAATATTTTGTTTTAAAACTGGAGGTGATGAACCTCCTTCCAGATTTTTAATCCGGGCAGTACAACTCTGAACCTGTCGAGACATAAGTTGGAGTTGACTTTCCAGTTTAAACAAAATATTGTTTTCATCAGGCAACTGAACCTTGGACCTTGGTTCAGCTGGAGTTTTAGTCTTTTGGGTCTTGGGCACCTTAGACTTTTGAGGTAAAGGCTTGTTACCAGTGGCCTTTTTAACTGGAGCACTAGCCTGTTTGGCTCCAGGTTTAACCTCAATGGGGGTGGTCTCAATGGGTTCAGTTTTAACAGCTTCAGGTTGATCATAAGAAGTTTCAACCCTGAGAGCTGGAGGCAATGCATGAAGATCTGGTATGAGAGCTGCCATCTCCAGATCTCCAGATTTCCATGCATTCTTCTGGGCATCAATAGTTCTAGAAAATGCATCATAGTTCTTTCCAGATGCTTTTACCCATGACTTGATAATCTTTTGTTCTTTTTCAAGATCATAAAATAATTTTTGATTATCAAGTTCCAAAGCCTCAATTTTTAAAACTGACTCCTTGAGAGCCAACTGGACACTTTGTAAATCATTCAGTTGTGGTTTAACATTGTTTAGTTCAATTAAGATAGTATCAAGATATCTTTCACTATCTGCTCTAACAGTTTCCACAAAAGCCAAATCACCACTTAATGATTCAGCAAGGTCCAGTTTTAGTTCAGGGTCAACTTGGTTGTCATAATCACATACCTTCTTCAAAATGATGTCCACCCATCTTCCAGTGATGACATCTTCTTTTGCCACATGCTGCTGTTGATCTTCCAAGGCCATGTAACACATGTCCCTTTCCTCTTCTTCATCAGCTGATGAGTCATCAGAGTACTCCCATTTTCCCTCAGTTTGTGCCATTAAGCACTGATCCTTTTCTTTTCCATGGACAGGAGGGCAATCTGGGCCTTAAGCTTTTTATATTTAGCTTTGTAGCTATCATCAGGCCGATTGAAATTAGGGACAGGGGCCAGTTTGGTTGTTCATCTGACTAGATCTGCATTCCTTCATAAAATGACCTTTCTTACCTCATTTATAGCAGGTAAGATTGGTTTTATCCAGAGAGCTGGAGCTGGAAGCATTGTTTGGGCCATTAAATCTTTTAGATTTATGCTTAAAACTGTTAAAGGTTTTAGCAATCATGGCTACCAGATCATCATCGTCAGTTTCATCACAACCATCACTGATTTCAGTGGTCAGACCAGAGTTCAAGAAACTGTTTAACATCTCCTTCATTGAGTGTGCCTGGACACTCTCTGCAGACATTAAGGCAGCACAAGGTCGCTCAGTTACACTAGCAACCTTGGAACTCTGGGCATGGTTCATGGCATCCTGCTCAGCCACCAGTCTTGCAGCATTATTATCTTCAGTGAATCTGAAGGGTCCATAGAGCGATGCAAGAGTATGGCTGTGCAAGGTTTTACCTTGTCTTAAGACAAGAACCATGTTTTCCCATCTGGAAGGAAGAATATCACAAAACTTCTCAAGAAGAATATCCTTATCCTTCTCTACACCCAAGCCTCTCAGCTGATTAATGAGGCTAGAAAATCTTGTGTATGTACCAGTTAGACTTTCATTGGGTAGAGCAAAGAAGGATTCATACTTCTTGTTCAAGGCAACTTTCCTAGTGACAATAGTGTCATCACCTCCTTCAAACTGAATAACTAATTCATCCCACATTGACTTTGCACTGGGGAACAACACAAGTGTTGGAATTAGATCTTCAGGAACAGCTCCAAGGATCATGTTCTTGAGTTTGATGTCCAGATCTACAAGTCTACGATCCTCATCAGACCAATGGTCTTCGAACTTTTCTCTTGAACCTCTTCTTCTAGTTGGATCAAGAAGAGGACTTACCCCAAGAGACATGGGTATATATGGTCCATCCTTAAGGATTTTCAACATATACCTCTCTATCCCATCGAAATGCAAAAGCATTCTGGCCTTCCATGTACCAAAGGTCTCACTGTTTCCATCAAATTTTGGAACAGGAGTGTTAGAATAATGTACATGGACATGATTTGGGGCAGTAGGAGGAGGAGGGTTAGTATTAACATTTTGAAAAGGTGGTGTATTAGTATTCAAAGGGTTTTCACCTTGACCAGAACCATCTCCACCTTCAGTAGTGTTCATCTTAGCAGATCTAGACAAGTTTATTAGCCTTCTGCTCTGATACCACTTGTAAGTCCCTAACTCAATAGATGGTACTACCTGAAGACACCTCAATGTCGATGGTGGAGTTACTTTGCAATATAAGCCCTGAACTGGAGACGACCAGTTACAGAGAATATATACCAAGTTCTAGATAGATTACTTATTTAAGTGACAATAAGTAAAGAACAATGCAATAATACAAATAACTTGTAAAATAAATTGGTGAGACAATATGTAATTTTCAAGTGTAATTTATTTATTAACTTTAAATAAATTACAAGGTTGTTGCGGAACCAAGATAATACAAGTATGTAAATATCCTAACAACCTATGAACTACAATTGATCTACACTTGGAATTTATCTAAACAATCGAAACACTTAAAGTTGTGAAATGTTCCTTTTTACGATTGAGAGAATATTGCACAAGTTCACCAAGAATATTGCAGGTATGCAAAGTGTGAATTCTTTCGAAGTGTGTTCGAAGAAGTAATATTCTTGGTGTGCAATGACTTGTATTTATAGGCAAAGTTAACATTGGGATGTTAACTTTGGCCGTACAAATATGGTTGAGAGCATTTAAGAAATAACATTTAATTCCTTAAAATGCAGTGTAAAGTTGCAGAATAAAGCAACTTTATTCAACCAGCTTTATGTACCTTTTTGTACTTAAATAATAAGATAAATCTTATTATCCGGGTAAAAGCGCATAAAGCATAAAAGTCAATTTCTCGTAATCAGTGTAAAGCTTTGTAAGAGCTTTCCACTGACGGTCTCCAGTTTGTAACTGACTAGAATGTCAACTGGGCTTCGCTGCCATTGTCATTCTCTATCTTCCACTTGTTGTCTTCTACTTCAACTGGAAGGATTCTTCAACTGGTCAGTTCTCAACTGGAGGAAGTCTTCAGTTGCGTTAACTGTACGATGCAACTGGACTTCAATATATTTCTGGACAAATCTTCTGGGTCTCCAGTTTCACTGGGTCTCCAGGTGCAACTGGTCCTAACACTAACTAACTTTAAACTTTCAAAAGATTTTCTTGAAAAAAACCATTTAGACCCATCAAAAATAGAAAAAAAATCCAAAAAAATGATCAAAATCGTAACAATTAGATGTTATCAATACTTTACGTCGATACGAGACCAACGAAAAGTATTTGTGCTACGGGTCACATTTGATCCTGGTTCCGCCATTATCCCTTTTACATCAATAACATACACCTCTCGCTGTCACCAACAATCACCGCAAACATCGTCGCCGGTTTAATGACAACCTTGACTTTGATATTGTAGGCTATTTGGACATGAATATAAAATATGGGTTGGTGTTATCTAACATAACAATATTTAGCCTATTATTAGTCTAGTTAATTAAATAACAGTTAAAATTTAAGAAACTGTATAATAGGCTTTAAGCCTCGTGATATTTAGCCTATTATTAGTCTAGTTAATTAAATAACAGTTAAAATTTAAGAAACTGTATAATAGGCTTTAAGCCTCGTGATATTTAGCCTATTATTAGTCTAGTTAATTAAATAACAGGTAAAATTTAAGAAACTGTATAATAGGCTTTAAGCCTCGTGATCTATATTCAAATTTATGATACTCCAAAGTAAAATCGAAAACACTTGAAAATTCTTGTAGAATTAGTATTTATTGATCACACTTAATTACAAGATACAGAAAACAAAGACTTGAAAAACTAAAACTTGAAAGACTTAAAAAAAGCTTGCATAGAACCTAGGCTTGCATGTCTTTTATTAGTGCAGATATTCTCTGAGTAATATGTTCCCTCCATGCAAGAGATGCATGTGTCTCTTAGTATCCCACTAGATTTTATACGGGGCTTACGGCGTTATCAATATTAAATGTTAATTTATTATAGTTTAAAATTTAATATACTATTTTGAGTAATAAAAAATTGATCTATATATCAACACTTTGAGTTTTATATTGAAATATTTTTTAAAATATGTTCATCGAAGTTGTTTACTGTGACATGCTTAGCGATATTTGAATATTACAAAATATAATATGTCCATCAAAGTTGTAAATTGTGACATACTTAGCGATATTTGAACATTAAAAAATCATAATAGGTCACTATCATTTTATTTTCTTTATTGTTACACATGGTGTATTACATTCTTATTTTACACTATTAGAAATAATATTTTATCTTTAGATGAAAGATATCTTAAATATTTCAATTAGAATATGACAATGTTATATGTTTTTCCTATAATGAATTATATTTTTACATGCTTTATTTTTCTTATATGTGTCATGACAATTACTAAAAAACACTTCAATAAAAAATAATAGTACAATTACTCTTAAAATCTTAATATATTTACATTAAATTTTATTTATTTTTAATTAATTAATTTTATGTTTATATGATAGAACATACTATTGGATATATATTAGTTATTATTCAATTGAATATATATTAGTTATTATTCTATTGGATAAATATTAGCTATTATTCTATTGGATATATATTAGCTATTATTATTTAATTATTATATTAAAATTATTGGGTAAAAGTGTAAATTTGTGAATATAAAACAAAAAAGTGTAAATTAAAGTCAAAATTGGAAACAAAAGTCAACTTTAAGAAATCAAGAGCTGTGATTGGTGATGGTGGTTTTTATTTAGTGTTTAAATTTATAAAAATGTTGTACAAGTAATTATCTCAAACCAAACACACCTTACGGGCAGGGGACCCGATCAGATGTAGTATAGTAAGTGATAAGTACATGATCGTTCGCAGGGACGCTTGCACTACCTAATCTAATAATATGTGTAATTCTAGCGGTTGGGGGTTGTCACGATTTCCTATTAAACTAATAAAAACTTAAAAGTAAATAGAAGCTGCAACCGCTTATTCAGCGAGAGGCTTAGTCTGAAAAAGATTTGAAAAAGCAAATAACAGTAATAAAATTAAAATACTTGTTTGGCATCTCAGATCTCATGATACGACCGGATATTATTCTACCTACTTGCTAGACTGTTGGAAACTTAATCACGACTCAGATTCTCGTTAGATTCACTTTGCCTAAGTAACTAGTGCTGTCCCTAGACTCACACTACTCTTTAAACAAATTCTCGTTAGATTCATTGTTTAAGCTTTAATCACCTAAGTTTGTGTTACTAATTCATCTTTTAGTATACCCGCCTCTTAAGCCATGACCAGATAATAATTCCCTCCGGTGACCACAGTGCACGTTTCCATGTCACTGGATCGCGTCTGACATTGTTAAGCATCATGTTCAGTTTGTCCTAATTACTATGGTTCTGGATCCCTCAGTTATAAGTGAATCACCTTTTACATCTAGTTATAGACCGACTGGTGTTTTCCATCTTTATGTATTAATCCTAGTGTATGATTATAGACCGATCATCAGAATTAAATTAATACATGCAGATATAGAACCGATAATAATATGAAGAACTAGTAAAACATGGATCTACGATAAACAGTAAACACACTCCAACAGATCTAACAAATAAAGTAAAATAAATAAACGTCTACATGATCACATCGATCCAAACAAGTATTCAGCCTATTAGCCTACCATTATTAAAGGAATAACAAAGTCTGAAAAGATGAAAGACATTGTTTACCAACTGAAAGTAAATAAAAGAGATAGATCTAGGTAGAAGATGAAGATTGGAAGGTGTTAGAAGCTCCAAAACCTCCTTGGAATCTGCAAAGTCGACCTAGGGTTTGTAGGTGGTGGCTAGGGCTGCTGAATCGGCTCTTTCTTAGGGTTTTGAGAGCTGCTTTAGCTTAAATAGAGGCGAAAGTCGGTTGCTGATCTGGGCCGCCCAGCGGCGCTGGGGCCTGCTGGTCTTGGGCCAGCGGCGCTGGCAGCTCCTGCTGCTCTCCAATTTGCTTCGTTCGACTCCCGAATCACGTCCTTGTGTCTTTTTGTAACATCTCAATCTTTTTTAATTAACGGTTGACTCGAGTCGTTAAGTCAACATAACGTGTCTGTTAAGCTTATGGTAGATTTAATGCTTAAATGTAGTTAATGTGTTATACGTGCGAGACTTGAATGTCTTATTAATTGATGTAGTAATGTGTTTAAAGATGTAGTTATGTGCCTTTTGAGGTGCTTGAAGGGTTCATGGAGTTGTATATAGTCCATAGAGGTGTTTTGGGCTAATAATGTGATGTTTGGAAGTCTAGGGACCAATTTTGACCTAGTGGGAAAGTCAAAAACGGGTTTAGAGTCCTAAGGGTGATCATTAGTTCCTCATAACTGATATTATCACTTTTCTCCCAAGCCCTAGACCACCCCTTGATCCCCAATCGATTTATAAGTCGAAAATCTTTCGAAACGTGTGATTACGGAGTGTTTGATCGAGTTTTCTACATCTCGTTTTGATCTACAGGTAGAAAAGGTATAGTAGCATGGATTTAACATCTTTTCAATCTTATGAGTCATTAGAATGTGGATCTAGGTCATTGGAGGGTCAATTGATGTCGAAATGATGCTTGTTTTAATGTTGCAAACTATGTATGGTTTAATCAAAGATTGTAATGCATCATTATGGTCTAAATATGAAGGATTTTGATGTATAAAAGTCTTGTAATTGATTTGGAGTCATTTGGATCTGGTTTGGGGGTTTAATCGATCGAAGTTGTGCAGAATCGGGGCTAGTTGCGGCGCAACTAGCTAGCTGCGGCGCAACTAGTTTCCAGAAACATAAGTTACGGCGCAACATGTAGGTTGCGGCGCAATTGAGGACTGGTGTTGCGGCGCAACGTGTGGGTTGCGGCGCAACTGTAATGCAGAAAGATAAGTTGCGGCGCAATAAGGTCATTGCGGCGCAACAGTGTCTGAGTTTTTAAATGTTATAACTTTTGAACCTCCAATGCGTATGTCATTGACATGAGTCATGTTTGTAGGAGTTTAGGTTTGAGTTGTGACCTTATTAACGTGAGTATTAGCGTGACTAATGGTCGTTTACTAATTATAGGTAGACGAGAATAGTTGATTTGCACGGTAACGTAGTTATCTATTGTCGTGCGCTTCTTCGAGGTAAGATACACTACTTTGACACGCTGAGGGTTCAACAAAACAGGGTTTCATAATTATAACTTCCCAAATTGGTACCTTATGTTGCTTATGGGTATGTGGGGTTTACACGAGGGTATCGTGGTATGCAGTTGACTTTTGAGACCTGAAATGCAGTCCCAAATCATATGTAATGTAGTATCTTGCAATGTATTGAGATGTAGTAAATGTTGTTGATTGTTGTATGTGCATGAATGTATGGCTTGCTCATCTAGTTCACTAGACTTGTTAAGTTGCCATGACACGTGCACGTTTAAGGGCCCAAAACGTAAAAGCAGTTAACGTAGTAAATGTTTAGGTAATGCAGTCATCTAAACTAAATGAGATGCAGGTTCGAGCTCGTTAAAATGAGATGTAAAAAGTGTTAAGCTTAACCCGTACTTGCCCTAGCCCGGCTAAGTGCGTAGATGCAGGTTGCTCGGGTGGCTCCTTGCAACATGGTCATTGAGATGCAGTTGAGTAATACGGGAGGTCTGACCCACCCCCATTTGTCTTGTACATACGGATTACTCCGGGATTGGCTTGCCATTCCTTAACGACGTTTGATGTTCACCCGTAAGGTTGTCATCTAGTCGGGTGTGACATATGTTACACTTTAACGCAGTTAAAATGTAGTAATGCAGTTAAACGTAGCAAAGTAGCCAAAACGTAGAGAAAGCAGTCATGTGGTTATATGTGTGAAATGCAGAATGAAGGATAGGCACACTTAGGGTGTTACATCCTATTATGTAGTATTGATGTTGTGATATGTTTGATGAGTGTGGTGCCTTAATGACGTTTTATAAATCTATGATGTTTGAAATGGACAAATGGTTTATAATTTAAGTGTTATCTTACTTAGCTAATTCGTTAGCTAACACTTGTCTTTTGAAATGTGTTGCTCCCTCAGGTTTAGCTTAGCCGAGGTAGACGTTGAACGAAGAGTGAGGAAGTGGGTAGATTGCTTGATGAAGACCATAGCTACCCATAGTTGCTACATATTTCTAGACTTTTGTTTATGTTTAGACATTTATGAAGTTCGCATGTTTTGTAGTCGGTTGTTTTGTGTTGGGCAGCCGATGGGTTTCCATTTGGACTTGTTTTGATGATATGACTAAGTAACACCATTGAATAAGGAAACCAAACAGATTTTAATTGGTTTGGACTTTTAAAGTTTCTTCCGCTTTCTTTTAACGTCGTTAGGCGAAAATTTTTGGAAACCCATATTTTTAAATGAAGGGTGTTACACTTGTAACTTCATAGGCCTCCATGTTGAGTTGCTTGATGCCATTTACCCTCACTCGCATCTTCCGTGAACCTGCGTTTATATCGAATCCATTAAGTATCAATAGTTCCGGAATATTAACTCATTTTAGACATTGAAATATGGCCTTTTGATGGGAGAATTTATCACAAAATGAACGCTCATCATATACCCCCACACTTAAGTCTTTGCTTGTCCTCAAGCAAATAGTCCAAGAAAATAAAACAATGATGAGCGGACAACTTAAGTGTACAAGTTATTCTACTTTTTAAAACATTTGAAAGATTAGTCATGCAAAATGATTTGAGAAAGCTTTAAGACAAAATCAGTAAGCTATAGCTAGAGGTAAAGATAATCAGTCAATCAAAACTAAAAGTTAACCTTATATTCGTGTTAATACCTCTAAAACCGTTCTATAATTCCACATGTCCTACAGCTCAATCTTACTTCCTTCTGTTGACTAGTTAAGCACTTAATTAAAGTTTGTATAGCAATCAGATCTACTAGCTACTAGCAAGGCATTTATATCTTATTACTTGTCGTACTTGTGATTCACTACTTAGACATACTCTCACACTGAAGTCATGCTCGCTAGCTAAACACTAAAGCAGTTATACGATATTATCATCTTTAATAGTTGAGACAGCGGTGACAGGTCAGTGGTTCCCACTCGCAGAGCGACATAACTCAACTAATGGTTAGAGTTTATACCTTACATCAAGACAGCAGTGACAGGTCGGTGGTTCCCCACGCGCAAAGCGTCATAACTTGATGTGTATAAATTTTACTCGTTAATAGTTCTTTGAACTCTTTGATTGATCTACTGATTGCCTTTCTTAAGATTTCTACATTATTCATGCATAGACATTATCAGAGACCCCAGATGACTCATACACTTACTCAGTATGCAACTAGTTCACAATTAATAGTGTAAGAATTAAGGCGAACCATACGTCTAAACTAGTTCCTACACAAGCACTTATATCATTTAAGTTCAATTAATACACCTATGCTAATAACTAGACAGTTCCAATTGCTAGGCATATTAAAGTCCGGTTAAGTGTGCTATGACAAACATAATCGCATACAGTTTCAGTCTAAGCTCTAATCCATTTGGAAAAATGAACAGCCACAAATCTATAGTTAAACTAAAAGTCCTAACTAACCGTTCATCTACCAAAGCTAATGTTGCTTAGTTATCGTCATCTTTTGTCTACTTGCAAAGCTTATTTCTCAAAATGTTTTTCAGACACAAGAAAAATTTTAATTTTGCATGAATTAAGTAGTAGAAAACTTATGATTATTCAAACAATTAAACCACGGGTTTTCCTATTCCATCCCCCCACACTTAAATTGTAAAACGTCCCTGTTGTACTAAACATGACATAACAGAAAGGTAATAGGAAAAACACGATAAATAAAGGATTTACGACACTTCCCGGGCTTAAATTGCATGAATTGTTGAAGATGGCATATGTGGAGCGAGAATCCTTTGAAGATCATTATAAGTCACGGCCGCTCCATTTGATGGCGATCCATTGTTGCTTCTCCATCTTCTTCTCTTTTTGGTATTTTTTGATTTTTTTGGATTTTTGGGTTTTTCTGATTTTTTTGGATTTTTGGGTTTTTCTGATTTTTTTGGATTTTTGGGTTTTTCTGATTTTTTTGGATTTTTGGGTTTTTCTGATTTTTTTGGATTTTTGGGTTTTTCTGATTTTTTTGGATTTTTGGGTTTTTCTGATTTTTTTGGATTTTTGGGTTTTTCTGATTTTTTTGGATTTTTGGGTTTTTCTGATTTTTTTGGATTTTTGGGTTTTTCTGATTTTTTTGGATTTTTGGGTTTTTCTGATTTTTTTGGATTTTTGGGTTTTTCTGATTTTTTTGGATTTTTGGGTTTTTCTGATTTTTTTGGATTTTTGGGTTTTTCTGATTTTTTTGGATTTTTGGGTTTTTCTGATTTTTTTGGATTTTTGGGTTTTTCTGATTTTTTTGGATTTTTGGGTTTTTCTGATTTTTTTGGATTTTTGGGTTTTTCTGATTTTTTTGGATTTTTGGGTTTTTCTGATTTTTTTGGATTTTTGGGTTTTTCTGATTTTTTTGGATTTTTGGGTTTTTCTGATTTTTTTGGATTTTTGGGTTTTTCTGATTTTTTTGGATTTTTGGGTTTTTCTGATTTTTTTGGATTTTTGGGTTTTTCTGATTTTTTTGGATTTTTGGGTTTTTCTGATTTTTTTGGATTTTTGGGTTTTTCTGATTTTTTTGGATTTTTGGGTTTTTCTGATTTTTTTGGATTTTTGGGTTTTTCTGATTTTTTTGGATTTTTGGGTTTTTCTGATTTTTTTGGATTTTTGGGTTTTTCTGATTTTTTTGGATTTTTGGGTTTTTCTGATTTTTTTGGATTTTTGGGTTTTTCTGATTTTTTTGGATTTTTGGGTTTTTCTGATTTTTTTGGATTTTTGGGTTTTTCTGATTTTTTTGGATTTTTGGGTTTTTCTGATTTTTTTGGATTTTTGGGTTTTTCTGATTTTTTTGGATTTTTGGGTTTTTCTGATTTTTTTGGATTTTTGGGTTTTTCTGATTTTTTTGGATTTTTGGGTTTTTCTGATTTTTTTGGATTTTTGGGTTTTTCTGATTTTTTTGGATTTTTGGGTTTTTCTGATTTTTTTGGATTTTTGGGTTTTTCTGATTTTTTTGGATTTTTGGGTTTTTCTGATTTTTTTGGATTTTTGGGTTTTTCTGATTTTTTTGGATTTTTGGGTTTTTCTGATTTTTTTGGATTTTTGGGTTTTTCTGATTTTTTTGGATTTTTGGGTTTTTCTGATTTTTTTGGATTTTTGGGTTTTTCTGATTTTTTTGGATTTTTGGGTTTTTCTGATTTTTTTGGATTTTTGGGTTTTTCTGATTTTTTTGGATTTTTGGGTTTTTCTGATTTTTTTGGATTTTTGGGTTTTTCTGATTTTTTTGGATTTTTGGGTTTTTCTGATTTTTTTGGATTTTTGGGTTTTTCTGATTTTTTTGGATTTTTGGGTTTTTCTGATTTTTTTGGATTTTTGGGTTTTTCTGATTTTTTTGGATTTTTGGGTTTTTCTGATTTTTTTGGATTTTTGGGTTTTTCTGATTTTTTTGGATTTTTGGGTTTTTCTGATTTTTTTGGATTTTTGGGTTTTTCTGATTTTTTTGGATTTTTGGGTTTTTCTGATTTTTTTGGATTTTTGGGTTTTTCTGATTTTTTTGGATTTTTGGGTTTTTCTGATTTTTTTGGATTTTTGGGTTTTTCTGATTTTTTTGGATTTTTGGGTTTTTCTGATTTTTTTGGATTTTTGGGTTTTTCTGATTTTTTTGGATTTTTGGGTTTTTCTGATTTTTTTGGATTTTTGGGTTTTTCTGATTTTTTTGGATTTTTGGGTTTTTCTGATTTTTTTGGATTTTTGGGTTTTTCTGATTTTTTTGGATTTTTGGGTTTTTCTGATTTTTTTGGATTTTTGGGTTTTTCTGATTTTTTTGGTATTTTCTGATTTTCTGATTTTTTTGGATTTTTGGGTTTTCTGATTTTTTTGGATTTTTGGGTTTTTCTGATTTTTTGGATTTTTGGGTTTTTCTGATTTTTTTGGATTTTTGGGTTTTTCTGATTTTTTTGGATTTTTGGGTTTTTCTGATTTTTTTGGATTTTTGGGTTTTTCTGATTTTTTTGGATTTTTGGGTTTTTCTGATTTTTTTGGATTTTTGGGTTTTTCTGATTTTTTTGGATTTTTGGGTTTTTCTGATTTTTTTGGATTTTTGGGTTTTTCTGATTTTTTTGGATTTTTGGGTTTTTCTGATTTTTTTGGATTTTTGGGTTTTTCTGATTTTTTTGGATTTTTGGGTTTTTCTGATTTTTTTGGATTTTTGGGTTTTTCTGATTTTTTTGGATTTTTGGGTTTTTCTGATTTTTTTGGATTTTTGGGTTTTTCTGATTTTTTTGGATTTTTGGGTTTTTCTGATTTTTTTGGATTTTTGGGTTTTTCTGATTTTTTTGGATTTTTGGGTTTTTCTGATTTTTTTGGATTTTTGGGTTTTTCTGATTTTTTTGGATTTTTGGGTTTTTCTGATTTTTTTGGATTTTTGGGTTTTTCTGATTTTTTTGGATTTTTGGGTTTTTCTGATTTTTTTGGATTTTTGGGTTTTTCTGATTTTTTTGGATTTTTGGGTTTTTCTGATTTTTTTGGATTTTTGGGTTTTTCTGATTTTTTTGGATTTTTGGGTTTTTCTGATTTTTTTGGATTTTTGGGTTTTTCTGATTTTTTTGGATTTTTGGGTTTTTCTAATTGAATCTTCTTCAACTGTAAAGAAATCAGTGGGGATGTCCAATCCCTCTATCCTAACGACTAAATTTCTTATGAAGCCTTTAGTTAAAACCTTGGCTCCTCCTACTAACCTAATCTCTAAATCTTCCCATTTTACCTCATTTATATTTTTCCTCAAATTATGACGGTAAATACTTATGGGCAAGATATTAGATGTGGCTCTAAGGTCTATGTAGGTATCCTCAAAACAATTAGAGCTAATGTAGCAAGGAATTTGAAAAATGCTAGGGTCACCGTAAAACTTACCATTTGGTTCTCTAGCTATTATCTCATTCATCTTATCTCTTTCTAGGTCGGCTACACGCTCTTCCTACTTAATGTTTCCTAGGATTCTCCTAACCCTATTTGCTACTTCTCTAGCATTTCTTAGCTGTTCTTCTACTTTCTCCTTTAATTCTTTTAATTCCATGAAACTTTCATAACAGATTTTTCTCTTAGGTTCGGTTTCTATGGTTTCATCTCCTAGTGACATGCCTGATTGTTCATTAGGGTTTTGGTTACTATCTATTATTTCCATCCTAAGACATTCTCCTTCAACTAGGTCACTGTCCTCTTCTAATTCAGACACTTTAATCCTATTATGACCATTTGACAAAGAAATTTCACGTTTAAGGACATGGATGATAGCATCTGCAGCATGCAAAAATAGTCGGCCTAGAATTAGGGGTGTCACTACTTCACTTACCGAATTAAGCACAACAAACTCAGTCCAAAATTCTAATTCCTCAACCCTGACATGGACTCGTTCGACAATCCCCTTGGGATGTCTATAAGTCTGATCGGCTAACCGAATGCTCATGTTAATGGGTTTTAGAAAACAAAGGGTAAGTTTCTCATAAATCACAGTAGGCATAACATTAATACTTGACCCTAAATCAGCTAATGCACATGAAAAATACTCATTATTAATAGTGCAAGAATAAGAAAACTTCCTGGATCTTCAGATGCTTGCGGTAGTTGTGTCCCGTCATCCGGTGCCTCGAGGTATTGAACTTCATCCCTACTGTCCGAGTCGTCCCCATATTTGATTTTGCACTTTGAAGCGAATTGGGTCTCGACGTCTCCTTGAAAAACAGCTGAAAACGAAGTTTCGAGCGAATCTGGACTGTCGGAGCCTCCAGCGGCGCTGGGCTGTGCAGCCAGCGGCGCTGGTGGAGTCTGGGTAGAATCCACTTTTGCGTTTTTGCTCGTTTCTTCTCCGTTTGGCTCTCGTATGACCTGTACCTGATTGGACATTTCACAAAAATCATTAGTAAGCTCAGTAGAGTCATTACCTTCAGTGAAGACGGCTTTCACATTCTCATTTCGCCCCAATGGTGGTTGGTACTTTTGACTCGTTCCTTGATTTGAGCTTGAGCCGCCTTGGATGTTTGTCTTCGGATTTGAGCCATTCTCCCTCTTTGCACTCTGCTCAATCCATCTATCTATCCTCCTCTCCAAGTCCTTGATTGCGGCTTGTTGATTTCTTGCTCCTTCGTCAACCTTTTGATTGAGATTACTTATCTTCTCATTGAGCGACTTCGTATAGCTTGCTAAGGAGTCGTGCCTCTTGTCATTCATCTCCATGTATTTCTTCATCATGGTGGTGAGCTTGGCTATTGGATCCTCCTTGACTTCATTCTCGGCTCTTGGTTGCTCGGGTTGACAATTATTCCTTTGCCACCTATTTTGAAAAGAACCAAAGTTATTTCTAGCATAACTAGAATTAAAGTTAGAATTACCGGGGTTTATTTGGAATAGTCCTCGTTGATAGCCTCCTCGGTATTGGTTCTGGACAAAATTGACTTGCTCGGTAGCCTCCTCTTCACAATCCTCGATATAGTGCATTCCTCCGCAATTGTTGCATCCGTGTGCAATCACCTTGAGGTCCTTGTCCATAATGTCTAACCTATCTTCAAAAGTAGAAAAACGGTTAGATAAAGCTTTTAGTTCATGAATTACCTTATTGTCGGAGCTGCTCTCTATGCTAGCCACAGTCCTCCTCGTCCTCCTATCTCGATCCTTGTCATCCATATCACGAGCTAAGCTAGCTTGCACCATATCCTTCATCATTTTGTACGCATCATTGGTAGACTTGTACAAAAAGTTACCACCGCCGGCTAGGTCTAAATCCTTTTGGAACTCTTGGTTAAACCATAGAAGAAAATCTCCATGATCTCGTCCTTTTCTAGTCCATTCCCATTGCAATTCCTGATCATCTCCCTAAGCCTTTTCCATGCATCAACTAGTGATTCTCCCTCGTATTGCGTGAAAGCCTTGATGTCTCGAAGCATTTTCCTTGCTAAACTAGGGGGAAAGAATCGCGAGACGAACTGTTCGCGAAGTTGATTCCATGTAGTGATGGTACCTTCATCGAGCTCATCGAACCAAGCACGTGCCTCTCTCGTGAGAGATGAGGGAAATAAGCTAAATTTCACATCGTCATCAGTGATGTCTCCTCCATATTTGAACATTTTGCACAAACTTGTGAACCTGCTTACATGCTTATGTGGGTCGGATTTGGCTCGGCTGTCATATTGGTTGTCTTGGATTAACTTAAGATGGTGTCCTTTGACTGAGAACGAATCTCCTAGGTTTGGTGGTATAATAGTCGATCCCGGTGTAGGGGCAACGGCTCTCGTCCTCTCCATCATCGGTCGGTCAAAGGCGTCCATTTCTGATCTAGGTGAGTTCGGTTCAGACATAGTGTCGGATGATCCTAACAGCGGGTCTTCGTCAAAGAGGGTTGCTAGATTGAATACGGGTGGTGGAATCGGCTAGTTATTTCTCTTTTTCCTTCTAGGTTTACCTAGGCTTGAAGATGTGCGTTTTACAATCGTTCCCGATCTTAATCGCATCAACTACCTAAACAATCCTGCAAAACTCAAGAAAAAGATCAAACGCACCAATTTAAAAATGAAATGAAAAACTAAACTACACTACTTAAACTAAAAATGAAAAAGAAAATATTTTTGGATTTTTGAAAATTTTAAAGAAAATGAAAATACTACTTAAACTAACCTAAACTAGACCTAATTACTAAACCCTAAAATTACTTAATCTAAAAACTGAAAAGTAACTTCCTCGTGCCGAAACACAAGAAAGTGATCGAACTACACTACTAAACTAAGAATGCGCCGCGTCCCCGGCAGCGGCGCCAAAACACTTGATGGTGGTTTTTATTTAGTGTTTAAATTTATAAAAATGTTGTACAAGTAATTATCTCAAACCAAACACACCTTACGGGCAGGGGACCCGATCAGATGTAGTATAGTAAGTGATAAGTACAGGATCGTTCGCAGGGACGCTTGCACTACCTAATCTAATAATATGTGTAATTCTAGCGGTTGGGGGTTGTCACGATTTCCTATTAAACTAATAAAAACTGAAAAGTAAATAGAAGCCGCAACCGCTTATTCAGCGAGAGGCTTAGTCTGAAAAAGATTTGAAAAAACAAATAACAGTAATAAAATTAAAATACTTGTTTGGCATCTCAGATCTCATGATACGACCGGATATTATTCTACCTACTTGCTAGACTGTTGAAAACTTAATCACGACTCAGATTCTCGTTAGATTCACTTTGCCTAAGTAACTAGTGCTGTCCCTCGACTCACACTACTCTTTAAACAAATTCTCGTTAGATTCATTGTTTAAGCTTTAATCACCTAAGTTTGTGTTACTAATTCATCTTTTAGTATACCCGGCTCTTAAGTCATGACCAGATAATAATTCCCTCCGGTGACCACAGTGCACGTTTCCATGTCACTGGATCGCGTCTGACATTGTTAAGCATCATGTTCAATTTGTCCTAATTACTATGGTTCTGGATCCCTCAGTTATAAGTGAATCACCTTTTACATCTAGTTATAGATCGACTAGTGTTTTCCATCTTTATGTATTAATCCTAGTGTATGATTATGGACCGATCACCAAAATTAAATTAATACATGCAGGTATAGAACTGATAATAATATGAAGAACTAGTAAAACATGGATCTACGATAAATAGTAAAACACACTCCAACAAATCTAACAAATAAAGTAAAATAAATAAACGTCTACATGATCACATCGATCCAAACAAGTATTCATCCTATTAGCCTATCATTATTAAAGGAATAACAAAGTCTGAAAAGATGAAAGACATTGTTTACCAACTGAAAGTAAATAAAAGAGATAGATCTAGGTAGAAGATTGATATCGCGTATTTTATACATATTTATTTTACGCGATATCATTATTTTTATGTTCAAATTATGGTTATTTGATGAACCTTTATACTTAATATATGATTTATTGGGTTGTAGGTTCATATAATCACTGAGGATACAAATATTACTAAAAGATGGTGATTTTCGATGAGCAAAGGGAAGAAATGAAACATCAAACATCGATGCCACAATTCTCATATTTTGAGCAACCATTATCTAGCTAGGTCCAGTTAATATTTTTATATAGTCAATATTTTGACTTTCACATGGGCACTTTGACAAATAATTCATTCAACTAGCTTTGGGATAGAAGGAAGTTGACGAACATGTGAAAAGTCGGTACTAAATTTGATTTTAGTTTTGAGTAGCAAACTTCTTAGATGGGCTAGTGATTGTTTGGTTGGGCCGAGAACAAAGAGGGAACAAAGAAAGAAAGCCCATCAAGTTTATTGTTTCGTTTGATGGGCTCGGTTGGAAGAGATAAAAAGTCCATACGTGGGCAACACTTGAGGGATATATCACAATTGAGAGGGGGTCGGTGCGTGAGGGGTTGGCAGCCGCAAGGCTTTTGGCCTTTTGTTTTGTGCGTGAAGTAGCAGCCGCAAAAGACAGAAAAAATCAAAGGCTTTTGTTTTTGGTTTCACGTGAGGATTGCAGCAGCACATAAACTCTACTCATTTTGGTTTTGCTTCTCTTTCTTTATTATTGCTAGAAAATTAAGAGAGAAGCCTTTTGCTTCAAGATCGACTTTGAGAAAGCCTTTGACTCGGTTAATTGGAATTTTTTGTTGATGATTATGGAACAAATGGGCTTTCCACACCGATGGCTCACTTGGATCAAAGGTTTGCTTCAATCAACTCGTTCATCTATCCTAGTAAATGGGTGCCCTACTGATGAGTTTAACTGTGAAAGAGGAATGCCCCAAGGAGATCCCCTATCTCCTTTTCTCTTTATAATCGCCATGGAAGCCCTTTCAAACATTCTCACCAGGGCCTCGAATTCTGGACTTTTCATGGGTATTAATTTGCCAAACTCAGGCCCAATTTTAACCCACTTATTCTACACTGATGATGCCCTCGTCTTTGGGGCCTGGTCCGCCAATTACCTGCGTAACATACACCGTATTTTGAGGGTGTTTCACTTAATATCTGGCCTCAAAATTAATATGCAGAAATCTTGTTTTTATGGAATCAATCTCCCTCCTGAAGCCACATCCGAGTCAGCCAACATCCTTGGCTGTAATATTGGCAACTTCCCCATCGATTACCTTGGTCTACCGGTCGGTGCAAACATGAATCATCTCAAAAACTGGCTCCCTGTCATCCAAACTTTTGAATCCCGTTTATCACAATGGAAAGCATCAACTCTGTCTATTGGTGGAAGAGTTACCTTGCTTCGCTCTGTGCTTGACAGCCTCCCGACCTATTATTTCTCGTTGTACAAGGCCCCGGTATGTATTTTATCTAAATTATAATCAATTCGTAGGACCTTTTTTTGGGGTGGGACTCTTAATGGGAATAAAAAGATACCATGGGTTTCGTGGGATAGAGTTATTTCTCCAGTATCTTCGGGTGGGCTGGGTTTGGGTTGTTTACGTTCTAAAAATCTTGCTTTGTTATCAAAATGGTGGTGGCGCTATCGTAACGAACCCGTTTCCTTTTGGGGACGGGTTATTAGTTCTATCCACCTATCGAACAGAAACTGTTCCCCCATGCCTCTCAAGTCAAACTTTGCTGGCGCCTGGAAGACCATCTCCTAGTTAAATGCACACTTGCAGGATCACAATTTTGCCCTTGAGAATCTTTTTGCAGGTCGTGTTGGTAAGGGTGCCCAGATTCGATTCTGTATCGATATATGGATTGGCGCAGTCTCTTTCCAAGAACGTTTCCCCGATCTCTTCAGGCTTGAAAAATACAAGGTTGCTATATCAACGAGAGATGCACTGGTGCTGGACGTTTCTCACAATGGGTTTGGGACTGGACGAGACACCCATCAAGACCTGTTGAGCTGCAGCAGTTACAGGAATTGTTCACTCAAATTTCTGGAGTGATTCTCAGTGATGCCAAAGACTCTTGGAAGTGGATTGTCGATAGCTCAGGAACGTTCAGTGTTAAATCCATGAAATCACACATCCAATCCACAACATGTGGGCCGTACCAGTGGCCTTTTCCTTGGAACAGATTGGCCCCCCTCAAGGCTAGCATATTCGGCTGGAGATTGGAGATGCACAGAATCCCGACAACGGATCAACTTCAAAAGAGGAATATTCCAGTTACTTCTACCCTATGTCCACTTTGCAGCCTCTACTGTGAATCCGCTGACCATTTGTTCCTCCACTGCACTTTCGCAAGCTCGTTATGGCATCTCGTCTTTACATGGTGCAAGCTTCCTCCCACCATAATTTCAACCTTAAAAGAACTGTTTGAAATACACAATGATCCCTCTATCAACCCCTCGAAACGCAAGCTCATTAACCTTATCGTGCTCACCTCCTGCTGGATCATTTGGAAGAACCGTAACGATCGAATCTTCTCAAATAAGCAACCCTCATTACGGTTTGCCTTTAAGGATATTAAATCCACAAGCTTCCTCTGGCTATCATCAAGGTCTCGTAACCATGGAATTGTTTTGGAGAACTGGAATTCATTCAATTTGTAACTTTTTCTTGTTTCTTTTCCTGCTTATTATCTTGCTGTACTCCGCTCTGTTTTCCTTTTCTTGTACTTTCTAGCAACTCGCTAGCTTATTAATAAAATGGTTTGAATGTTCAAAAAAAAAATTATTGCTAGAGACCATTACAATTAATCATTAGTAATTAATATTGTGTTGGATTATTCTTTTTCACAAAGATTAATTATTATACCTTAGTCGTGATTATTATTAGTCTTATTATGGGCTAGATTTTTTTTATCATCTATTGAGATGAAGTGATACGATAAATAATGATGGTTGCACTATTTTTATAATTCAAGTCGATTTAATTTAACGTTGTGTCGCGATCTTAATATATTTAATCCTTGCTATTTATTATTGAATTGTTGGTTATGTATGCATGCTTTTAATGGTATTATTTGTATGTCTACATGATTTTGATTGTCTAAGGTTTAGATAGTTGGCTTTATGTCATGGACTGGTAAAGAATAATTCAATAGTAATAGGATTAAACGTGTTAACGGTAATTCGGTAGACATAATTGTTATCTAAATAACCAAAACAAATAATTGATTAGGAAAGTTATGAAAGGCGTCTCGGGGTACCGGTCTTAGTAATGGAACTAGTTAATTATGGGGATTGGATAAAGTAACGAACTTGACGGGTACGGGGTGAGTCTTTGTTTAGTTCTCGGTTATAAGTCAACATATTTGAATTGGTTCTTTAATTAAGTGCAACCTGAATTTGTAGTGTCATGGATTCGAGGTAGATGACCTTTTAATATTCTTGTTTACAACAAACCCTTTCAGATTAATTCTTCGGAATTACTAACTTACTTCAATTTACTAACTGGTGACATTGGGTCATTAAACCAACCCTCCATCTTCTAGAATTACATTTAACTTGCATTTTTCCTAAATAATAGTCCCTGTGTTCGATCCTGACTTACCATTTTTCTATACTATACACGAACGGGTCCACTGCCCGAGAGTGTGCTTTAGTTAATTAATTGGTATATCTTGTTTATAAATTTAAGACTCGATTTTGCACATCAAAGATGAAGATCGGAAGGTGTTAGAAGCTCCAAAACATCTTTGGAATCTGCAAAGTCGACCTAGGGTTTGTAGGTGGCGGCTAGGGCTGTTGAATCTGCTCTCTCTTAGGGTTTTGAGGGCTGTTTTAGCTTAAATAGAGGCGAAAGTCGGTTGCTGATGTGGGCCGCCCAGCGGCGCTGGGGGATGGGCCCAGCGGCGCTGGTAGCTCCTGCTGCTCTCCGATTTGCTTTGTTCGACTCCCAAATCACCTTCTTGTGTCTTGTAACTTCATAGGCCTCCATGTTGAGTTGCTTGATGCCATTTACCCACACTCGCATCTTTCGTGAACCTGCGTTTATATCGAATCCATTAAGTACCAATAGTTCCGGAATATTAACTCATTTTAGACATTGAAATGTGGCATTTTGATGGGGGAATTTATCACAAAATGAACGCTCATCAATTGGTCGATAAGTTATTAGAGCAATTGTGCTTTAGTATAATAAAAGATATCTGGGATTCATATGAATGATATGAATCTAACCTATGTGTCTTTTAAATTTGATATGAACAAAGTTTCTTCTGATTTACCCCCAGATGGGTCAAAATTGTTGATTTTAAAAGTGGTCTAATTTCGAACTAATGTTGCAGGTCTATTTTGCAAACATCATAACTCATTAATTACAACTCTTCAAGAGTCAAGCCTTACAGTCCTTAATAGGTCTTTGAGTGCTATACAATTTTCTAGAGCTAAGTTTTGTTGTATCTGTTGGGATTTTATTAACCGAATAACATAAAATGGGTCGGGTGACCGATCCGGTTTGAGTGACAAATTAAAATTAAATCAAAGTACGTAGCGGAAGCGTGTTAATAAACTATTAAAACTATTTTAATATCCCTTTCCAAGATCCACATGCATGCAATATAAGTAACTTAAATAAATACAAACTAACCTCGTTGCGGTAGAGAAGATTCCTCATTGAAGATAGAAGATTCTGGAAACAAGATTCCAAGAGTAGAAATCCTCCAAGAGTGCGTACACGAACAATGCCTTAACCAAGGATCTGCTAGGCACCTTTAAGCTTACGACCGCAACCAACCAAAACCTCGGAATATCCCCAAGGTTGAATTCGACCTCTCTTCTAAGTAGAGATAGAATTCGAATCCTTTCTTAGGGTTTCTTGAATTCGACCTTCAACCAAACACAAAGGCAAGAAACCTTTGTTGAAACTAATTTAGGGTTTAACTAAAACCCTAAATAATTAAACCCAAAACAATTTGGGGTTTTTGGTTTCTTTGGGAAGTGTAGTTCGACACACACAAGAGGAGAGAAAGAGATTTCACCTTTTGTGTGTGTTTTAGGGTTTTCTCATGTACAAGAATTAATGAGGGTTCTAGGGGTTTATATAGGCATAGTTTCCTAATTAGATTAGGAAACTAAAACCTTTATAATTCCCTATGGGAATTTCGATCCCCTCCCTCCCTTTCCTTATGGAATTTCGGCCATGAGTCCTTAGGGGGAATGGACCGGACTTTCCATATATTAATTAATCCACTATTAATTAATTTGGACCATTAACTAATTAATTATCCAACCCGTTAACTCATTTAATTAATTAAACTACTTTTAATTAATAAGTTATTTATCAATCAATTAAAACTAACTTTAATTGACTTCTATAAATAACGGTTGTCGGTTTATTCATTTATCCTTAGTTAACTTGCGTTAATTTATAAACGAATAATTTAATTAAAACTATTTAATTAAATCCGTAAATGATCAAATATCATTCCGTAACTTTATGGTTAAACATTATAGATGTTCTATTGTGTATGACCTACGGGCTCAAAGATCCGAAGACATATGGTTAGTCGGGTTTACGAAAGTTCACACAATTTCAACAGTATCTAGTCGTCTTGTGGGTCAAAAGTACGTCGTTGGTAAGCAAATGGCGCAGATCTAGAGTCTGGAATTCTGACCTCGATCTGGCACAAAGTTGCGATGCAACTTTGGAGGTTACGGGCTTGTGGCACAATCTTGGGGTGTTCTGCACTTATGCTTCGATTTAACCTATATGTTGATCTTATACTTGTTCTAAATGCGAGGGAGTACATTTCAAGCACGGTAAAGTAGTTTATAACGTGTGGCGAGATGTTCCAAAGTAGAATACACTATTTTATCAAATGAGGAACAACAAAACATAGATTTTGCATGGTAAAAGGAGTAATTTTTATTTACCAGCGTTAGAAAAGTCGTCACAAGTTGGTAATGGATGTTTTGGAAAAACAAACCTCAAGGATTTCTTAGGATTGCTTTTGTGTTGCTAGTGTTGCAATAGCAAAATTATAATTATCAGATTTTGCAGTAGTTCATAAGTGGAAGTGTTGAATTTATGCCAACTACCATAAACCTGATTAATTATATGTCTCTCCGGATCCTTGAGATCTTAGGGTCATACACAATAACACATTAATAATGTTCAATCATAAAGATACAAAATATTATATTTATGAAATTTAATTAAGTTAATTGATTAAATTATTTGTTTTCATTAATTAAAGTTACTTTATATATCTAAATAAATAAACCATAAATAGATTGATTTTTAACTAGATGGGCACCCGCACGTTGCAGCGGTACTAACAAATTACAACATGTTTTATGTTTACCGTTCAATTCAAAGGCTATTTATAAAAGAGTTTCATTGTATGTGTGTGTTATGATAGTTTTGGGGGTTAAAATTTTTTAAGGGTATTTTAGTCTAATTGTGTATATGATATATAGAACATGTAAAAGCAGAAAGGGTAATATAGTCTTTTCAAGTTTTTAATTACTTAAAAATGGGGGTCTAGTTTATTTTATAAGGGATTATAGATATAGACTAGATTTTAGACCCGTGTCAAATACACGTTAAAATAAAAGATACTTATACGTTAAAATGCAAAAATATACTTAAAAATATTTGAGATATTCAAATGTAAATACTGAATGCAAAATCATATCAAGGTTGGATGATGTAGTAGGGTTTCTTTTATACAAACTTTTCCAGATTTCGTGGGTTTTCAATGATTTCGTGTGTTGTGATTGTATTTGTAGGGTTTAATTTATATTTGTAGGGTTCAATTGAATAGATGAATATATATTACTGTATGAAATGGTATATGAGATATATTTAGATTATAATGATAATACATATATTGAATATATTCAATTGATATTGTCGTTAGTTTTGTTTTATATTTTATTATATTATTTATATTTTTAATACGCTATTGTCGATAAGTCTTACAATAAAAATAATATAAAAAAAATATTGATATAAATATTAATTCGTATTAATCCAATGTTGTAACATCTCTAACTTTTAGCTATATTTTGTTATTAGATAGACATTATGCAATAAAGTATTAATTATTTTTAAATTGGGTTAAAGTGTAAATTGGTGATGGAAAACAAAAAGTGTAAATAATTATTTTTAAATTGGGTTAAAGTGTAAATTGGTGATGGAAAACTAAAAGGTGTAAATATATATTTTTAAATTGGGTTAAAGTGTAAACTGGTGATGGAAAATCAAAAAGTGTAAATATATATTTTTATATTGGGTGAAAGTGTAAACTGGTGATGGAAAACAAAAGTTTAATTAATTCTTTTTAAATTGGGTTAAAGTGTAAATTGGTGATGGAAAACTAAAAGGTGTAAATATATATTTTTAAATTGGGTTAAAGTGTAAACTGGTGATGGAAAATCAAAAGTGTAATTAATTCTTTTTAAATTGGGTTAAAGTGTAAATTGGTGATGGAAAACTAAAAGGTGTAAATATATATTTTTAAATTGGGTTAAAGTGTAAACTGGTGATGGAAAATAAAAAGTGTAATTAATTCTTTTTAAATTGGGTTAAAGTGTAAATTGGTGATGGAAAACTAAAAGGTGTAAATATATATTTTTAAATTGGGTTAAAGTGTAAATTGGTGATGGAAAACTAAAAGGTGTAAATATATATTTTTAAATTGGGTTAAAGTGTAAACTGGTGATGGAAAACTAAAAGGTGTAAATATATATTTTTAAATTGGGTTAAAGTGTAAACTGGTGATGGAAAATCAAAAAGTGTAAATATTCTTTTTAAATTGGGTTAAAGTGTAAATTGGTGATGGAAAACTAAAAGGTGTAAATATATATTTTTAAATTGGGTTAAAGTGTAAACTGGTGATGGAAAATCAAAAAGTGTAAATATATATTTTTAAATTGGGTTAAAGTGTAAACTGGTGATGGAAAACTAAAAGTGTAAATATATATTTTTAAATTGGGTTAAAGTGTAAATTGGTGATGGAAAACCAAAAAGTGTAAATTAATTTAATGTGTTGATTTAATTAATTTTTTTAAATTGGGTTAAAGTGTAAATTGGTGATGGAAAATCCAAAAAGTGTAAATTTAATTTAGACATGTGTTGATTTAATTAATTTTTAAATTGGGTTAAAGTGTAAATTGGTGATCAAAAAGTTTAATTAATTCTTTTTAAATTGGGTTAAAGTGTAAATTGGTGATGGAAAACAAAAAGTTTAAATAAATATTTTTAAATTGGGTTAAAGTGTAAATTGGTGATGGAAAACTAAAAGGTGTAAATATATATTTTTAAATTGGGTTAAAGTGTAAACTGGTGATGGAAAACTAAAAGGTGTAAATATATATTTTTAAATTGGGTTAAAGTGTAAACTGGTGATGGAAAAAAAAAGTGTAAATTAATTATTTTTAAATTGGGTTAAAGTGTAAATTGGTGATGGAAAACTAAAAGGTGTAAATATATATTTTTAAATTGGGTTAAAGTGTAAACTGGTGATGGAAAATCAAAAAGTGTAAATATAATTTAGACATGTGTTGATTTAATTAATTCTTTTTAAATTGGGTTAAAGTGTAAATTGGTGATGGAAAACTAAAAGGTGTAAATATATATTTTTAAATTGGGTTAAAGTGTAAACTGGTGATGGAAAACTAAAAGGTGTAAATATATATTTTTAAATTGGGTTAAAGTGTAAATTGGTGATGGAAAACTAAAAGGTGTAAATATATATTTTTAAATTGGGTTAAAGTGTAAATTGGTGATGGAAAACTAAAAGGTGTAAATATATATTTTTAAATTGGGTTAAAGTGTAAATTGGTGATGGAAAACTAAAAGGTGTAAATATATATTTTTAAATTGGGTTAAAGTGTAAACTGGTGATGGAAAATCAAAAAGTGTAAATATATATTTTTAAATTGGGTTAAAGTGTAAATTGGTGATGGAAAACCAAAAAGTGTAAATTTAATTTAGACATGTGTTGATTTAATTAATTCTTTTTAAATTGGGTTAAAGTGTAAATTGGTGATGGAAAACAAAAGTGTAAATATATATTTTTAAATTGGGTTAAAGTGTAAATTGGTGATGGAAAATCAAAAAGTGTAAACTAATGATACTTTTTCTAACAAATATTAATATAATAATGGGCAAATTAATTCTAAAAGTACCATACTTGACAATTTTTCTTATTATAGGCATAAACCAAAATCTCCCTCTATGTTAATACCACTATGTGTAAATTCCACCTAAAATGATGACCAAAACCATCATCCGGTATCCCCAAACCGATATGGCAGCAGTTTTGTATGTTTTATCACCACGTCACTAGATTGACTGTTGACTTTTGAGCCATGTTAGTAAGCCACGCCGATCTGTTGACTATTGACCAAAAATTATACCTATGAATCTATATATCTATCTTCTCTCTGTATAACTAAGAGAGGATAAGTTTTTTCTATGTGACACTTCTCTTTTCGTGCCAACTAGGCTTTTTGCTTAGGTGTCATTTTCTTATAATTTTAATTTTTTTAGATATATTGACATTTAAAATTATATTTTTTAGTGCTCATGTGGCACTTCATTTGCCACGTCATCATTTGCCTACGTGGACATTTGCTCTTTTTTTTTTATCAATTTTAAATAGCAAATAAAAAAGGCAAATACAAGATTAGAACTCATGACCTCTAACTTTTAATATTATGCACAAACCACTTGTTCTAACTTAATATTTGTTTATTTTTTACAAACTACGGTAGATATTCATTGAATATTAAAACTAATTAAAAGACATTGATAATATATTGTCGATCTTTGTAACTTATCTCTTTCTATTTTCCTTTGTATTTAATTATCTTTACAATTTATTTAATATAATATCTATAAACCCTTATAAAGGGTATTGAAATTAAGTTTAAGCATCTTTTTCATTCCCATAATACCCTCCACGTTTAAATTATATTTTTTAATGCTCATGTGACACTTCATTTGCCACGTCATCATTTGCCTACGTGGACATTTGCTCTTTTTTTTTTATCAATTTTAAATAGCAAATAAAAAAGCAAATACAAGATTAGAACTCATGACCTCTAACTTTTAATATTATGCACAAACCACTTGTTCTAACTTAATATTTGTTTATTTTTTACAAACTACGGTAGATATTCATTGAATATTAAAACTAATTAAAAGACATTGATAATATATTGTCGATCTTCGTAACTTATCTCTTTATATTTTCCTTTGTATTTAGTTATCTTTACAATTTTAATATAATATCTATAAACCCTTATAAAGGGTATTGAAATTAAGTTTAAGCATTTTTTTCATTCCCATAATACCCTCCACTTTAAATTATATTTTTTAGTGCTCATGTAGCACTTCATTTGCCACGTCATCATTTGCCTACGTGGACATTTGCTCTTTTTTTTTTATCAATTTTAAATAGCAAATAAAAAAGGCAAATTCAAGATTAGAACTCATGACCTCTAACTTTTAATATTATGCACAAACCACTTGATCTAACTTAATATTTGTTTATTTTTTACAAACTACGGTAGATATTCATTGAATATTAAAACTAATTAAAAGACATTGATAATATATTGTCGATCTTCGTAACTTATCTCTTTATATTTTCCTTTGTATTTAGTTATCTTTACAATTTACTTTAATATAATATCTATAAACCCTTATAAAGGGTATTGAAATTAAGTTTAAACATCTTTTTCATTCCCATAATACCCTCCACATTTAAATTATATTTTACCCTCCTATTCTTAACTGCCAAAATTATCCTTACACAAAAATTAAACCCACAAATTACTCGATCTTCAATCTCACATTCTCACTGATGATTCCCAGCAACCCCAATCTCCTCCCATTTCACCACCACCAAATCCACCGTCACCACCATCTCAATCTCCGCCGCACCACCCAAAATGCCAATACAAGATATCAATTAAACACGATGGCCAAACAACCGAAATTGAAGTAGACCCAGATCGGTACCCCATGATTGTAAAATTGGAGTTTGTATCGCCGGAATCTCACAAATCCCCCAACCACCTGTGCCATATCCCCTAGCCACCGCCGCCTGAATCACCAACCACCGCCGCGGAATCTCACAAATCGATGATGGCAAAAACAAATCGATGATCGGAATCTCACAAATCGATTATGGAATCTCACAAATCGATGATGGATCTCACAAATCTGATCTCAAATCGATGATGGATTTCCCAACCACCGCCGCCGGAATCTCACTAATGGTTTACGGTATTTGTTTTTTTTTAGTTTTCTCACAAAAAACAATTTTGGAATTATGGAATCTCACAAATCGATGATAGACTGTTTACTTGAGATTATGGTTTTAGTTGCTATAGAGTTATTTGTTATGACCTTTTTAGCTGTCGAAGAACGATTTTATTTTTATCCTATGTTGCACCGAAATTTTATCTCCCTTGGCCACATCTGAGACAAGCGAAAAGGGTGGATTTTCTCTTCTCATGTTTAGACAAGAAGCTTTTTGTACATAAGGTATCCAAGTTTAGTTGATATCGAGAATTGCAATCAAGTGTATGGAGTAAACATATCTATGCAAAAAGGTTTGGATGATTATCAAATGGACTTTGAAAACATATTTGACATACTTGCTTGACTTTCTTTGCTGTAGTTCCCAATACAAACATAATTTGGTTGGAAAATGTGGAAGCAAGATTGAAAGCTCTGAGAGAAATGAAGCAGGTTAATCTGTGTAGCTTGCAATGGCAGGGAAGAGCTGCATTGATACAAGCGTGAATCGAAAACCGAACCCATTAACCCACACTCTCTAGGAACTGATGATGCTCATTGGGCGGCGCGAACTATATGACCATTTCTACACTATGGAGTAGACGTCGTTCCAGGTTATTTTGTTCAGGTTAGAACTCATTTTCCTTATAACTCAATGTTTCATATAGTTTATATATATTTATTTATGGATATTGTTTGTAGGTTTGTGAGTTTACATGGAGTATCATTTTTATTCACATTGGGTTTTTTAATTTAGAATCTCTTAGTGTTCTTTCCAATTACTTTCCACTCGACATGTTGTGGGTGTATCACAATTTAGCCTAATAGCTAAAAAAGAAGTAGACAAACTAGACCATTACAAGAAAATGAAATATAAACAATAGCCATATCCATTACCACAAACAGTAGTGATTCCGATCCCTGCATCTGTGACTTTGCAACTCCTTTAGTGATTAGTTATTTCGTCGAGCAGCAACAAATTTTTGGGCAGCTTCCATTCATCAAGAACATGCTCAACCTGTGTAGTACTGTAGTGTAGTGTTTGTACACATGGTTTTGTAATGTTTGTTCGTCAGGGACATCTAAGTGGAAGCTTTTCAATATATATGCTTTAGCTCACAAAAATTATTGGCTAAGTTTGTTGTTTTGCTGCGTATGCTCCCCTTGGTACGAATGAGTGTTTCTACTATTGATGGTATAAAATCAGTGAGATTAAAGACATATATTCTTTAAGGTAATTAATCTTGAAAAGTACTTTGTTTATCGGCATCAAACCTTTTGGTTTTCCACTGAACACATTTAGGCATAATAATACAAAAGTTAAAGTCCGGCTAAAATATCAAAACCATATATATGGAATTAAGCTGTCATCCTATCACTTTTAGAGATATCAAAATGGATGGGTCAACTTTGTTAAGTAATGTACCAAGGCTATAGCAGGTTAAATGCATCTTACTAACAGTATGGCTCTGCAAGTGTGAGTAACACAATTTGGAATACTGGGCTCTAACGACTCCACCTACTTCTTTTCAGGTCATTATATATCGTTTAGTTAATCGGTGGCCTTTGCTTTGTAGACAAGATTCATCTCAAATCCATGTTGTCGAAGACACCCCGTGCATGGGGTACTATGTTGTTTTTTTTTTGCACGGATGTAAAACTCACTATGATTCTTTTCCATTTAGTGTATCAAGATCTTGCAATTTAACTTTTTTGTCGTTAATGAATCGACTATGAAACAATGACCGTCCTTGAGTAAGAAGAAAAAATTTTTGTTTGATTAAACCCAAGTCTTTTCTTTGCTTTCGCAGTGAATCACTGAATTAATAGGGATAGAGAGCTACCATCATAACTGGGGGAACTGTTCTCTCAAAACTGGTATCCACAACTTTGCATATTAGTTTTTGAAAAGCAGGGTCTCTATCCTTAAAATCATTACTTAGGTCAATTCAGAAATTGTTTATAAAGAACCAGTTTCTTCTGAGTGATTATGTTTATCTTTTGTGATGTGTTTAACTTGAATACCTAGAATTTTCTTTTATTACAACAATCTTTATAACTTTAAAAAGCTTTGAATTTTTGAATGATATTCATTAACAAAACTTTTGCAATTTATGTCTATAAGTAAATAAGTATTAAAAAACATAGCACTTCGTGCTTTTGGGTCTGGATGTATATAACAATCAAGTGCAGACATGATAAACACAATACTCGACCTAAAGATTGAGTGAACTTATTTGTTACTTGAATTTGTTTTAGTAAGATTTTTGTCGTATCGTGTGTATTCTACTATATATAACCCTTGAGTTTAATCATACATTCATGCGACACCACCGTAACTTAACCACCACACTTTTAGAGGTACCGCTGCAACGCGCGGGTACCCATCTAGTAAACTAGATTATATTGATAATTACATCTAATATTTTACTAACATATTATATTATCAATGTTAAATTAGATATTTACTTTATCAATTTCACACAAATATTTTTGATATTTAAATCTATATTTGTAACTTATCTCTATATAACTAAGATTCCGTATTTTGATAATATATAAGCACAAAGGCTATTATCTCCAGAAAAACCTGGGAGATAAGCCTCACCGTACTTCTAACACAGTACTTGGTCAAAGGTTCCTTTTTACGCTTGCGACGATTGGGGTCTTCCCCTCCCGACCCGCCAATCTGGCCTAAAGCCCTCGGGGGCCCCAGAAGTCGGGCTTCCTCCGCGCGCCGGGCCGCGCAAATAATAATAATAGTAGTACAAAACTGAGAGTTAGCGTCGCCCTTTTTTCTCCGCGTCTTGGAGTTGATCCGGGATGAACAGCAGTAGGTGCTACAATTGCTTCAGCGGGAGCTGCTATCGGTATTGGAAACGTTCTTAGTTCCTCGATTCATTCCGTGGCTCGGAATCCATCATTGGCTAAACAATCATTTGGATGTTTATATGCTATAGACCGTGTCTTTTTATTAATTCAATGATAATTATCATTGTTTTAAATGAGATTGTTTATTATATTATATTTAATAAATATAGATCATAAAAAAGAATTTTATGATTTATAAATATTTACGTTTCATTAGTCATGCTTTAACATATTTGATATATATTATATATTTATAAATTATAATTTTATTATTTGCATCAGTTGTAAATTGACTATTTTTTTATATTATCATAAACTATGAATAATAATGTAATTATCAGTTAATTTTAGTTTACGTTCTCAGTCAGCCACGCACAACGTGCGAGTTTAATCTAGTCTAATAATAATTTAAGATAGAGTAAAATAAATAAAAAACAAATAAGAGTATCATTTCCAGCCAAGTTCCTTCAAACCATCATCATCATCATTGTCGACATACATACATATTTATATCAAACATTACATCCTATGTATATACAGACATCTATACAAAATACACACATAAATATATAATTACTGTTATTTAAATATAGAAATTTATCATATATACATACAGATCAATATATAATCTCTGTTGTTGTTGCGGGTTCAGGCTAGATCTAGGCGTTGACGGCAGTTGGTGGCTAGATCTGGGTGGTGACGGCGGTGGAGTGATGGACAATGACGTTTTGTAAAATCAATTCCACCAGGCGATCGGCAGATCTAGGTGGTGACGTTTCATCACAATCAACTTCTTTCGTAAGGAACAATACCCATCACTTTCAAAAAAATCCACCACACTACCTCTGCGTTTTTCCGATACCTTTTTCCGGTCACCGGAGCAATACCCATTTTTGTATCGGCGGAACAATAATCTTGTTATTTGTTTTGTCATTGTTTTGTCAAAGTCAACTGCTTTTTGACAAAATGTTTTTGTAATTGGATTTTGATACAAACACATGTACAAAATTTAACCGACAAGATACAAACCTAGAAATTTAAAGAGGAAGAAAGAAAAAGGTTTTACAGGTCTACAAAATCTGGATGTATTTATATTCATACACATACACATATAACTATACAAGATAGATATAGATATACAGGGGACGAAAGATGGGTGAATACCCATGTGACAACTTAAGTGGCTAAGTTTTATAATATCCTTGTGGCAAAACCGCCTAAAGTCTCAGGGTGGTATTTTTAATCCCCTACTTATGCTTAATTTACACTGTTTGGTATTATATTAGAGGGAGATTTTGGTTTATACCTAACATAGGAAAAATTTTCAAGTATGGTACCTTTAGAACTAATTTGCCCTATAATAATATATTTGAATAATGATTATTACTTTTTTAATTTATAACTAAATTAAATGATGACATAAGCGGAAATCAATTTGATAAAATTGAACGATTTAATTGGTTAATAAGTCATTAAGTTTTGAAATAATTTTTTGTAGACAATATTTCATATGTTGAAATTTTTTTAATTAATTAAATGATTAAAAATTTTAAAAAATGCTCAAGTTGATGGCTAAAAATAAATATAAATTAAGTATTAAGGGCTAAAAAGTGTAAATTATTGATGGAAAACAAAAAAGTGTAAATTAATGAGACTTTTTATACAAATTAATATAAATACTAATATAATAATATATTTGGATAATGATTATTAGGATTTTATTTATATTTAATTAAATGATGACAAGCGTTTTAAAAAATATCTCAAGTTTATGGCTAAAAATAAATATAAATTAAGTATTCAGGGTTAAAAAGTGTAAATTATTGATGAAAAACAAAAAAGTGTAAATTAATGAGACTTTTTATACAAATTAATATAAATACTAATATAATAATATATTTGGATAATGATTATTAGGATTTTTAATTTATAGTTAAATTAAATGATGACATAAGCGAAAGTCAATTTGATAAATTGAACGATTTGATTGGTTAATAAGTTATTAGTTCAAGTGTCTTAAATATAGTAAAAAGATAAAATGAGAACAAAAAAAATGTCGAGAACTGCGAGAACTTTTTTGATAGAGGTAATTTTGTACTTCAATAAGCATATAAATATAAATACTAATTTAATTAAGTATCCCATAAATATCTCCATAAATAATGTTGACCCATTATTCAATATTTACAATATTATCCATTCATTTCCTACGTAAATTTTAATCAGCATGTTTCAAAACTTTTTTTTACATATATTTTTTCTTAACCTTTTTTTTTGAACAGCGAGTTAGTAGTTAGTAATTAGCAGTTAGCATTCGAGACACCACAGTGACATCCAATTGGGCAGTATGCGGTGCACGAACCACGCAAGCCTGGAATGAAACCCAAGACTCTCGAAACCTCCCCATAGTAATTATTATGTTTCTTGTTTTGAATGGGTCCTAACACCATCCAAAAAATAAAATTGAAAATTTTACACTTATGTCCCCATAATAATAATTTTAATAGATTAAGAAATTAGCCGGTAATTACATTTCATTCACATATTAAGCCTTAGTTTATTAAAGATTTTACATATGAATATCATCATACATATGTGGAAATAAAAGTTGTATACACGTGAATATCATCATCCACATGTGTATATAAAAGTTGTTTAGATTCGAACATCATCATACATATGTGTTCTAAAAGTTGTTTACATGTGATTATCATCGTCCACATTTGTATATAAAAGTTGTTTAGACATCGAACATCATCATACATATGTGTTCTAAAAGTTGTTTACATGTGATTATCATCGTCCACATTTGTATATAAAAGTTGTTTAGACATGAACATCATCGTCCACATTTATATATAAAAGTTGTTTACATGTGATTATCATCGTCCACATTTATATATAAAAGTTGTTTACATGTGATTATCATCGTCCACATTTGTATATAAAAGTTGTTTACATGTGATTATCATCGTCCACATTTATATATAAAAGTTGTTTACATGATTATCATCGTCCACATTTGTATATAAAAGTTGTTTACATGTGATTATCATCGTCCACATTTATATATAAAAGTTGTTTACATGTGATTATCATCGTCCACATTTATATATAAAAGTTGTTTACATGATTATCATCGTCCACATTTATATATAAAAGTTGTTTACATGTGATTATCATCGTCCACATTTATATATAAAAGTTGTTTACATGTGATTATCATCGTCCACATTTGTATATAAAAGTTGTTTACATGTGATTATCATCGTCCACATTTGTATATAAAAGTTGTTTACATGATTATCATCGTCCACATTTATATATAAAAGTTGTTTACATGTGATTATCATCGTCCACATTTATATATAAAAGTTGTTTACGTGAATATCATCATCCACATGTGTATATAAAAGTTGTTTAGATTCGAACATCATCATACATATGTGTTCTAAAAGTTGTTTACATGTGATTATCATCGTCCACATTTGTATATAAAAGTTGTTTAGACATGAACATCATCGTCCACATTTATATATAAAAGTTGTTTACACGTGAATATCATCATCCACATGTGTATATAAAAGTTGTTTAGATTCGAACATCATCATACATATGTGTTCTAAAAGTTGTTTACATGTGATTATCATCGTCCACATTTGTATATAAAAGTTGTTTACATGTGATTATCATCGTCCACATTTATATATAAAAGTTGTTTACATGATTATCATCGTCCACATTTATATATAAAAGTTGTTTACATGTGATTATCATCGTCCACATTTATATATAAAAGTTGTTTACATGTGATTATCATCGTCCACATTTATATATAAAAGTTGTTTACACGTGAATATCATCATCCACATGTGTATATAAAAGTTGTTTAGATTCGAACATCATCATACATATGTGTTCTAAAAGTTGTTTACATGTGATTATCATCGTCCACATTTGTATATAAAAGTTGTTTACATGTGAACATCATCGTCCACATTTATATATAAAAGTTGTTTAGACATGATTATCATCGTCCACATTTATATATAAAAGTTGTTTACATGTGATTATCATCTCCACATGTGTATATAAAAGTTGTTTAGCATGAACATCATCATACATATGTGTTCTAAAAAGTTGACATGTAAGTAAATAATGCCCAATGCCGTCTACAGATTTTGGATTCTAAAACCTCTACGGTGTATGTGGAAGGTTGAGATGTAGACTGTTTTACTTTTACCTAGGTAGATAGGTTGTTTTCAGTTTCTATCTTAATGATAGAAAAATACAACCGGCCGTTGCATGGTGTTTGTGCACCGAACCGAGGTTAGAACAATATGAGATAGGGGGTGATTTTGGTTGTGTGTTGGCGATTCCCAAAAGTTAGAGTTGATCTCTTTACGCCAATCGAGTTCTTATGCGATCTAAGTGTGATCGTCTATTTGGTTGAAATTGAATGCCCTTATGAGGGTCTTACGATCCTTCTTTTATAGGGGGAAGTATTCTTGGAGAACAAGTAGGCCGCCTAGGGTTTCCTAAGTTTTAGGCCAGGGATCTAATTTCCGTAATTATCAGTTTTGGAAATGATAAGGGGAAATCCCGATCTTTTAGGGGAGCAATTCTTATCCTTTTTTATCTATCTGCAGAAGCCTTCGTAACGAACGGACCTTCGTATCACAACGTTACTATGTCAGGGTCTGCGTGCCGCTGGAGGGGTATGCCATCAAGCCCCCCAGTCCAAGGTGATGATTTTTGCTAAACAAGCATTACGTTGGACTATTACTGGCTTCTCTATAATCTCCAGGGGTATTTCTTGTAAATTCTCTAAACCGCCTTAATTAAATTGATTTGAAAGGTGATTAAGGGTGGTAGATGGGCGCGTATCTCTAGGCGACTTATGGACGGGTGTGATCTTCATGCAGCCGGGTATATAAATCCTTTTTCCGTCTTTTTTCTTTTTATTATATCTCTCCAAAAATAATCCTCTTTTCTTCTTAGGGTTTCTGCTCCTCATATCCTCCGATCATACCATTAGGTACGCGATTTCTTTCCTGTTTCTACTATTTTGTCTTTTGATTTGTGATTTCTGATGTCGAAGGGAGGCATTGAAACTACCGAATCGACCGTTATTTGGTCGAAGTTAAATAAGTTTGTAGATAAGTATTTTCCTGGAAAAATATCGTCATTTGAAATCCCTTCCGACGGTGACACTGTTCTGACTCCCCGGGATGGGTATGTCGGTTTTTATATCAAATCCATGACTGAGGGTAATGTTAGATACCCTTTTTCATCTTTTATGCTTAGCGTCCTTGATTATTTTGATGTCCATATTTCCACTGTCACACCACTTGGTTTATCAAGAATAGTTGCCTTCGAGGTTATGTGTAGGGCATATGGCGGTGAACCGTCGTTAGATCTGTTTCGGTATTTTGTTCAAACCTGTCCTTCTGGTGATTGGGTTACAGTGGGTAACCGTTCAAAAGCTGGGTGCTTTAGAAGGGGTGGTCTGGATATCCGTGAATGGAAGAGCGACTTTGTTTTTATGAAAGCTTCTCTGATCCCTGATGGTTATGAGTCAGTAACCAATAGGAAGTTATTGTGTATTCATAAGAAGTACGAGAATCCCTTTCCTGAATATGTTATTGGTGATTTGTGTCGGGAGATTCGGTCTAATCCCATTAAGGTTGTCTTGTACCCTGATGTTGTGTTGTATAAAGCAAGAGTGATAAGTGTCTTGCCTGGTGGTGTAGATATTGATGGTAAGAACTAGCTGTATATTTTATCTGTTGTATTTTCGCCTTTGTATCGACTTTGTTGTTGATATTTGCCTTTGCAGATATGACTTTCAGGAAATTTGTTAAGAAGGGTGTGAAGGAGGTGACTGAAGTACCTCGTATTGAGGGGCAGGGGAGCCTTGTTGCTGATGCTGGTTCTTCTGGTGTTTAGAACGAAAATCCAGAGGTGTCAAGTGCTGTTAATCCTCCTGTGCTAAATGTGGATACATCTGAAGTTGAAGTTATTGGAGCCTCTGCTGCTAGTAGAGGGAGAAAAAAGAAGGAGGTCCCTGGTTCTAACATCCCTCAATCTGTTGCAGGCCGTGTTGTGAAGAGAAGAAAAGTTGGTGATGATTCTAAAGCTGCAGAGTTCCGCAAACCTTCTGCCCCGAAGACAGGTTCAATTTCTTTCTCTTTTCATATATTCTTGATGTTTTTCTTTTTCACAAAATATAATGTATCATTTATCTATTGCAGATGCTCATGACCAGGAGATTTTCTCCTGGTTGGAAGGTGAGGATATGAATGCTGAGGATGTCAAAAAAATAGACAACATGGATAATGAGACATTCCTTCGGGTCTTTAAGAAGGATCGCCAATTTCATACTTATCTTGATGCTGTTGTTGCTAGGCGTTTTTCCCGAATGTCTGTTGATCTTAGGTCTAAGAGTTTAGAGGTGCAGTCTTTGGTAGCCACTGTGGAAGATCTTAAGGCTAGGGAGGCCAGGTTTGTTACCACCGTCGAGTCATCCGATATTGTTCAAGATTTGAAGAAACAGGTAAATATGTTGAAAGCGGACGCAGTCGTTCATGATGAAGCTGTCTTGAAGTTGCAGCAGGAGTTTGATGCAGAACGTGAGGGTAGTAAGCTTTTGCGTAAGCAGGTTGATGTGTTGAAGCAGGATCGGGTTAGATTGATTACGGAGGTAGTTCCTCATGTGAGCAGGTCCTTGCTATACAGTGATGAAGTTGGGCAGCTTTTGGGGGATGTAACTACAGCTGAAAGGGCAGAAGAAAGGTCTACTGTTTTGGAGGAATTTTCTGCAGAGGGCAAGTGTGATTTGCAATGCCGGGCAGATTTTATTGCAAATGCCTCCCATGACCTTGAAATTGCCGACCAGAAGTGGAGAGAAGCAGTCTTTCCTTACCTGGACAAAGTTGTGGCTGATCCCAATGCTGCCGTTGATGACCTGCTCCAGATTGTTCCTGATGTAATCCAACCTGAAGATGCTGCCAACCCTCAGTGACATTCTCATGGCCTGCGTGCCTCTGATATGGCGTTTGTGCCACTTTTAAACAATTTATCTTTTGGTAACAGCCTATGATGTGTTTTGAACAATTTACTTTTATGTTTGCAGCTTATAGCTGTCTGTGGTATTTTGAACTGCGGTTTGCTAACTGTAGTTTATTAACTTTTTATAATTGCAGCCTAGTAAGCTGCTTTGTGAATACTATATGCAATTTAGCATTTGTGTTTTAATATTTTGCAGCTTAAGAGCTGTCTTTTTAATTGCAGATTGGGAGCTGTCTCGTAGTTGCAGTCTTATTTTGCTGCTTTGTAAGTTATATTCAATTTTAGTAGTTGCTTTTGCAGCTTAAGAGCTATCTTTTGGAGCAGTTATGACTGCTTTTAGTTGTCTCGTTTGGACTATAGGTCCTTTTAACCTCCAGATTTTGAGTATATGGGCGTCTTTATTTTAATGCATATAGCATTTTGTTTATTTTGCGCATATTTGCGTCTTTCTCTCTTTTTTTTATAAAATTAATTGAAAGAAATAAGAAGCCTTTATTTAGTAATATAAGTGAGGTTACATACCATATCCTCTAGGCTTTAAATAATAAAAGACTAATAGATCTTGTGAATGGGGCTTGCTTTTGGACGGATCATCATCCATCTAAGCGCCCGCAGTAGGGTCCTTCGCTCCATGAGAGCCAATGGGGGCCGTCCTGGCCTTCTTCAGATAGCTTCTTTGCCTTTGTCACCAAGGTCCCTACTCCTCCGTTAGATTCGTACTTGATCATGCCATGTACTACAGACGGAATCATTTCAAACTTCTGGATTCCAGGTCTCCCTAGGATTGCTTGGAAGGGTGATGTTCCGCTGACCACTAAGAAAGTAACCTTCTCTTTCCGCTCCCAGCGTCCTCTTCCAATTGTCATTTTTACCGACAATTTTCCCATTGGTGTAGCAGTATCCCCGGAGTACCCTTGTACCGAAGCTTCTGTCTTCCTGAAGTTCATTCGTGACACACAGGATGTAACATCCGGAATGCCTTTTCGTATAGGACGTTGCATTCGCTTCCCGTATCTATAACAATTTGCTTGACTTTTGATATTTCCAAGAGTGCCGAAATCACCAAGGGGTCTCTGAAGGCCTTATAGGTTGAGGGAAATGTAATCCTCGTCATATCTCCCCTGTAGGTCTTCGGGAGCGAACGTCCTATCCCCGGTTTGCTTTTTATGATGGTATAAATAGTTCTCTCGGGGCCTTTTTTCTTCTCATCCATGTCATCCTCTTTTTTAGCACTCTGTTGCTGTTTGACGCTTTTCACCAAATGTGACAGCTTCCCTTCGTTAATCGCTTCTTCTATTGCTTTTCGGAGTTGCCAACACGCATTCGTATCATGGCCATGATCTCTATGGAACTCACAGTACTTCTCTGGATCTTTCCTATTTTTACCGCTCAACCTGGGTGGAGTGGGGAAAGTCTTTGCGATACTTTCGGTGAGCAGTATTTCTTTTGGGCTTTTGTGTAGCTCCGGGAGGTTAATTTTGAGGTACCCTTTGTCATCTTTGAGATACGGGCTATATCTTGTTTTTTCTTTTTCGTTGCTCCATTTCCCTTTTCTACTTGCCTGGGCCTCCTTCTCTCGTGGGGGACTGGTGTCTCCCTTTGAGGCGGTGTCCCTAGCATCTAGGTATACATGAGCTCTCTTCTGAACTGCTTCATATGTCTTCGGAAGGTCTCTGTATAGGAATTCAACTAGCCCTCTACTTCGGAGGCCATGTAACAGTCCGGATATCCTTTGTGACTCAGAAAGGTCCATGATATCCTCTGTTTCGGTGGTGAATCGGTCAATAAATGCCCTGCAACCCTCCGTGTCCCTTTGTTTTATTCCATGGGCCGCCACGTGGATCTTCTTGTGTTTCTTTTGCTGGCTGAAACGGGATCTAAACTTTTCTTTGAGGTCATCGAAACTTGTGATGGATCCTTTCGCTACACTCTTTAGCCATTCCCTGGCGTCTCCTTCGAGTGCATATCTGAACATTCGGCATGCAACTGGTACATTCCATACCTTCATTTCCGCTGCTCCTTCAAATGCTTCCAAGAAGTCGCCTGGGTCGCTCTTTCCCTTGTATGTCCCTAAATGAGAGGGATATTTCAGGTCCTTCGGTAGAGGATAGTTCTGTATCCAGGCGACGAACGGTGCACTCTCGACGCTTCCCCCGACGATTTGCAATTCCAGCGCGTTTTGGTATACTGGAGCCCCCCAGTTCTGAGGGCCATACGCTCCTGGAATGGGTGTGGACCCAGGGATTAGTGTGGCATACTGCGGTCCTCCGGTACCCAACGGGACCCCCTGAGTTGACGCGGTGTATTGTGAAGCATGATACTGATGAGGCTGCGCTTGCCCTCCTGGTTGGGTGCCGTATGTTCCTCCCGCAGGTTGAGTACCATATTGCTGGGAGGAGTATTGCTGTGTTCCGGACCCATACATGTTTCCGTAGCTTTGACCCGTAGGTCCTTGGTAGCCTTGACCTGAAGGTCCGTGATAGTTCTAGCTTGAAGGTCCTTGATAGCTCTGGCCCGAAGGTCCTTGACAGCCCTGGCCCGAAGGTCCTTGACAGCCCTGGCCCGAAGGTCCTTGATAGCCCTGGCCCGAAGGTCCTTGATAGCCTCCGGACGGAACATTGTAGCCGGCGGGAGTACTGTGCGCCGGAGTGGCATTATCAGCATACTGGGTACCTCGTCCGGGGACAGATCCTGCCTGGGGTGTGTTGTACTGCTGACCCCTAGGTCCTGCGGATCCTGGGGGAACATTAGCCTGAGCACCCGCTCCAGAGGCGGCGTTCTCTGGCCTTGAGGCTTCGGTATCTTCCGGCTGTGTCTGATGCGGAGGTGTTCGGGGCCGGAGGCCTTCACTATTCAGTCCAAAGCCATAATCGCTTCTGACCCTGGATCTCGAGATCCGCGGGTATCGCCGGAGTCCCCTTGGGGGTGTCTCCGCATCATAGTCATCCTCCATTTCATCATCAAAGTTTAATACCCTGGTGATGCCATCAAGTGCTCCGACCCTTCGGAGATGCCTTATGGTGTGCTGGATGTGACCATAGTTTCGAATAATATAGTCTGGATCAAATAATTGTGGGGTCCTGGATGGGGATCCCCGAGTGAACCCACCTTGTCCCCCCGGTGTCTGGGCTGGGCGCTCAGTGTCTTCACCAGTTCGACGATTCGTTTGTTGATCGCCACTGGTCGGCGCTTCAGTCGCTGGCCCAGATCTGGGTGGAGAGTTTCCACTGGGCTCGTTCCCGGTCATCTGCTGGGAGCTTTGCCCGAATCCTGGTGGAACGTCGGCCATTTTTTCTGATTCGATACAAAAAACAGGTTTTTAGAGTGGTTATGGGATCTGAATATGGGGTCTCACGGATGGCGCCAAATGTTTGTGCACCGAACCGAGGTTAGAACAATGTGAGATAGGGGTGATTTTGGTTGTGTGTTGGTGATTCCCAAAAGGTAGAGTTGATCTCTTTACGCCAATCGAGTTCTTGTGCGATCTAAGTGTGATCGTCTATTTGGTTGAAATTGAATGCCCTTATGAGGGTCTTACGATCCTCCTTTTATAGGGGGAAGTATTCTTGGAGAACAAGTAGGCCGCCTAGGGTTTCCTAAGTTTTAGGTCAGGGATCTAATTTCCGTATTTATCAGTTTTGGAAATGATAAGGGGAAATCCCGATCTTTTAGGGGAGCAGTTCTTATCCTTTTTTATCTATCTGCAGAAGCCTTCGTAACGAACGGACCTTCGTATCACAACGTTACTATGTCAGGGTCTGCGTGCCGCTGGAGGGGTATGTCATCACATGGGGTAAGGATCGAATCGTTGACCTCTATCTTCAGAGGCAAAGGTTTAACCTACTTGATAATCATGATACGGTAACATATTCTACGATATTGTACAATCTATTTCTAATTATACTATTCGATGTAGTGGCAATATGTTTGAGCTAAATATAAAATATCGATCATGACCAGTTTATTTGCGGAGAAATCCTAAACGTACTATTCAAGTATAGGAGGAGGTGGCAGGGGGCCGAAACAAGTATATATAAAGCCAAGCTAATCTCACATGTATTGAAAGGTTAATCTGTGGTTGAAAAAATGGTGGGGTTGAGGTTAAGATATTTAGTATGCAGCATGTTTATATAATCGTAATTCTAAAAAATAGTTTATAGGAGTATTATGATTTAAATATCTTTGAAGATAGAAAAAGAATAGTTATTGTACCCGCGCATTGCTGCGGAATACACTTTTTGTAAGACAATGTTTTGGACCCCAATTTATGTCAAATATTCGTACGCAAATTTTAAAAGACAACTAAACATGTAGCAATAACGATAAAAAATGTAAAAGAATAATAAGATGTATAAAAACATAAAAAATAATTATTTATGCTTTAAATGTTAACGAACGTAAGACGTAATGATGATGAAAGTTATTATATATTAAAAACGTTATAAATATAAAAAGATGATGAAAATTATCAAATCCTAATGTTTAAAAGTAAAAAATCGTAACTGTGTGAAAGTTGTTTGATGGAAACATGAGAAGCCAAAAGTTTAGTGTCAAGAAAATGAAAATGAAATATTTTGTGTGGGGAAAAAGTGAAAAGATAGAAAGTTTAGAGGTTAAAACGAAAAATGGTAAAAATTATTGTGTGCTATAAAAATGTATACATTCCTTGCATAAAAAATATGTAAATTCATATAAGATTTTAGTATATATATATAATATATAATGTGTTAAAAGATTTCAAAATCACTTTACTCTTTCATATTTACAGAATAACTTTAAACCATATTTTCAAATATAAAATTGAAATAAAGAAACATATATAAAATTGAAAGTATTAATTATTCATGATCTAAAAGATATTGAAATATACATTATTTAGTATATTTCTAGGTACATATATCGAGGACGATGAGGCGTAATATGACATTTTGATGGTGCATGACCGCATCGTCACGAGCCACCTTTCGATGGCTTGGTGGCTATTGGGCCATTGGCTTCACAACTTGCGATGGCTTGGTGGCTACTGAACCACTAGCTTCACAGCTTGAAACAACTTTAGAATATTTAACTCTTGGGTAGTTACGTCTAGGCGCGCTGCATCCTTATGACGAGTTTGATGCACCATGGTGATGAGTATCAACTATCATCAACAATACATGAAATGTGCCGTTTATACTCTCTTCTTTTAAAAGTAGAAGGATATTCAATGGGCGGAACTACATATAATATAGAGGTAGCCTGGGCAATAAGTTCGTTAGATCCATGTAATGTAATTTTTTTTGATATATGATGTATTATTTAAAATTGATGCTACGGGCATTCAAATATGGGATACCGCTCAATGTGCTTTACTGTAAACTTTCAAAAGATTATAGTAACGATACAGCTCATAAAGACGTATCTGTGCAACTAAATGTGAGATAAAAGCTGAAAGTCCCAAGTTTGCAAAGATATGTAATTAACAACTAATGTAAATTACTCTAAGAACATATAACAGAAAAGTAAATAAGTTTAATCATAAGTAATATTGATTAAACGGTGAATACATGGCCGATATAAAGAAGAAAGAAAAAGAAAAATATTGTTAAGTTTTAGACATACTAAAAACTTAACAATTATACAATGATGTAAAACACACAATAAGTGTAAATGTGGAACACACTAACAGAAATGCGGCTAGGTCAAGTGATGCCTTTTATAGAGTGAGAGAAGACATCACATGACAACCCAATAGATGTTGACACATGAAGGTTGTCAACCATCTATTGGTGTGTAAGACTGTTCTGCAGGAATCTCTTTCTCCATCTTGTTTCTTTCCCAAAACGGGTATGAAAGAGAAACACCTTAGTACCATTTTGGTACAAGGTCACATGTCTTCATTCTGCTTTATCAACACGTGTCATTGGGGACCAGTCTTCTTATCTTCATCTTCCCGCCTATATTTGACTTAAAAATCTTGGAGGTGAGTCATTGAACTTATCCTTAAACTCTGAAGATATTATGATGATCGCTGAGGAGTCGCTGACAAAGTTCAGCGCTGAGTCTCCTCAGCGAATCCATGACTCAACAATCTCCCCCTATTCGCTGAGGGGACTTAGCTGAGCAGAAGGTTCTTGCACTTACAAGTAACACAAGTGAAATGATGAAATGCTGATTTTATATATGACAAACAGCTTTACATTTAAACAGCATTACAAAGATTACAAGACTACTTAATCCCACTGAGACTCTTGCTTAGCCTTGATGAATGCTTCATCCTTTTGTCTTTCAGGCTTCAGCAACTCTTGATCAATCAGCTTTATGAACTCAAGATCATTTGAAGTCTTGACACAATACTTCCTTATTTTCAAAAGAAAGGAAGAGGGGGCAATTCTAATCTCATTGTTCCTAAAGAAGAGCTCATGACCATGGACATTGCAAAAACAGAAACCTCCAAGGTTTTCATCATAAACACCTTCCACAAAGAGAGTTCTGGAAGGCATTCTGAGATTTAGCAACGGCTCTTCATCTATATCAGACTTGGGAATAACTCTGAGTATAGTGGGAAGCTGAGCAGAAGAAGTCGCTGGTTTCTTTGATCCAGCTCTCGCTGATGGACGTGGAGGAGGAGGAGGGAATGGATGTCTAGCAGCGCTGATCAGGGAGTCTTTGATTCTATACTTCTTTTCCATTTGACGCACTTTCTTTATCTACTCCCCTGCTAATTCGATCAGTGGCTTGTAACTCACTGCTGACTTATCTTTTATTAACTTGTAAATTTCTATCCATTCAGTTGGCCTAAGAGAGTCCTTAGTGACATCTTCCAATGTAAGCAGTTTGGCCACTCATTCCCTTTGGAGATGAAGGTTCATCCCCTTTCTGGTCAAGGTGACCCTGACGGACAGGATCTCTTCAGGCATTTACCTTACTTCTCTTGATTTGAGGTAGCGTTCTCTGCCTTCTTCAAAATTCTTTTTCAGCTGAGCTTTTCTGGCATAGAACTCTTCCTCTTTCTTCTTTAAGGCTTCGAGGCTACTTGACTGCTGAGCGATCATCTTAAACTCACCATCATCATCCTTCAACTCTTCACCAACAACCTGCTCACTTATAAACTTTTGGGAGAGCTCCTCTTCTCTCTTCTTTCTTTTCAGCTCCTCCTAAAGTACAACCTCTTCAGGAGTAAGTTCAACAGTTGTTTCTTGGGATGTTGCTGGCTTAGGAAAAGCTCCAGCCATGAGCCTTTCACCTTGCCCACTTGTAACCTTGGGCACCTTTGGAGGTTTTCCAGCGACTGCAGCCTTACCCTTATCAGCATATTTCTTAGCAAGGGAGGCTTGTAGTTCAGGAGATGGTTCATAAAAAGAAGAAGCAGTCGCTGGCTCCTCATCAGCCTTTTCTTTCTCAACATTTGCTGGCACATCATCAGTAATCACAATCTCATCATCTTTCTCAATAGTCGCTGGCACATTCTCAGCGACTGGATTTTCAACTTTCTCCCCCTCAACATCAGCTGTCGGTTCAACAACCTTCTCAGCTTGCTCCCCCTCAACATTTGCTGCCGGTTCATCAACCTTCTCAGCATCATCAACCTTTGGAGTTTCAGTGTGGGGAGCTTGGGGAGTGTTATCACTTGTCACATTTGCCGCTGGTCCCTCCTCTACATTTTCATTTTTCTCCCCCTTGGAAGCAGCTGAGGAACTAGCGACTTCCACATTGTCTTTCTTGAGGAGGCCCAACATTTCTTTCATCAAGCCTTTAAGCGACCCAACCTCTTCTTCAAGTTTTTGTTGTCTGCTGATAGAATCTTCCAACAATTTTCTATCAGCAGCGGCTGGTGAAGGAGTTTGATGAAATAATTGGGTTTTGAGTGAAGAAATTTCTTTAGTGAGGGTGGAGAGGAAATTATCTTGATTTCTGGAGAAAGAGGAGATGGGGTTAGTTAGTTGGAGAAGTTGGGCAGTAAAAAGAATGTTGGATTGCTTGAGTTCATTAAATGCTGACAAGAGGCCAGGCACGTCAGCAGCCTTCGCTGAATGGACTTCTTCTTTCAATTTGTCCAGCGAGGCGGAGATGTTAGAATTAGAGGTGCTGACTCTCTTCATGCTTTCATGTAACAAATTTTGATTTCTTCTAAAAAGTTGCTCATTGGACCTGGTGTGGGTTACTTGATTCTTTGTAATCCCAAACACCATTCCCTCAAGAGTAGTAATCGCATCTTTTAAGTCATCATTGCCAGCAGCCAACTCTTGAAATTTTGCTAGTGCACCAAAATTCATCCCAGCCATCTTATCAACCAACCAGGCATACAAATAACCATGCTTGTTCCCTTGACTTTGAACAACTTGCAACCTTCTTAAAATCTCTTGCAGCTGGTATGTTTCAACATAATCCAATCCAGGCAAGTTAACAGCGATGAAGGCGGTTGTCGCTTCCTTGGGAGAAGGAACTCTAAGATTGTTGAGTCCCAATGTTAAGTGTAAATTTAATGATGACAAATCTGACCTATAAACACTTAGTAATCTTTTGGTTATTGTAATCTGATCTGGGTCAGACTAAGCTGACACAGCTTACGATCTGTCTCTGACCCAGATCATGCTTCATACTTGTAATTGTAATATCTTATGGAAGCAAGTGTTATTCAAGCTGCATCAAATTGTATTAGCATTCAGTCCAAGTCAAAGAGGAGGATTGAAGATAGAAGACCAAGATGTTAGTGGAAGACAGCTTGGGATTAGCAGTCAGCTTGGAAACACTTAGGCAGATTGGTGCCTTGACAAACGGCCCAATCTGTGTCTGACAATCAAGTGAAGATAACAACCTGGATTGAAGATAAGGACAAATGACGTGACTAGGAAGAATCCTAGGATCCAGGTTGGTGGTTGTTTACATATGCGTGTCCATACTTCTATTGGTAGATGAAGAATGTGCGTCAGGACGTGGGGGACCACAAGTACCATGAAAGGCACGATTGATTATTCCTTCATCAACCACTGAACGAATTACACGTAGCTACAACGGACACCTAATGAATGAGCGCTTGTGCCTATAAAAGCCTCATTCATGGATTGCATATGGGTGGCATTTTCCTGAGAATCATTCTTCACACAAGTTTCTCTGCTCTTACACATAGCTTAGTCTGTACGAGATCAGCTTGGGCTGATTCTCTTGAGCTGAAACTAATTGATTGTTGTTTGTCATTTCATAGGGTTGTTTAGATATCTATAGGCTATCTTTATTCCGCAACAACCTTGTAATTCTTTGTATAGATTATTTCTTAATAAAGGATTACATTTGAAAATAACAATTTGTGTTCAAGAATGTTTTGATTCTTTTACTGCTTTACTGTTTTAATGATTCCTGCACTTTACTTACTTGCTTGATATTCGTTATCTGAATCTTAAAACGTTTTGTGTTTAAAAGTTTGTAAAGATTGTGAAAAGTTGTATTCACCCCCCTCTACAACTGTTCTATGTTCAATATACTTTGGTAGATTGATACACCGTGGGACGTATCAAAGATCCTTCAGTGAGACAGGATACTTAGAACATGGGATGTTGAAGAAATCAGGGTGATGCAGTGGCGGTACCTCCATGATGATTTCATCATCAATCTCTTCATCCTCATAGGGAATCTTTGCTTCATGCCCAGGTGATGGTGTACAAAAATGTTCACCAAAGTACCCAACTGGATCATGATAAACAGTGGGCCTTGGAGAGTAGCATGGAGGAGAAGGCATACCAGGCAAGGTGTCAGAAGATGTATCAAACTGAAGAGGAGCAGGAGTGACTAGCACATAATTAAGTTCTTCATTGAAGTCTTTGCTGGTCACTTCATCTTCTTCCTTTTCTTCAGTGGCAGCGAGTTTAACTTCAGCATTGATGTGTGAAATCTAGTTTAAAAATTTATAACAAGATCTACCGCTAACTGACTACAACACACTTACGGGCAGTGTACCCGTTCGTATGTAATATAGCTAATTGGCAAGACCAGGATCGAACAAAAGGACTGAATGTTGCACTTAAGGTTGTAAAAATGTGAAACAAGTAAGAGGTTTGGGTGTGACCGAGTTGTCACTTTGCGTTTTGAAAGCTAAACAATTAACAAGTAAGTAAAAGTACTCAACCGGTATTAGCGAGAGCACACGAAAAGAGTTTGAGTTGTAAACAAATAATTAAAAAGCCATCTATGTCGAATCCACTACACAAAAAGTCTAGGTTGCATATGGGTTAAGCTCAAAATTCATATATGTTGGTGATAATAATCGTGATAAGACAAAAGCACAAACGGGTGCACCTAGTTTGTAAAATCAATTCAATCACCTAATCGATTCAATTTCTTGCAACAAGTGGTACCACCAACCCTATTACAATTCCTTGAACTAACTAGTTTGCTTGATTATTTAAATAACAATTTTATCCTTGTGAAAGAAACGTGGTACCACCAACCGTTAAATCCACTTAACAAAGTAATTTCTATTAGACTTGTATTCTTTACTATCATACCATGACCTAACAAGAGTTATTCATAGACAAACAACTAAAATAATACTTGCATTCAACTAGTACCACTATCGAAGAACACAAATATCACCAAGAACACAAGTTTAAGTAGAAGAAATCACTTCATTAAGATCTTGACAAAATGTTAAGTAAAACCAACTTGAATTCAAAATATTATGCAACCATAACTAATTGTTTCACTTCATCTTCATAGATGTATAAGGATTTAGCTACTCATAATGAAAAGAGCTAAAGATTCAAGTAAAAAGGAAGACATAATGTACCAAATATAGAGTAATAATCCAAATCGAGGTAACAATGTAGCTACAATCACTAAACAAGAGCCAAAATTAATCTTCAAATCTTCAAATGATGTTGGAGTAGTGAAAACCCTTAGAAAACCCTCAAAAAACGGTTGGAGAAAAGTGTGTGAGCTTAAAGTGTCTAAGACTAGGTTAAGGGTTGAGTGGGTGTTGGTATTTATACCCCAGGAGAGAGAAAATAGTGATATCAGACAGAAATCGCGCCGCAAGGATTGTTTCTGAGCAAATCTGGTCAAAAATCGACAAAACTCGCGCCGCGAGCCCTTCACTTCGTGCCGCGACTGAAGATCAACAAGGCCTCGCGCCGCGAGGCTGCTAACTTGCGCCACGAGTTGCACTTGCGATCGTCGTATCAGCTTCGTTTTTGACCATGTTTCATCCGTTAGTGCCTTTGGACTATTCCTAAGTCGTTCTCTACCATTTGTGAGCGATAAACTTGCTTTAGACCTAAAATCACTAGCAAATACCATAAAGCACCACAAAACATGTATAAACGGCTATCAAACGTGTGTAAAACGTCCAAATAGAATGTGAGAAATATGTATAAATTGAGACACATCAAACCTCCCCACACTTAAACCTTGCTTGCCCTCAAGAAAGTATGCACTTTAATCAATCTCAATAACCAAACAATTCACGATTTCTCAAAACAAAACATGGTTATATGTGAAGTTTCCTACCAAGCGGTGTCGAATACCAAAAGCAAATGCATTTAAAAACTAATGAGCAAAGTTTTAGACGAAATCAGAAAATTCTACTAATCTAGAGCAAAACCATCTTTCGATTACAATTAGAATCCTCCCTATGCTTGTGATCACCTCTTTAACATTTCTATCATTCCAATTGACCTTAAGCTCGTTCCTACTAAGCATACACTCTACTAGCAAGCTTCACAATTATTATTAGCAACATAAGCAATATTCCACAATGATTATTGGTATATTTGTCCACTTAAATACTCACGCCATTGGTTTTCCATAAGGTTTTCTTTACGTTATACTTATGCGTCCCTTGACAAAACATACTCCTACAGTCTAGAATTGCAACTCTATCCACACATCAGGTGATCATACGAAAGTGTACTTTAAGCGTCCGGCCAACGGTTTGCTACGGATACGTGAGTATCGTTAAGAGACAAACGCCAGAACTCAAGGTTGGGTTGCATATCCAGAGACCATGCTCTAAACACAAACACATGTGAGAATAAAAAAATTTATAATTTAACACCCGTGATTTTCGATGAGACCCGTGTAGCAAACTTTCTGACAACCTATCCCAAGTTGGAAGCTTTAGGTGAGCTAGGTAAAACGAAGTTACCCCAAGGACTTACTTGTTCGAATCTCAAAGACCACATTAGCATTAGACTATTGGAAAAAGATTATGCGCATTCCCACATGTGCCACCCGTTTGATGCCGAAGCACCCCAGACACCCCGACATAAAGACCAAACATAATGACTAGAGCTACAACCTATAACATAAGAATTAAGGACATCCGGTGTGCAAACCATATGTTAAGTCAAATTACCACAAGCATATTAAATACATTTCAAGCTCTTCATACACACAAGTTGCAAATTCAAATGGAAAACCTCAAGCGGTGCCTACCAATACATCATCTAGTGAAGCTATTATTCACATTAGGTTCATCATTAAGGTACAATTCGCAAGCAACCTAGATTATTTGAAGTTCGGAACAAGCCTATGACCCCTTGGAACGATGAAATACCAAGTTTTATTCTAGATTAGCAAAATTCAAAGTACCTCATTTCTCGTCTTTGCACAAAACCTATAGCCTCAAAAATTTAAAAACATAACCAAAATGCTAGTAAAGGAAGGAAACTTCAAAATTTTTCATTTTTCCAATTTACCATCCCCCTCCCCACACTTAAGTTGTACATTGTCCTCAATGGAAGAATAACTAAGGCGAACAATGGGAAAAAGGGAAAAATGCAAAATGTAGAAAGGAACAATGAAAAACCTCCAGGTGAAAGCATGAATTCACCATTGCAAAGTTGAAGCCAAAAATTAAGTGGGTGCTAAACTGACTGCCAGCATTCTCTCACAAATCAACTTGCCAACTCGAAATAATCACTTGACAATCACCAAAAGCAAAATACCAAACCAACTACATAGTTCATAATAAAAGGAAATACAAGAACAACCAATCAAATGTCTCATCGTCTAAATGGCGGAATTACATCCAAATTGAAAGAAAATAAAGTTCTAAGTCTCATAAGTTCAGAAAGTAGAAAGAGGAGAGAGTAAATCAATTCTCATCCATGTCATAAGAAGAAGGAACACCATCACAAGCATCAGGATCGGCTGGCTCACCAAATAAACCTCTGTAAAAATCAAAGGCAGGCCCCGAGTAGTGCTCCCCAGTCGTATGTCTATATGTCCCAAACTGGGGCATCTCCTAAGCGACCCCACTAGTGCCTGCTGCGCTCGAACTCGGGCCTGCCCAATCGGGCTGCTGCTGCGGATGCTGCTGACCTGGGTGTGGACAGACGAACCCAAAAGTAGTGCTGGCCGGAAGAAAGATGGAAGGAGGATCGAACGCGTGTGTAGGCGGCGGTGGTGGTGGAGACTGTGGCCTGATCCAATTGTTGATGTAAGGTGACCAATACTCGTTCTGGTAACCCAAACGGGTCACCTGGCTCCACATAGTCCTCTGACCATCCAAGATCATATCCTGAGTGTCTCGAATCTGCCTCTGCTCGGCTAAGATCTGGTCAAGCGAGGATCCCCAACCTGAAAAATCATAAGATGGAATAGGGTTAGGAGGTGGCTGCTGCTCCCGGGGTGGCGAGTCCACCCTCTGTCTCTGTGCTGGTGGCTCCTGCTCTTCATCTGACTGTAACTCCCTCGGGTTAGTACCCTTCATCAGCTTCGCCTTCTTCATCTCCTTGGCGTCAATAAGAGAGGTATCCATTCTAAGAGTAATCCCCTACCTACCCTCGGGTGTATCACAACCAAGCCTCTCCACCATCTGGGTCACAAAATGACCACACAAATACCTCTGCTCCTGAGACTTCTGCATATGTCTAGCCAAAATATATGGAGCACACCCGAACCAATCAGAAGAAGGGAGCTCCTGAAACTGTCTAAGCAACCACAAATCATTAGAAGTGACCTTATCGGTTGCATTTCCCCGATGGAGGAATGAATATGTGATCATCTTATGGAGAATCCTCTGTCTCTTGGACCTGATGTCCGACACCTTGCTCACCCCAGAATAAAACTTCTCCTTCCTGGAAATGCTAAACCAATATGTGTCAAACGACACATCATCATCAAAGCAGGAGGTATAAAATGTACTCCGGTTTACAAACGGATAAACCAACCCATCCTCAAAATCCGCCATCTCGAACATGCCACATAAATATCCAAACTCAGCAACAGTACAGTGGCGCTGCTTACCCCCCAACCTAAAATGGATCACCCGATCCTCTAAAAATTCCTGTATGGGTAAGTCCTGCACCTGAAGAGTAGAGTAGAACTCTTGACACCACTCTTTCACCACCGTCTTTCTCAATTCAAAAATCCTTTTCCACATTGGTATACGCACCACCCGACCCGTCCTATCATCCAAAAACTCGATCAACAATCTTTGTTCAAAATAACCCATGAGATCCGCCTCCCTAATCATCTGCCAATCCATGGTCCGAGGGGCGATCAATGCATAATCTTGAATTTCACACAACTTATTAGTGTACGCTTGACGTTCCCCCTTTTGAGCATTCGGGAATTTCAGCCAAGGGTGGGTTGGTGGTTATAGTGTCCTAATATTTTTGCTCGGTTTTTCAAAAGGAGCATTGTAGGTTTCATTCACGTAGTCGAACTGATAATTTTGTGGCCAAACCAACCCCTCATACCTTTGCACAACCTGTTGCCTCTACAAAAACAACCAAAAATATCGCTAGTAAGTGAAAGGTAAACACCTTGGAGCATTAACGAGAGGCTAAGGAAACGAAACGGCAAAAAATAGGCACACAGTACAGAAATCGCGTCGCGAGTTAGTGCATTTTCGGAAATCTTTTTTTTTTGGATTTTCTGGTGGGAATTAACTCTAAATAACAATATAATAACTAATTTGAATTACAAGAACTTAAAATTAACTAAATCTTAAAAACCCCCAATTTGGATTATTATGAACCCTAATTAGGTTTTCTAAGATTAATCACAAAATCAGTTAAGTCTAACTGAATTAAACAACAATATAAACATAACTATACAATAATAAAGCATCAATTAAAAGAAAATTAAAGAAAATAATAAACCCTAATTAAGTTGAAATAAAAATTAAAAAGAAAAAGAGTTGAGAAACTTACCCCTCTTGACATGGTGATGGAAGGAATGGAGAAGAAAGGAAGATCTTGAGAAGATGAAGAAGAGAAATCACACTCTTAATGTATGTGATGTGTGTGTGTCGTGATATGTGTGTGTGTGTTAGGTGAAGAGAGGAGTTTGAGTGGGAAAGAATGAAAGGTAAAAGAAATATGGACCGGCCCTGTGGTTTTCTTTTTAGTCCCATTTATTTTATTATATCTTTAATTCAAAAATAGGAGGAAAACTTACCTGGCTCGCGCCGCGACCATGCTCAGCTACTCACGCTGCGATCTACGTACCTCGTGCCCGCGAGAAAACTTTCTGACCCTGATGGTGGCATTCTTACGCCGCGATGCTCATCACTCGCGCCGCGAGTTTCTGTTCGTATCCAGTTGCGCCGAGAGAAACGCACATCGCGCCAACGATTTTTTGTTCTGACCCCTCATGTACCCAATCTTGCGCCGCGATCCACCCAACTCGCGCCACGAGGTGCTGTTACTTGTCAGATTTTTGAGCATTTTGACACACATTGCACATATCGGTTCCCCCAAGATCAATTCTCCCCTGGAATTCTCAACGAAACGAATAAAAATAGAAAGAAAAATACTAAAAACAAATAAAATTAATAAAAACACACGGGTTGCCTCCCGAGAAGCGCTTTATTTATTAACGAGTCATTAGCTTGACTCGATCAAACCTTGTTCTTCAAACGAAAAGTTGGAGCTTCTCGATCAAGGCTCCCTCCCCAACTTCTTCTTCATGATAAAGCTTTAGCTAATGTCCATTCACAATGAACGAGCTTCCATCCTCTCTAAACAACTTGACATATCCCGAGGGATATACATGCTTGATGACAAATGGTCCATTCCACCTAGATGTAAGATTCGGTTGGTGGATTTTGAACTTTGAGAGAAACAACAATACCTTATCTCCCGCTTTGAAGTCCTTTCTCTTGAGCTTCTTGTCGTGCCACACCTTTGTCCTTTCTTTGTACAACAACGAGTTGTCATAGGCACCATGTCTAAGCTCATCAAGCTCATGAAGTTGCAACATTCTCGTTTCACCGGCTTCAATCAAATCTATGTTGCAATGCTTCAAGGCCCAATATGCCTTATGTTCAATTTCCACCGGCAAATGGCAAGTCTTGCCATAGAGAAGTCGGTATGGCGTAGTACCGATAGGAGTCTTGAAAGCGGTCCGGAATGCCCATAGAGCATCATCCAACTTCTTTGACCATGACTTAGGGTTTCCATCAACGGTCTTTTCTAGTATTATTTTCAAAGCTCGGTTGGTGTTCTCAACTTGCCCACTAGTTTGTGGGTGATAGGAAGTTGAGAAACGATGAGTGACCCCATATCTCTTCAAGACCTTTGCCAATTGATGATTGGCAAAATGAGTGCCTCGGTCACTAATCAAGGCCCTTGGCATACCAAATCGGCTAAACAAAGCCTTCAAGAAATCAATAACCACCTTGCCATCATTGGTTGGTAAGGCTTTTGCTTCGGCCTATTTTGAGACATAATCAATCGCAACCAAAATGTTGAGACACTTGTTAGATGGCGGAAATGGACCCATGAAGTCAATACCCCACATATCGAAGACTTCACAAACTTGAATGGATTGTTGGGGCATTTCATCTCTTTTGGTTATGGTCCCTTGCCTTTGACATGCATCACATGTCTCAACTAGTGTTTGAGCTTCCTTGAAAATTGTAGGCCAATAGAAACCCGCATCAAACACCTTCTTGCCCATTACCGATGACCCATAATGCCCACCGGTAGGCCCATAGTGGCATTCATCTAAAATCTTTCTAGTCTCACCACCCCAAATGCATCTTCTTATCATCCCATCCGCACACACCTTGAATAAATATGGCTCCTCCTCAAGGTGAGGGTTTTCGAGCCTACTCAAGTGGTCGGCGACAACATTTTCAGCCCCACTTTTATCTTTGATCTCAATATCAAATTCTTGCAAAAGCAAGACCCAACGAAGTAAACGGGGTTTAGCATCTTGTTTCGAGAACAAGTACTTCAATGCCGAATGATCGGTGAACACAATGGTCTTATTCAACACCAAGTAAGGTCTAAACTTATCAAAAGCATACACCACCGCCAACAATTCCTTCTCGGTTACGGTATAGTTTTGTTGGGCGGGATTAAGGGTTTTGCTAGCAAAATAGATAGGACGAAAATGCTTCTCATCCCTTTGGCCAAGAACGGCCCCACAAAACAAAGTCACTAGCGTCACAAATAAGTTCAAAGGGTAAAGACCAATTAGGTGAAGTCATTATTGGAGCATTTGTCAATTTGTCTTTCAAAAGAGAAAAAGCATTTAGACATTCATCATTAAACTCAAATGGGACATCTTTCTCCAACAATATAGTCATGGGTCTTGTGATCTTAGAAAAATCTTTGATAAAACGACGGTAAAACCCGGCATGACCAAGAAAACTTCTTACCGACTTCACATTGGTGGGTGGAGGTAATTTAGTCATGACATCAATTTTAGCCTTGTCAACCTCAAGACCCGCCCTTGACACTTTGTGACCCAACACAATGCCCTCTTTGACCATAAAATGGCATTTTTCCCAATTAAGCACCAAATGTGCTTTTTCACATCTTTCAAGCATTTTATCCAAGTTTGTCAAACAACTATCAAACGAGTCACCAAATACCGAAAAATCATCCATGAAAACTTCCATGGAAGTTTCAATCATATCTTGAAAAATAGCCAACATGCATCTTTGAAAAGTGCCCGGTGTATTACATAAACCAAAAGGGATGCGGCTATAAGCATATGTTCCAAAAGGACAAGTAAAAGTGGTTTTCTCTTGGTCATTAGGATCAATGGGTATTTGAAAGTACCCAGAAAAACCATCTAGAAAACAAAAGAATTCATTACCCGCCAATCTTTCAAGCATTTGATCCATGAAGGGTAAAGGAAAATGGTCCTTTTTGGTGGCCTCATTTAACTTGCGGTAATCAATACAAACTCTCCAACCGGTGACCGTCCTAGTTGGGACCAATTCATTCTTCTCATTTGTTACAACGGTCATCCTTCCCTTCTTTGGTACACAATGCACCGGGCTAACCCATGGACTATCCGATATTGGAAAGATAATACCCGCATCAAGTAACTTAACAATTTCCTTTTTTACAACATCTTTCATGTTAGGATTAAGCCTTCTTTGCCTTTGAATTACCGGTTTCACATTTTCAATTAAATTGATTTTGTGTTTGCAAAAATCGGGGCTTATCCCGGGTATATCGGATGTCTTCCATGCAAAGGCCTTTTTATGGGCCGTTAGTATGGTCATGAGCTTACCTTTCTCCTCACCCGAAAGTGATGAGGAGATGACAACTGGGAGTAGAGATGTACCTTCCAGAAATGCATACTCCAAGTGATCGGGTAATGGCTTGAGCTCTAAATCTGTAGGAGGATTATCAATGGAAGTGGGCAGCTTATTATTTGGAATTACTTCAATTTCTTCAAACCCCTCTTCCTCCAATGGAGTGTCATCCATGCTTAGTGCCAAAATCTCTTCAATCTCTTCAACTTGGTCACTAGTGACATCTCCCTCTCCAATGTTAGCCAAGCTATCTTCACTTTCTTCTCCATCGACACCTACAAGCTCTAACCTCTCAAATTCAACGACATCATCTATAACATCAATCTTAAAACAAGTGTCATCGGAAGAATAAGAATGTTGCAAAGCTTTTTCAATTTTAAAAACAATTCGGTCTTCCCCGACACCCAAGGAAATTTCCTTGTCCTTTACCCGAATGATAGCATCCGCGGTATATAAGAATGGTCGGCCCAAAATGAGAGGCACCTTGGTGTCCTCTTCCATTTCCAAGATAACAAAATCAACCGGAAAGACAAATTGGCCTACTTGCATTAGCAAGTTTTCAGCCACCCCCAATGGGTATTGAAAAGAATGATCCGCAAGGCTGATGCTCATTTTAGTGGGCTTCAATTTCCCCAAAGAAAACTTTTTAAAAACTGAATATGGCATCAAGTTGATGCTTGCCCCAAGATCGGCCAACGCCTTATAAGACAATGTTCTACCAAAAGTACAAGTGATAAGGAAACTCCCTAGATCCGAAAGCTTAGGTGGAAGCTTGTTTCGGATGACCACCGAGCACTCTTCATTGAGGAAAGTTTCCTTTGCTTCATCAAGCTTCTTTTTGTCCGTGACAAGTTCTTTGATGAACTTGGCATAGTTAGGCATGCCCGAAATGAGATCAACTAAGGGCACATTGATTGTCACCGTCTTGATCATGTCAAAGAACTTATTGTATTGTTCTTGAATCTTTTCCTTCCTCAAGCGTTGAGGAAAAGGAATCTTGGGCTTGTATGCCTTTACTTCGGGTTCCTTGGTTGGTGTGGCTTTAGGAACCAGAATGGTCACCACCGGCGGTGACTCCATCTCTACCTCTTCATCTAATTCTTCATCAAACTGCCCAACTTGAGGGGAAACATTAGAAACACAAGAATTATCAATAGGAGGAGTAATTACCTTCCCGGGCCGTGTAGTGATGGCATTAACGGTTTCATTCCGGAGTTAGGGTCCTTTGTACTTGTCATCCCCATTCCTCCATGAGACTTTCTCTTGATTTGGGTTTTGTTGGGTGTTGCTTGGAAGAGTACCCAGTTGCCTTTGTTGATTTCCCATTCTATCAATTCTCTTTTCCAAGTTGGAAATCAAAGCGTGGTTGTTGCGATTGCTAATGTCTATCTTGTCATGCAACCCTCCAATCTTGTCATTCAAAAGCTTGGAGTAGTTCTCCATCGAAGCATTTCGCTTCTCTTGAGCCTCCTCCCTCTTGTCTTGTTTATCGAGAAACTTGGCCATCATGGCCATGAGAGGTGATCCTTCCTCCTTATTTTCTTCTTTCCTTGGAGGTGATGGTGGTTGTTGTTGATTAGGCGCGCCATGATTGTCATCCTTTTGTCACCTATTTTGAAAATTGCCACCACGATTGTTAGAATAAGAATTAGAAGAGTTAGAAGAGTTACCTTGATATCGGCCTAGAAAGTTTCCACCACGTTGGAATAGAGGTTGATATTGGCCTTGACGTTGGTTTTGAACAAAGTTCACATCTTCCTTAGCTACTGAATCACACTCATCGGGGATGGTGTGGTCCGCCACAATGAGTGCAACCCCCGACCATAATCTTCACATCTCGCTCTAGTCCACCAAAGTTGTTCTCCACCATGGAGAACCTTTCATCTATTCGGTTTGAAAGTGCCCTAATCTCAGAAATTACCTCGGAGTTCTCACCTTCATCAACTCTCGCCACTACCTTACGCGACCTCTTATCTCTATTCGAAGACCTAGGGACTTGAGATTTTTCCATATCCTTAAACATTTTCCAAAGCTCACTTGAGGTCTTGTAACTAATACTACCTCCACAAGTCATCAACATTTTCTCATAACTCTCTTTATTCATCCCATCTAAGAATATTCCCACAATCTCGGTGTCACTTACCCCATGCCCTGGACATTCCCACAAAAGATCTTTCATTCTTAACCATGCCTCAACTATGGACTCATCCCCGTCTTGCCTAAAAGAGCGAATGACAAGTATAAGTTCTCTTTCCCGATTAGCCGGAAAGAACCTCTCAATCAAAACTTCTCTAACCGCCCCCAAGTAATCAAACTATCCGGTGCTAACCCCTTTAACCATTTGTGAGCCTCTCCCGTGAGAGACATAGGAAAAAGCTTCATCTTGACGTTGTCGCCCTGATTTTCCCCATAGTTGAATAGATTGCAAATCATCTCGAACTTGTCAAGATGCTCATGAGGATCTCTTTTATGCCTTCCGTCGAAGCACAAATCTTTAACCATTTGCTAATGGTTACCTTTTACCGTGAAAGTGTCAATTTCAGGAGCTCGGATGGCTGATTGGCGAGAAGTTGGTATGGTTCGAGGAAGGTCCTCGATCTTGGTATGAAAAAGGTCGGGTGGATTTTGTTGACCGGCCATGTTGACGGTCGGTTTTGGTGATTCGGGTGGAGTAGGTGTTTAATCGGAGAGTGGTTCTTCTTTTTCGGAATGGTAACCCCACTCGTTACTTCCCGACTCGTAATAAGTCTCGTGAAGTATGTGGTCGGGTTTGGGTCTAGGAGTGGTGTCTATGTAAAATGGTTCGGATGATGACGGTTGTGACGTTTGTGTTTTGGTGCGCTTTTTGAGTTTTTCGGGGTTAGATGTGGCTTTCACTAATAGTTTCCCAGAAGTTCGAGTGCTCATCAACTACCTGGAAATAATCTGCGAACACAACACAACAAACAAAAACCTTAATAGCACCTGAGGTACAATTAAAGCGAACTTGTAACATCCCAAAACTTAATCGTTTCTGTTGACTAACGTCGTTAGGTCAAATTCTAAGTCCGTGATATGTTATGTGGTAAAATGTGTGTTTATATGTTTATGTGCCCTATATGTGAGATTTAATTACCTTTAATGAGTGACAATAAAGTGGACTAAATGATGTGTAAAAGGCCTTTGTAGTGTGCGAAAGTGCTTTAGTGTGTTATAGGTATCCCCAATAGGTGTTTTTAAGCGAAATAAAGTCAATATGAAGTCCAGGGACCAATTTTGCCAAAGTTGAAAAGTTAAAAACGGGTTTGGCTTGGGATTAGCCTAATCTAGGTTAATTTTGCAGCCATTAATCATAATTAAAACAAATACAAAAGTTCCTTCAATTCTCTCTTGAATTCTTAAGCATAATCTTCAAGTTTTGGTCAATCAAATCGTGTGTTTTGCATTGAATCGGATTGGCTGTCATTCGTACAGGTAATCAATGATTTGTTGTCGATATTTTCAGATCTAATGATGTTTTATAAAGGATTAAATCTGATTTTATAAAGGAGTTTTAATAAATTAAGGTTCATAATATGTTTAAGCTAATTAATGATCAAAACGACATCAAACGAGTTTGTAATCGATCATTATGATCAAAATATGTTTAACAATGTCAAAAACATGTTTTGGGTGAAGCCTAAGTCGATTGATTTCTGGAAAAATGAAGAACAAAGTCGTTTTATGATTTCTGGACGAAAATAAGATGAAATTCGTTTTCTGGTTCAGCTGAGGTTCAAAACGAACTTTAAGTTCGTTTGTGGGTTCTAAATTCGTTTGCCACACGAAGATAAAATTCGTTTGAGGTTAAATTCGTTCGAAAGAGCCAAATTCGTTAATTCGTTTGTATAAGTGAAGCTTAAACTCGTTTTGGCCTAATGGAAGTCTAAATTCGTTTTAAGTGTTAAATTCGTTTCTGGAATGCTAAATTCGTTTGAAAAACGAAGTTTAACTTCGTTCAAGCTATTTTCGTTTAAAAGAAGACTAAGTTCGTTTGTTATCAGAAAACAGTTAAGTTCGTTTTCTGGGATTAAGTTCGTAAGAACAAAACTAAGTTCGTTTTCAAGTCCTTTTAAGGTCCCAAATGACTTATATTTCATATATTAATGTACGATAGGTGTCGGGGATTACTATTAAGCACTGTTAGCTTTTGTTGCGCGCACATTCTACTACCAGGTAAGATACACTACTTTTGTCACGCTGAGGGTGCAATAAAAATGGTTTCATAAACTATAACCTCCATAACGGTAATGTATAACCTATATTGTGGTTGGGTTGATATGGGAGGTATACGGGGATTAAAGATGACGATGCCTATGCCTAAAATGCTTCCCCGTAAATACGTTTATGATATGATATGTGATGATCTGTTTAACGATATGATATGTTATGATGAATGGTGATTAATGATATGATGTAATGATGATATGTGCATGTATATGTGGCTTGTTCATCTAGAACACTAGACCTTTTTTAGGTTGCCATGACACGTGCACGTTTTAAGGGCCCTAACGTGAAAAGATGATAGATGTGGATTAGTTTAGGATTAATGTGGAAACCTAAACTAAACGTGGTAAATGCTCGAGCTAATTAGACGTTAAGAGTTATGCATAACCCGTGCCTGGCGGTGGTAATAGGTACGTATAAATCGTGCTCGTATGTGGGAGAGTACGTCGTGCTCGCATGTGGGAGAGTACGTAGTGCCCGTATGTGGGAGGGTATGTTAAAATGGTTGCTCGGGTGGCTCCTTGCAACAAGTCATATGTGGCGAGTAGTTTCGGGTGGCCTGATGACCCACCTAATGTCATGAACATAACGTGCTACTCATGGATCGACATTGTCTTTCCTTAACAGTAACTTCGGTTACAACTTAACGGTGACCTAGTCACAACTTAATGAGATGAGATGAAATGACGAAATTGATTAGGCACACTTAGGGTCATGGACTCTATGCTTATATGTGATATGGATACGTTATGTGGTGATATAAATGCCTAAATCAAATGACGTAATGTTTTAAAGTGACGTGTTTAATGGATGAAATGTTTTGCTTAAACCTGGTGTTATCTTACTTAGCTATTTATAGCTAACACTTGTTTCTTTAATGTGTTGTTCCCCTCAGGTTAAGCAGTGAGATGACGTGTGAAGCTTTGGCGAGAGATGGGTAGATGATCAAGATGGCTTTAGTTTACCCATAACTTCGCATAGACTTAATGTTAATGACTTCCTTTATGGAACTATTGTAATGACTATGTTATGGTTGCTTTATGTTGGGCAATCTTATGGATTTCTTTTATTACTGATTTGATGCTATTAGTAACACCACTTATGTTTCTCAACTGTTTTCATTGGTTGAGGTTTTTTAATAAACTGTTTCCGCTTTATTGACGCCGTTAGGCGAAAATTTTTGGAAATCCATATTTTTACGAAACTGGTGTTACAAGTTGGTATCAGAGAAGTAGTTTAAGTGAACCAAGGCCTATTGACCATAGGGTTTGGACTTAAACTTAAGATGTGCATGCTAGGTACTCGTAGGATGCCTTAACTAGTGATGACATGTGATGTAGGATGGGTTGGGATGAGTGCGAGTGTGATAGGGCTTACGAGATGTTTACGTTACGATGATATGTTTTAGCCTTATCTCAACGAGCTTTTTATTTTATTTTGCGCTTATCGACTCCACCATTTTATTGAAGGAAAATGGTTAACACTCGCAACCGCAACAACCAACGCGACGGAGCTACTGCTAGCGTTACTCCACCTGTCCATCCGGGTGCAGGTGCTTCTAATGCTGCTAATGCTAATGTGAATCGTGTGAACCCCCGTCGTGTTAATCAACCAGGCTCATTGGGTCCGATGCCTCCACCACCTAGCAATCCTCCGAGAGTTAACGATGTAGTGGTGGATCAGATTCCCAATCAGGCGGAGATGTATAATCTTGTGCTAACTCTTCAGGCCCAGTTGGCCCCAACGCAAGAACAGTTGAATCAGGCGTTGGCAGCTAACGCAGAAGGAACTGGTAACAGTCACTCTGTGCCTTCTCACCACACTGAGCCACCGGTCGATGATGTCGTTATTCCCATGCTAATGTTAATGTGGTTCCTCCTAATGATGTTCACGCCCCTCGATTCAAGTTTGAAAGTTTCCAGAAGTGTGGAGCTCAGAAATTCTATGGAACACTTAATGCAGTAGGTTGCATGGAATGACTTGATGATACTGAGATGGTTTTTGAAGCTTGTGATTGTCCCGAGGATAAGAAAGTGTTGTGTGCTAGTAGGATGTTGAAAGAAGGTGCTCGGGACTGGTGGAAGAGCATTACCATTTCGATGACTCCAGCTATGGTATCTGCTATTACGTGGGCTAACTTTAGACAGAAATTTATTGAAGAGTATATTGGAGTTCATGAGCAGCGCAAAATGGAAAAAGAGTTTCGTGCCTTGACGACTGAAGTGGGTAAAATCAATGATTATGCTCGTTCCTTTATGGAGAAGATGAAGTTCGTGGGTCATTTATTCCGAACTGATGCAGATCAAGTTGCTTGCTATGTTGATGGTTTGCCTCCGAGTTATCGAGGTATATGCAGGCAGCATAAGACTCTAACTGAAGCTATCAAAGAGTCTAAGAAGCTTGATGATGATTTTGCTGCGGATAAGAAAGTGGAAAAGAAAGAGGATGAGAAGAAGTCTGGCAATAAGAGGAGGTTTGGTGGGTCAAATCGTTTTGGTAAGAAGTTCAAGGGATCTTCGTCCTCTGACAAGGGAAAGACCGACAAGGATGGAAAATGGTGTTCTAGCTGCAAGGCTTTTCATTCTGGTCAGTGTTCTGCTAAGACCCGCAGGAGCAATAGGTGTGGAGCACAGGGTCATACTTTTGATGAATGCACTGATAAAGCAAGATGTTATAAATGTGGAGATACAAAGCACCGTATTGCCGATTGTCCCCAAATGAAGAAAGGTGAGGGAAAGAAAGCGGAAGCCCCCAAAGCCAAAGCCCGTGCTTATCAGATGACGGCTGAAGAGGCCAAAGAAGACGACCAGGTAGTTACTGCCACCCTTATTGTTAACTCCAAACTTGCTAATGTGTTATTTGATTCTGGTGCGAACAAATCTTTTGTGTCTACTCTGTTTGCTCCTAAATTAGACATGATTACGAGTCCCTTACGATGTCCTATAGAAGTAGAAGTGGCTAACGGTGCAACGTCTATTATACGGGAAGGTTACTCCGATTGTCCATTAGAGATAGAGGGTCGGTCGTTTACTGCTAACTTGTTACCAGCTACTATTCCCAGTTTTGATGTTGTTCTCGGTATGGATTGGATGTCTAAGAATGATGTTGTCGTCTTATGTTCAAAGAAAATAGTTCGTATCGCTACCCCTGACGGTAAAGGTGTCTGTGTTTATGGTGACAAGAAGCCGGGGAATGTTAAGGTGATCTCGATGATGAAAGCCTTCGTTGTATACGGCAAACTAAGTCACATTTTCTAGCTTATGTCATCGATTCTCGTATCGCGAAGCCTACAGTCTCCGATGTCGAAGTTGTTTCCGAGTTTCCTGATGTTTTCCCTGAAGATCTTCCAGGTCTTCCTCCTGATCGTGAGGTTGAATTTTCTATTGATCTCATTCCTGTGCTACTCCTGTAGCCAAAGCTCCCTATCGATTAGCTCCGACGGAGATGAAGGAGCTGATGACCCAAATTCAGGAACTTTTAGATAAAGGTTTCATTCGTCCGAGTTCCTCTCCATGGGGTGCTCCTATCCTTTTTGTAAAGAAGAAAGACGGATCCATGCGTATGTGTATCGATTATCGCGAGCTGAATAAAAGAACAGTGAAGAATAAGTATCCACTCCCTCGCATTGATGATTTGTTCGATCAACTTCAAGTGCTTCCTATTTTTCGAAGATCGACTTACGATCTGGCTATCATCAACTGAAGGTTGAAGAGGAAAGTGTGGCCAAAACAGCGTTCCGAACTCGTTATGGTCATTACGAGTTCCTTGTCATGCCATTCGGTTTGACAAATGCTCCAGCGAAGTTTATGGATTTGATGAACCGGGTCTGTCGACCATTTTTGGATCATTTCGTTATCGTTTTCATCGACGACATCCTTGTGTATTCAAAGTCGGAAGGGAACATAGAGAGCATTTGAGAGCTGTCCTTCAAGTCCTCCGAGAGAAAAAGCTATATGCTAAGTTCTCCAAGTGCGAGTTCTGGCTAAAGGAAGTTCATTTCCTCGGCCATGTCATCTCCTCTGATGGTATAAAAGTAGATCCTTCGAATATAGAAGCGGTGTCGAAGTGGGAGCAGCCTAAGTCTCCTACTGAAATTAAGAGTTTTCTTGGTTTGGCTGGCTATTATCGCCGTTTTATTCAGGATTTCTCGCGCATTGCCAAGCCAATGACTGAATTAACGAAGAAAGGTGTGAAGTTTGTGTGGACCGATGCTCAAGAGAAAGCCTTCACGACGTTGAAAAAGAAGTTGTGTGAAGCTCCAAG